>JACEVL010000126.1:2957210-3557210 GCA_020284085.1 Aporrectodea caliginosa | reverse complement strand
ATACTAGATGGATATAGTAAAAAACTTTGTTTTTACTATTGGTTCTTTTTATTATCCATCTAGTTTAACTTGCAGGAATCTTGATTGCTTGCATCTTGCTTGATTGAATGTTTGAGCCACAGGCTAAAAAGTCAAATCTTGCGACGACTAGTTCGATCACTTACAATCATTCAATCGTCGTGAAACTTGGCAGACAGACTCGCCCTCGCACACACTTCATTCTATCAAAATTTCAGCTCCCCAAAAAAGGCTAGCTTATAGAATCGGGGACTCAACTTTTCGAATCGGGGAATCCCCTTTTCCGACACGCAGCGTTGTGATTGGCCAGCGTTGCCATTGGCTGCAACAGAAACGGGTGCGGTGCTTGATTAAACGGACGCTATGTTGTAAAATGAACGCGGACTATATATTTGTAGAGGTAACTGCTTAATATGACGGATTATAGGATACTAGATGGATATAGTAAAAACTTTGTTTTTACTATTGGTTCTTTTTTTTTTCAGAACTTATAATAGTCTACTATAACTAAGAATTAGAATTAGAACACAAAGTCACTTAGGGCCCTAATCGTTTGACATAGGCCTTGATGTTGACATAAACATTGAGCTCATGCATATTAGACAATTGCACTGTATTGTAGGCCTATATTGTATCTAAAGATGTATATAGCGCCTCTCTCAGAATAACTATTCAGAAGCGCTCTCAGCACGAAAACCCCGGGGAAAAGAAACGTCTTTAAAGAACGAGAGACTAAAGAGGAAAACTAGTCATTAGTTTAGCCCTAAATGAGGGGGAAGGTCATTCCAAGTAGAGACATGAATTAACTGAGAGGGACAATACAATTATTGCAGGTGACAAGATGCCAGGTCAGAGGGGGAATGCCGAACGCGCAGAGGGCTAAGGACACGTGCACTCGTGAGAGAAGGAAGGATACTGGGTGATGAGAGAGGGTTGGGTTGGGCAATGGTCAGAAAACGAAGAAAGCGTATTGTTGAACATAATTGATGAACATACGAAAACAGACAGTAGGCCTAATAGCAGAGAGAAGCAGGCACGCTAGGACAAAGAACGATTCTGAATGCCACAATAGAGTTGTGCTATGGGCTGAATAACTGAAAGCATGATGAAAGGTCGACCTCCTCTCTTTTGTCTTCTGGCAATCGAACTCGGACCGCCTCCACTGAACATCGATCTCTGGACAACCTCTCTGATATCATAATTATTATGCAGCGGTCGTGAATAAGCTGCAGGGTACCCTGTGTTTAGCTTTACAGTAGAGCTTTAGAAATTTGGGGATTACAATTAAGAGGAACAACTTAAACAAATGAATAGTCAGGTCAGTAGGCCAGTGGCGGCGACAGATGGGAATAGGGGGGACTCGCCCCCCCCTATCTGCGGCTCAGCCCCCCCAAGTACGGAAATGACTGCAAATCACAGGGAGGAGGGACAAAAGGAAGGGCTTGGAGCTTTAGCCCCCCCCACCTGAAATCCTGGCGCCTCCACTGGGCACTAGTAGGCTAAAGCACGTGGAAAGTATGGTCTACAATGCCCTACATAGAGGCAGTGGCGTAACGAAGGGTTTCAGCGCCCACGGGCAAGGGTTGATGACTGCGCCCCTTTTAATTTTCTTGTTAGCTTTTTATCGTTCTTGTCATATTACCGTGTACCACTGAAAGCTAATTTTGCGCCCCTCTGGTACTGCGCCCGGGGGCGGCTCCCCCACTGAACCCCCCTACGTTACGCCACTGCATAGATGCCATACAGGATGTGGCAACTTGGAGGACTCACTCTCAGGAAGGCGACAGGATACTCACCTCACAGAACTGTCGATTGAAGAGATAGAAGTACGAAGACAACGGACGGCGGGATGCTGACCGAGAACATAGAGTCTTGTCAAGAGACGTTGACCGGACGAGACCGAAAAATAATCAGCTAAGATTCCGAGAGTGTGGGGTAAACGTTGTAAATGATAGGTCGTTACGCTGTAAAATAAGTCTTAAATACTGTTAATAATTATAAAATCTTAGAATGGATATAATAAGCGTTGTTTGTGTCGTCAAGAACCCGAGACGCCAGAAGAAAACCCCGAAGAGACACAGAACATGAAACAAGAAGAAAAACGCTTGATCGCAACGTTAACATCAATCAATGTTTAGATGATATGTGAACAGCAATAGCCTGCAGGCCCTGCCCTATCCATCATTTTTTTAAACAGGACATATACGTCTTTATAGCGACCGTATGGCTCCGACCCTGCTCATTTTAAGTGAATTGATCGTAGAGCCTATAAGGATTTTTCGTTGCCTTAACGAGGAATGCTCAAAGCAAACTACAACTGAAATTCTATTATTTAACTCTTGGCACTTAGCCAACAACCGACACACATGGGCGTATTTAGGGGGTGGTTTTACGGGTTCAACCCCCAAATAAGTTTCCTAAAACATACACATTTATATGCTTTTACATGCAAAATACAAAAAATGATTTTCAATGGAAAACCCCCAAAATCTTAAAAACCCCTCCTAAATTGTTTCTGGCTACGCCCATGCCGACACACGCTACTTACAAAGATATATAAAATTGTCACCATTACACTACTAGTGTCCAAAAATATTAAGTTCCAATGTACTGATTATTTATTGGCAAATCCAAATAACCAATTTTTAGAATTACCCTGCCAGCATTTCGATGGCCACTAGATGGGTCCCCATATGGGCTCTATGCAGGCCCCATGTGGGAATATGGGTTTTACACAGGCTCCATGTGGGTATACTGGAAGGGTAGTACAATGCAGATTATTGATCAATGCCTTGCAAGAAGACATCCTCTCCTTAAAATCCTACACCAGTTCCTCTCTCCGAAAGCAAATCTGATATGTGACGAAACAGTTCGTCCAAAAGCCACAAATCTAACTCACAAAGTCAAATGGTGAAAAGATGGGGTTTTAACTGATTGCCAGCCTACCATCTTAATAATTATTAGGGTAGACTTGAGTCTAGTTTATGCTATGACGAACATCCGCCATTTATGACATTTCTCCCTTAGCACATCTGGTTTATGCTGCCTCTCTGTCTCTGTCTGTCTGTCTCTCTCAAAGTTGATTGTTTTTTGGCAAGTCATACATTGCAGCAGATTCTCATTGAAACTGGCAAGATGTCTATATGACTTTCTTGAATGCTAGAACTCCTAGCCACACGCCACACTCGGTGACAAACGGAGCAGCACAGCAGAAGCCAAAGATGAACCAGTAATAAGTGGCACACCATGCATCAAATCGATACAGTACGATGCAGATGGCACCAGCTGCATGGCATCCAGTCGCTATATATACAGCAGTCAGTAAAGGTATCAAACAAACAAGATGGTTAATCTAGGTTAATTTACACAAGACGAAAACGAGATAATTTATACTTGTGCACGTATAGAGCACCAACTGGCATTATAAAAATTAAATACTTCTGCATGTATACATAGAGCACCAACTGACGTTATAAATTAAACTTTGTTCTATCAAAATATTTCTTCCTTTGACATTACATTTAGGAAACTCAAAAATTCCTATAAAGTTGTTTTTTTAATACAAAAATGCAGTCAATGGAAATTTACTACTTAATTAGTCAAGAAAAGGGAAAAGACTAGCTAGATAATTACATGCATCTGCTTGCATCATGGTAATTTATAAATTGCACATACCAAAGAAAGAGCCCAATTGTTTAATTTTCATTCCTCCCGCTTTAAATTAAAAAATTTAATTTGCAGAATTAATATGTTTGGATTAGATAATTCCAGACATTACGCATAAACATTTTCACTTTCTTTCAGAACTTAAACATGGAATTTTTTACTTCAAGTAATAAAATCACACTGTCAAGTCAAGTTTTTGAACTTTTAAAGGATACATATAAGGCCTTGTGAGTGCATGAACGTCGATATGCCACCCATTAAACCAACCAACTCAAACACCAACAGACCAAGTGAAATCGACAGAGCAATCGTTAACCTAAAACATAAACAGACAATAAAGTAAAAACACTCCTACACTCAGGCTGGCATTTGTTGAACATTACAAATGTTCAACAAATGAACCAAACTGAGAAACTGTATATATCCAAAATTTCTTGGCATGAGTTGAAACCGTAAATGGTCATAGATTACACAAGTCTATGGCCACGTTGGCTTTTGCCAGCCAAGTCTTTTTTGGCTTACCATGTCATTTAAAAAAATTAATCGTCTCATGTGAAATTTGCTCCATATTAGTGGTGTATATATTAGTACGTATTTCTCCTATGACCAAGTCTGTATTTCAGTTATTTTAAATTCCGCTGTGGATTTCATGAATTTTTGGATGGTGTTTCATCACATGTGATTGACACGTGATCATCAACTTGGACTGGTTCTTCAATAAAGGGTGGACAAGTTCCCACCCGGATATTTAGGTTCAAATATCTATGGTCACATCATACAGAGCTCTACTTGCCCAATGAATACCATGCAACATTGTTCCCACTCAGCCCTTCACACTGTTACAGTGGTCAGTAAATGAATGCCAACAAAAGTTGGGAGGGCAAAAAGGTATCCCACCACTGAATTAAAAAGATGAAGTTAACATGGTCGTGCTTGCCTCTTAGTCAATGACCCTTTGCCCTTTCGATCAAACTTCTACCAAAAGCACACACGCAAGTGTAATACCGTTACCTTTTATTAAAGGCAAGAACTAGGAAATTAGAGAAAGAACTTATTAAGGCAATGACACTTACAAAATCATGACAAGAATTTCACTAGGGTGAGAAAGCAAGAACTTACTCTGTTTTATCCGAAGTGAAGCTGCTGTAATAAGGCGACAGATTATCTGGTGGTTGACAGGCTGAGCCAAATGTTCCATCATAAGCCGCTTTCTGTGTTTTCGGTAGGCAAGACAGAACACTGCAATTCTAAAAGCAAATGGTTCATTTAAGCCAACATCACGTTAACATTAGCAATTCTAAGTAGTTTATCTGTAAAATGATCCTGATCATTTTAACATTACAAACAAAATATTTCAATTACATTATTTGCTATAATATACACAAATGTAGACTTTGTAGTGACTTGGAAGTCAGGATATTTTGCATAATATCGTTAAGCGAACGGCATGGCCTATATGTATGCATGATCAATTTATGGTAATTTATCACTGGGTTAACCCAGCCAGTCACTTAATTCCTGTATCATGTTTCCAAGGAGTTCCACATCAAAATCTCACTTTCTCTTGCTCTGGGAATAATCAACATCGCTATACTCTGTGGAAAATTACTTGCTAAAATTTACCACAGGTAATGAATACATTGCAGGCATAAACTATGCTCAAACCTACCTTGTAATCAGAAAAAAGCATTTCTAAAAGCTCAGTAAATCCATGTTTGGTGTGTCCAACCAGCCAACTACCGAAGAACGTCTGTCCTGTATGGACCTCATGGTCCATGCAGGCCTGAAAGTGAGCCGGGTCTGTCGGGGTCTGCGACCCGGCATACATTTTCGCGACCTGTAAGATAACCTAAATTTTCCCTTCAAACACTGAATATTATTACGTAATAGACCCGGCTACTTTTTAAAACCACTTTCAGCACTGGGTCCATGGGATACCTGGACATCACATCTTCTACCATAAGCCGAGGGAAAATCAGTCAGTTAGTGCAATTGTTCTGTAAACTTACTTAGTTCTTCTAGAGCTACTAAAATTATGATAAAAATGTTCAACTTACATACAGGTGTGTCTAACCCTTTGATACAGTCAATGCTACTAAAATTATGATAAAAATGTTCAACTTACATACATGTGTGTCTAACCCTTTGATACAGTCAATGCTACTAAAATTATGATAAAAATGTTCAACTTACATACATGTGTGTCTAACCCTTTGATACAGTCAATGCTACTTAAATTATGATAAAAATGTTCAACTTACATACATGTGTGTCTAACCCTTTGATACAGTCAATCATGACATATTATTTGAGAAAATTGAGAATTATTGCACTATCAGCACGTTATAATCAACAGTTGAAGTTATGTAAACAATATATTGGAATCATAGTGATGGAATTCAAACTTAATCACCTGAAATATGCAACAAATGGTTGGCAACTAGTGCTTATGCCTTCATAAATTGATTATCTACTACTGAACTCCAAGTTTCCGTTTCCCTGGGAAAACAATGACAATCTTGTTCAACTACTTCTTTCTGCAAAACATTTCTATTAAAACAAAATAAATAATGCTCTTGTACTTAGAAAATCATTATTATGGTTTTATGTTGATCAAGAAATGTTCTGCTGTTCATTATAAAACTGCAAAAGTTTAAATAGATGACTTTGGAAATATTAGAATTAGACTTACCATGGATAAGTACAAAACAATTGTGAATACAAGTTGTGCTGTCAATGCTAGGAAGCGTGCAGGAATCAAACCACTCAGAGCCATTCTACCTCTAGAGCAAAACAAGAAAGTTTTTTTAAACAAACCATTAACAATCACAAGTTGCACATAAAGAAGTAGTTCTCCGGTAACTAGAAGAGTCATCACTGGCGAACTCCTGCAGGCATGCAGAGTCCGACCAGCGCAGTAGAACGGTCTGCACCAATCCACCATCTTGGTCTTCCAATGGAGACTGACACTATATAGTTAGTATACTGAAATCCTAACCCTGACCCTCACAACGCTTAACCTGACCCTCACGACATCATATGAAGACAGTAACCCTGACCCTAACCGACCCTACACCGCTTAACCTGACCCTAACTGACACGACGTCATAACCAACGCTGCCCTCTTAGAACATATAGCCCGTGTATATGTCACTAGCCGAAAGTTGTGGTCCCCGATTCTAATAGTATGCCATCTGTGCTTAGTGTACATTGCCATATTCTACCCAAATTAAACTATGGAAGACTGTGTTGTACAGTTATTACCTTCCTTGTATAATACAAAATGTGAGATTTGGAAAACTAACTAAATTGCTTTCGGCAGCAAATACACCGGCGCGCTTGTGTATTTACTACATAAACCAAGATTTAATTTAAATATCTTTATTATATAATACCCCCAACAGAGTAGCGTTTCGTATGAAACCGAAAGTTTTCGATGTACACAATTAACTACTTAAATCCAATTATAACCGCAAAACATTTTATCTGTTTTTATTGACCAAACAACATCGTTGGCGTCCATGCGCCATTAATAGGCTGGTTCCCTTTCTTTCCGTTGCTATGGCTGCAACAAAGTAAGTATGTCAGTAGCAGAGTTAAATCGTCGACGAACTCGTTTATTGGCTCTTTAGGCCTGTATTTAAGTACTCTGAGCACCCACCACGGCCACCAGTGTTTATTTTGTATTAATATAATGCTGCCGTCACCGTTCATCAGTAAGTTTTTTAAAAGTTGATCGATCGAAGCTAGCTGCCCAATGAGTGGCAACAATCGCTAGGCAACCTAAGCAGCCTCTGGCATGCTAATGATCTCGCTAGGGGCAGCGCTGTAGCTCGTCTGCTGAAAGATTTTCAGATGCCGCGATATTCTCTTATAGTTTGTACAACTTTGCAGAGCGGATATTTCGCAGCTATTATAGTTCCGATTCCCAGATTTTCGGGTTGTAAAACAGTATGCGATACTTCGAAAAAATCGGACGAAAACTTTATAGAGATGAAGAGCAGTCACTTAAGCTAGTCCTTTGAAGCAACCGTGGGTATGAAGTGTTAGCGATTTCATTTTCTTAACCCCGGCGTATGAAGGCGGGTGGCCACTGGCCACTTTTCTCCCTCGCCGTCTCATCTTCTCACTGACAGTAAGCGGTCAGTAGGCCTACTCATTATAGCTGATTGAGCTAGAGGGCGCGCGTGAAGCAGAAATCTCTAATCAAACTTCTGCCCTGGCTGTGATTTGAATCCCACCGTCTCGATTAACAGTCCAGCACGCTAACCACCGCACTATCGAGCAAAAACTAAACCGAGGTTAATTCAAACCATGGTCTCGGAAATTGGTTGATCAACAGTTATCTTAAAGTTGTAGGCTTAAGTTTTAGTCGGAAATCTTATGGGTTTCAAAGATTTCTGTTGCCACGTACGCCAGGTGTTCCAGGCCTCTCTTGAAGTTATTGGAGAATTTTCGAAATATATCTAAATTCGACGGGTTTTTGACAATCGCTTCCCTCCGACGGCAATGTAAAATTATTAATGGGAGTGACGAGAGGACACAATTAGGCTATGCGACCCATATGAAAACAGAAAACATTCCAATTATGGGCTTCCTAGATGTGAGCCTGCATTATATATTTTATTATCGTCGCATTAATAGACCGATTTCCATACTCGTCTCACATCTCCTCTTTCATGTTTGATCACTTTCAAGTTTCAATGGCTTTCAATTGATCATATTCAGCTCAAGGTTCTTACTTTAGTCCACCGATCGTATTCTGGACTAGCGCCTAAGTATCTTCGTGATCTCATATCCGCCTGTCGCTCCCAGCTAGCCTACTTCTCTCCGTCCGCTACGCTCACTCGACCGGCAAATTCTCTTCGTGCCTATAGCGAGGATTGCTAAGGCCAAAACTCGAGCTTTTGCTCTATTAATAATAGCGACAATTTATTTGGCGCCGTAACGCGGCCATACCGCTACAAGGGCGCCTCAACTATGGAACCAGCTCCCTCCTCTGACACCTTCCTCCTTCTTAACTGGTGGTCTAAGTGCCTCCTTTCCTTGTTTTAAGACCACTTTCTTTTCTTTAGGTTTTTCGCACTGGGATCGCTTCTGATTGGTGAGCACTACGAGAGTTAAATATGGATACAATACAATTCGATGAGACATAATATTATGTGGCCCATATAAGAATAGTGTCATATGGGCCTCATAATTAGGCCCTTAACTTCAACGCACCCGAATTTTCGAACTCTGGGAGAAACAGGCCTATATACTATGGAATCGCAAATTCTGTTTGACGACCTCTGTGACTTCCGCCCATATTCGGCAGTTGAACTCGTACCAACAGACAACAACCCCTTTAGACCTACGCCTCACCCGCGATGATGAATGATAGGTATAGTGTGGTCATAGATTTATGTGGCACTCAGCTCGCCAGCTATAGTGAATCTTGCGCAATCGCCGAGGCAGTCACGTGTTTTGGATCCACAGGTAGCCTGAAGGTCACTGAAGGTGTAATAGGCTAGCGATATTATATGGCGCACATATATCGCACAAGACGAAGAATATGTTAATTCATAGAAAACTAAGCACGCCGTGACGCCGAGTATCATGGGTCTGGACAAAAATAGAGTTCACGAATGCAATAGCCTACAACACTATAACCCATCCAACATTTCCAAGGGTATTAGATGATGCATAATATGGGTTCTAAACGGGTTTAGTGGGTAATTGGGTTCCATGTGGACATGATAGCAAGACTGAAACAATAGGATGGGCCTACTATATGAAAACGTGCTCGCATGAAAATGAGAATGCCAGAATGGCAATATGACAACAATGAGGTTTGGCAACAATTCACTTTTACCTTCTGTTCCATACAAAAGATTCAGCCAATGATGGACGAGAATTAATTTACAAAGCTGTCTTCAGACTATTGTTATTAAGCTAACAATGACTGACTCTGGAAATGTTGTCGATCGTAACTCAACATTTATATAGCTCTGGTGCTGAAGAGCCCTTCAAAGGCGCTCGCGACTTCACAGCCTGCAGCCAAGATCGATTTGAATTGCTTTAAACACTGGCGAAAACAAAGGCAACGAATTCTAAGGAAAGAACTATGAATGTCGCATGGTTTTATCGAATGGATTCGGAGTTTAACGACATCTTATGGCAACAAAAGGCCGTTGACGTAGACCTAAATTATTTTAATTCATTCATTCATTTCAAGAATTTATAGAGACCCCTTCAAGGAATTTACTCAGATCGCTCCCAGCCCAACCACGGCAATACAGATTAGACTTGAGCAACTTGTAAAACATTATTCGCATTGTTTCTACGCAGTAGGCGTATCTCCAACGGAAGTCCATTCCAAGTGGAGAAGCCAACGATCGAGAATGCGTGACGCTTCCTAGTTGAGGTAGCCTACTAGCGCGGGGAACCAGAAGTTCGCCATTGGCAGAAGAACGAAGGGCTCGACGGCCGGCTGTATCTGAGACTGGACGAAAGAGCTCACACAGGTAGGCCGGGCGCTACAGACCAGCACAGTTATCCTATAAGTGATACGCTGAGTGACTGGAAGCCAGTGCAGCTTGTCACGCATGTAAGCTGAGATAGAGGTATATTTCGGGATGCACCCAATAAGACGAGCAGCAGAACGCAGACATAATAAAGCTGGTTTCCTTGTTGTGATCCATGCAGTGCGGTTGCAAATGGTTCTAGTAGAGAGCTGGCGTTGTTTGCTCTTTGCATTGAGTTTCAAACTCAATCGTCTGTTTGAGTTTGAAATCATTAAAACTCTCGTGCTGTTACCAAAAGAGTTTTTCACATAGTATTGTTTCTGCACTCGCTAATGTATCTTTAATACATAAAAAGGAAAGCTGAGACTTAATTCGATGAATTGCATCTACTAGTTGATAGTTGTCGTATATATAGGATTCAGAATGGCATGAGACACCTGAAGGCTATCAGCTTGACCGTTTTTAGCACTAGGAGACAATGCTATATGAAAACCTCTTCAAATGAAAATACGAATGATAGTATTATAACAGCCTCGTGCAGTAATCGTAATCGTAATCTCCAAACTTCTAAAGCGCCACTCGAAAGCCAAGCGCAGGGCACAGCTTATTCACGAGCGCTGCGTCTAGTCAGAGGGCTTGTCCAAAAGAGTAGTCCGAGCGAGGTCCGAGTCTGGTTTCCAGAGGATCAGTCAGCACGAGAGATTCAATTCTGCAGCCAGCAGACTAATAAACTCAATGCAAAGATCAAACAACGCTTACGATGCATTCGCCAGCTCTACAATTGCAACCGCACAGCGTGGATGAAGACAAAAGTCTAATTAACTTAATGGCGAGCGTCCATTTCGCAACATCAACAGAAACGTTACGGATTTTCCGGATTGTCAGTGTAATGCAATGTTGGTCATTGAAGGTGTACTAGCGATAAATGTGATAAATAAAATATGTGATAAATGTTGTAGGCCCTATCACATAATCTTTCTCTAATCTGGAAACTATACTATAGTAAAAGAATAGCAGCAGAATTCTGAGGCACAGACAACCAAATGCCGAGACTGCACTCGTTATCTTTATTTCTTTAATACATAAAAACGAAAGATGAGGCCGAATTCATTGTTGAATTAGTTTCATTTATTATTTATTAGTCTGTATGTCTCTTTATCGTAATTACTACAATCTATCGACAACAAAAAGACAGCCCAATCCTTTCAACTTGCGTAACAACCAATCTGCTTAAATACGTATAAGAAAACCGACAGTTCGCCGTTCATTCGTCTCTTAACAGTGCAAAAGAAACATTTACGAATGTCATTTCTAATTTATAATGGTGCAAAGTGCATTACATTCACTTGCTTCGCAGCTAGGACTCAACGTCAGCGGTTCAGGTGGCTGCTTAAGAATGAGAAAACTTCGAAATTCATCCATTCGTTCATCATGATAATCTATATAGCGCCCCTTCAAGAAACCTACTCAGGAGCGATTCCAGCCCAGCCACGACTAAAGAAAAAGACTTGAGTGACTTATAAAACCCAGATGGGTTGATCAGCAGTAATGAACGCAGCTCTGGCGGGAGATCATTCCAGATGGAGGGCCTACAACTGAGAAAGCTCGACGTTGTCTGGTAGCCAAGTGAGCCCGTGGAACTAAACGAGACCCTTCGAGAGAGAGAGAGAGAAACGACGGAGGGAGGGAGAGAGAGGGAGGGAAAGGAGAGAGAGAGAGAGAGAGAGAGAGAGAGAGAGAGAGAGAGAGAGAGAGAGAGAGAGAGAGAGAGAGAGAGAGAGAGGGAGGAGAGAGAGAGAGAGAGAGGAGGAGAGAGAGAGAGAGAGAGAGAGAGAGGGAGGAGAGAGAGAGAGAGAGAGAGAGAGAGAGAGAGAGAGAGAGAGAGAGAGAGAGAGAGAGAGAGAGAGAGAGAGAGAGAGGAGAGAGAGTGCGTGCGTGCGTGCGTGTGTGCAGTGCGTGTGCGCGGTGCGTGTGCGTGCGCGTGCACGTGCGTGTGTGTGTCACATATACAGACAGACAAAGATAGAGAGACGACTCGGAACGTCATGAAATAGAGAGCGTCAAGCTGATAGTAACAGCTTCGACAAACTACGTTCACATGTTGAGAAAGGCTTAGTTCGCCGTCAAAGGTAGCAACCAGGTCACGGACAGTGATGGAAAAGGTGATCTCATTGATGATCTGAGCAAGCTGGGGCAGATCAATACCCTCAAGTTGTCGACGGCCACTCGGCGAAATAAATTGCGTTTTAGAAGGGCTTAGCAGAAGCCGATTAGAGGCCATCCAAGAGGAAAGAACATCAACAGTCGGGAACATCAGACTCACAGCAGCATCCGAACGGGAGTGCATGTAGGCCTGCACGTCATCCGCAAACAGTTGGTGCAAAAACCTCTGAGAAGCCAGCAGAGGGCAGACATCTACCGTATAGAGACGATGTGACAAAGGACTCGGACAGAACCTTGGGGCACATCAAAAGGGGCAGGGACCCAAAGGGACCTGGACGAGCCAAGGACCACACAGTTAGTGCGTTCAGAAGGGAATGATCTGAGCGGTTCAAGAGGCTTTTCAACCAACCCAAAGGAAGTGGAGAGACTCTACAGAAGGGTGGAGTGGTCCAAGTACTGTAGAAGGAGATGCAGCATTTGACGCTCAAACTGGTATACATGTAAACTAGAAAGTATTCTGAAATCAGGCATGATAAGGGAGGTATGAATCAAGGGAAGTTTAAGGTGAGTTTCTAGAGAGGTTAAAAGAAATCTTAAAAAGATATGGGCAATCTTTCTATGACATGGTAACCTACAATTTGCGTTTGGCAGCTAGGAGAGAAATACCTTTAGACAGGTGACGAATGTACTTTGAGTGAGAGTAATCTGAACCAGTGGCAGAAATACCTCTGGACAGCCTGATCTGCATTCTGCACCTGAACCGCTTTAGGAATCATCTGAATTACACGCATTTCACCCACATCTGACCAAAGTTGGCGTGATCATTAAACGCTCCGAAACCTTGCTGGTGACAGTTGAAGTTGATGTCGTGGCAGTTGTTGTACCACCAACCACCGCCGTAACTTGACACGCAAATATCAACCGTCGGATCGCTGTCTACATCGGCAGTCGAGAAACCAATGCCATTGCATTTGACCATAGGGTCAGACGAGAGATTCCCACTGTATCCAGATTTGTGAAACTTATACCTGACGGCCTCGGAGTCGATGTAGAAGGACGAGTAGCGAATCGTGTACCATATTCCGCTCGTTGTAATCATTTCCATTCTAAGAGAACACGACTTCCCAACGGTCATCTGATACAGCGGTTCATTTCCTAGCCAGTAATTGCCACAGATGTTGCCAAAACCGCTCTTATACTTAGCCCATAGTTGGTCAAACACCAAGCTGAAGTCCGCCCTTCGCTGGAAAAGCACGTAACCTGAACCTGGCAGAAAAATATGGTACTTGATGAAATGCTTAAGCAAAATGAAGTAAAAAATTTGATACTTTTTATAGGCATTTCGTTTCATGGCCCTAAGAGTCACCAAGTCAAAACTATACATAATAATAGTAATAATAATAATAATAATAATAATAATAATAATAATAATAATAATAATAATAATAATAATAACAATAATAAAATATTATTATATGCCGAGACTGCACTCTTTATCATTATTACCACAATATATCGGCAACAAAAAGACATCCCAATCCTTTCAACCAGCGTCACAACCAATCTGCTGAGATAGGTCTAAGAAAACGGACAGTTTCTCCGTTCATTCGTCTCTTAACAGTGCAAAAGAAACATTTACGAATGTCATTTCTAATCTATAATGGTGCAAAGTGCATTACATTCACTTGCTTCGCAGCTAGGACTCAAAGCCATCCAAGCCAGGAAAGGCCAAGGGAACATGCAGTGTTTGTCACTCCGTTCTCCATCTACACAACAAGGACGGGAGCCTACACAAACACGGCCCGAGAAAACAACCATGCCCAGGTTCCCACAAACCACCGCTTACACCGACGACCGCACATAGTGTTTCGTTATCCGGTAATTCGACGGTTTCGAATCCTGACAGATCTCAAATCCAGTCTCAAACCAACGAATCGGAGCAAACCTGCCGCAGCAACACAGACGCTGAAGATGGGTTCGAGTCAGCATCAACGACTAAACATCCTGATCTGCCTAATGGCCTACTCAGACACATACCGAAAGGCGCAAGAACTGCCGCAGCACACCTCTTGACAGACACCATAGGGGATATTCTACATAAGCCCACACACCCCGCCGGGTGGCTACGCCTCCTCTCCTTTGGATCAGGAACCATGGAAAAACCGTCAAGAGGCGGTAAAAGACACAACCTCACACAATACATCAAATCTCGAATAGACACTTTCAGAAATGATTGGGAGACGACCGCATCGCTTTTATTTGGACCGGATCGAGACAGAGCAGACAAAGGAAAACCCAGGAAATCACATGACGCAAATTCCATCGCGGCCGCTGTAGCAGCCAAGTTAGAAGATGGCAACCTCAGCGCTGCATCGCGCATCCTCTGCTCAGACGATAGTCCAGCTCCAATTAATAAAGAAACCTTGGAGTTACTCCGGCTCAAACACCCATCGGCCCCAGAGCGGTTTATTGCGCAGCCGTCGTCCCAAACAGCATCATTACAGATCACAGAAAAGGAGGTCTACGACGCCATGCGCTCCTTCCCGAAAGGCTCCTCCGGTGGGCCGGATGGATTGAGGCCACAACACGTCTTGGAGCTCCTCAAAGACCACGTCGCAGGTCAGGGGCTACTGAAGGCAATGACTGCCTTAACAAACCTGCTCCTGGCCGGTATTTGTATTTCCACAAGAGCTTCGTCCCATCCTATTTGGTGGCACACTGTTTGCTCTTAAGAAAAGCTCAGGAGGCCTAAGACCTATCGTCGTAGGATACTTGTGGCGCAGACTGGCCTCGAAATGCGCAAACGCTTACATAATACCCATAGTGACACCTCGCCTCTCCCATAAACAACTGGGAGTCGGTGTATAGAGCAGGAGGAGTCGAAGCCGCAATTCATACCACGAGAAGATTCATGGAACACATGAGCGAAGACACCGTAATCATTAAACTCGACTTGGCAAATGCCTTTAACAGCCTGCACCGTGACATCATGTTATCCTCTTTGTCAGAGTGGTGCCCCGAACTCTACGCCTACTGTCATCTAGCATACGCAGAACCATCCAGTTTGAAGTACGGCAACTTCACTCTGCAATCGCAGGAAGGCCCGCAACAAGGAGACCCACTAGGTCCGGTTCTCTTTTGCCTACCGCTCCAAGAAGTTCTTATTCACTTACAATCACCGCTAGCTTTCGGTTATTTAGATGATCTCACCGTGGGCGGCGGGTACGAGAAAGCCTGCGAGGATGTCGAGTCAATAGAGAAAGGTTGCGCCCGTTTGGGCTTATCGACCAACAGCTCAAAATGCGAAGTAATATCCAGGGACGCAAAGATCGACCTACCAGAACCGGTGAACCGATTCCTGCGGGTAGATCCATCATCAGCAGAACTGCTAGGAGCACCACTATCTCCACATGAGGCCCTCAATGATACGTTAAACTCAATCGTATCGAGGTTAGCATGTACCATGACAAAGCTGGAGCAGATCCCAAGACAAGACGCACTCCTGATACTGCGATGCTCAATTGGGGCTCCGAGGCTCATACACATCCTCCGCTGCACACCTTGTCACGACCACCCGGGCCTCATGAAATTCGACGCTGGATTACGAGCTGGCACCGAGAGCATTCTTAACATCGCTCTCTCTGACGATCAATGGTCACTCGCTTTCATTCCTATCAGGATGGGCGGGTTTGGAATAAGAAGAGCATCTTCGTTGGCACTTCCAGCTTTTTAGCCTCAGCCGCAAGATCTCAACTCACCCAATCGCTCATCCTCACTCTCATTCAGGTGCCAGAAGACTATATCGTGCAAGTAATGAGAACCCGATGGCAGCAGAGCATCGCAGAAACGATGGACTTCCCATCTACAGACGGCAAACAGTCTTCTTGGGACACACCGCTGCTCTCGGTGGCCATGCTGGAGATAACATCGCGCTCTCGGGATTCGTACGACCGCGCCAGGCTTAATGCTATACAGGCCCCACACGCCTCGGGCTGGTTATTCGCCCTACCTCTAGCATCTCAAGGCTTAAGACTCAATGACGAAGATATGAGGGTAGCGGTGGGCTTGAGATTGGGGGCGGTCATCTGTGTCCCACACACATGTGCATGTGGTACAATGGTTTCAGCCAGAGGATCGCACGGTATGGCTTACAAGTTGGGTTTCGGCAGACAAGCCAGACACTCTTCAATCAATGAAATCGTGCTACGCAGCCTCATCAGGGCAGGTACACCGTCGATCAGGGAACCGGCTGGCCTCCTCCGACTGGATGGGAAAAGACCAGATGGCCAAACCCTGATTCCATGGAACAACGGGCGTTCCCTGATTTGGGATGTCACAATCGTAGACACTTTTGCGCCGTCGTACTTGGTTGAGACAGCTGTAGCGGCGGGAGGAGCGGCGGAAATAGCCGCGACTAGGAAGAAGAACAAATACGAGGAGCTTCAAACAAGATACCTTTTTACTCCAATCGCGATAGAAACGATGGGACCTTTGGACCAGGAGGGCCTGGCTTTCATCAAGGAACTCGGCAGACGGCTGAGCAGAACAACGGAAGATCCACAAGAAACCTTCTTCCTGTTTGAAAAGATTTCGGTTACTGTCGCATGCCTTGGTACAATGGGGCCCTAGAACAGTGTTATTTCAGTTATGGTTTTTCAGTTATAATAATAATAATAATAATAATAATAATAATAATAATAATAATAATAATAATAATAATAATAATAATAATAATAATAATAATAATAAATAATAACAATAACAATAACAAGAACAAGAACAAGAACAAGAACAAGAACAAGAACAAGAAGAAGAAGAAGAAGAAGAAGAAGAAGAAGAAGAAGAAGAAGAAGAAGAAGAAGAAGAAGAAGAAGAGAAGAAGAGGAGGAGGAGGAGGAGGAGGAGGAGGAGGAGGAGGAGGAGGAGGAGGAGGAGGAAAAAGAAGAAGAAGAAGAATAGTTTATTCAATTCAGACTGACAAACCGCAGTATGATCATTGATTACATGAAATAGTAGGAAAGCATGATTAAAAAGTTGACCAACAGTTGATTTTACAACTGAGTAGGCCTAATTGCCTTGCAGGCCGTGCTTTATCTTATCTTATGGAGTTGTGTGTCTCGGACTCATCTATTCCTGGCTGTAGATTTCTTCGCTCTGCTAAGCATGATGGCCTCGTTGCCCCCATTCCCCCACCCCAACCGGAACATCCCAGGACAGCAGGTAATCTTCCGGTTCAACTTTCTCGAATCGCTCACCTAGCAGCATCTTACGACATGAGTTTCCTGGTACATCTTGACCTCTATTCCGTAAGCGCTTGAGGACCATATAGTTCGATCCTGGTTTCCGTCGATAGGTCAGAAGCGACTCTGATGAGTTACTCCTGAAGAGGCGCTATATAAATCTGTGATTACAATTACAATTAATTGTCTCGTGATCTCTAAATATCCGAGGTAGACAGTGCGATGCGAATGTTATGCTGCGCCTTAGGTAACCACTTACCGTCCGTTAAACTGTAGTGAGCCGGAGCATATGCGTCGTCCTAGAAAACACAGTTTACGTTGTAAGCAATAATTAGTAACAGAAAGGAATTACGATAAAGAAAGATAAGATCAATTAAAGTAGCATAAGAAAGACCAATTCAACCAAGAACTAGGCAAGAATCAGCTCTCTTCATCGACACGTTCTTTACTGTTGACTGGTAGGCTACTCCAATTGTCTCTTTCCGCTGTCTCAAAACCACTTTCCTTTCTCTGGGTCTTTCGCACTGGGAGCGTCTCTGATTGGTGTGCACGCCGAGAGGCGCTTTATAAATATACAGATACAACAAATACAATTTAAATCCAGAGTTAGGCAAGGTATTGCATAGTAAGCAAGCTCAACGTAATGTAATGTAAAGTAAGCTGTACATGTAAATGCAATGTAGGCTATAGTAAATCACTTAAACTTCTCAGTGTCGCACAATAGAAGGAATAGGCGTACTGTGGCTTGAAAGACTCACCATAAACGCTTTGCAGAATGCGGTGAAATCAAAATAATTAATGACATTCGAGGGACAGGTGAACAGCTCACAGGCGGTCGTGTCTTCGAAGTAATTGTAGATGACACAACCTATAAACCAAACTATACTTTATCACAAATCGAGTTGTAGTGCAGCTACTACTGAAGGCCATATTGAAATGCCTTTTGACTCAATAAAAATCAGGGACCCCTAAGCCAATTGACATAAGACTTGAATATGGTGATTTAGTTGTCAAACGTCAGTTAGAAGTTTGGGAGCTAGCCTATCTATTAAACACCACTGACACAAAATGCGCACATTTTGCATTTATCGGTAACATTAATACTTCTCTGATTCAGCCCAGACAAAATGTTTCAGCTAAAAGGCTAAAAAAAATTGCAATATTATCTCTCCTGTCTAAAAGAGTCTATGGGTTTGGACCGTAACCTAACGGAAATTACGAAATTGTTGTGTTACTTTAATGATGCAGAAACTCTTTGGTGACCGGCGCTACCTGGATACTTTGCGCACAGGAGAGGACATTGTCCGATGCTTTGATCTGTAGTAGAGTACGTTGCAGCCGGTTGTCCAATGGCGCATAAGTTCTGCCAGTCCGTGGAAAAGACGGCGGAGTAGCTTCGGCTGACCTGAGCGCTGACCTTGGTCGACATGAGCCACGTCATCACGAGGACGATCGTCAGGAATCGTAGATTCATTTCTACAAGAGACTAATGTATGTAAATTGTACACGTTTTCTTATAAGGACCAATAACGAGCTCACTTTGAGGTTGAGATGAGGAATTATGAAGGCGTTATGCCTAGACATAAAGATATGTTCATACATGCATAGGGATGGCCCTACGTTCATAAAAATGTCATGCATGCATACTTAGAATCCAACTTGCTCATTCTTCAACAAACTTTTCAGGGGTGAGATCTTTCACAACCGTTTCCCAAAGATTTATATTCCTAATATATTAACCGTGCAATTCCAAAGGGGAAAGCTATAGTTACTGTTGGAATGGAACTGATTTTAATTGCATCAGAGTAGGACACTGAATAGTCATTTTTGAATGATTTCCTTCACTTCGAATAATTCATAATATTGATAACGTACTCCTTTTAGACTTGAATTATTTTATTCATCCCCTAATCGTCTCTTTCTCGTGTCCACTACACAGTGAAGTTTTGAGCTCAAAACAAACATGTCTTAACGGCAAGCAAATGACATAAAAAAGAATAGCTGACTATGATATCTGGTAATTCTAGAACGCCGTTACCTTGCTGTAGAAGGCATAATGCCAATCGATGGTTTACTCGGGTAACCGTAACACATAGGCCTATGGAAGTACAAGAACGCAAAACTATCACTAACTGAGCTTATATCTCTCCGCAACTCTGATTCAGATTTACAGACTGTGTGTATCAAGTGCTTTAAATAAAATACAAAGAAATTGAGTGTTTTAAATAAAATACAAAGAAACCAGTTAATTTCAAACATTTCTTTACCTGTTTACCCGGGTTTACTAGTCTTGCTGTGCAGAAATATTCTTGACACGTTCAACCTCGAAGGCAAACAACCGCAATGACGCACTGCAACGTCTAATGTTCTTGTTAGAGAATGAGTTTAGGGACGTGTTGTGACAGCAAAGGTCTTTGACGTCTTCCCTTTGTTGTCGATTCTGTGTAATGTTCTTGTTGAGACTGTGAACGGTAAATGTATTCAGGTGACAGACCAAATAAGAAATCGATTGTTTAGCACCGACCAAATAACGTTTATAGCGGAAACATTATCGCGCGTTATTCCGCGCAATTGTTTCACTCCTCACAATCATAGTGCTGCGTATAATAGGCCTACACAAGGGACGCTTTGCAACAATTAGACGCAGCCAGCTAACAATGCAATTAATCGAAACAATGTATTAGACTTACGGACTATCTAACAGAATGAGAGCACGACAATCTTTAGACCTCTAGAAGAGTATGAGGGCTGCTTTGAAATCGTTTATTCTCCATAGTTAGTCCTACTCTGTTGGTTTAATTCTGTTTAAAGACAAGAGCTACATGTATGCCTTTGTGTTTCATTTGGCCAATTTATATAGCGCTGCAGCCAATTTTGTAGTCGTCATAATGTTTGCTAATAGATGCATGTTGTGTTCGTAATTGGCATTTAATGTTGTTTAGGCTAACGTATAGAGAACGTCTCTGACTAGTTTTCTTGAGTTTCGCTTTATAAATTTCCTTAATAAATAAATAAATAATAAGGACCTCGAGGAATATGAGCCGTAAGGCTGGGACCTTAGGCCCTAATAACAATCCAGTCTCTCACGGCCACCTGAGATCGATTGGTAAGTGAAAGATTGTCAAATCTACGAAGCCACCACTCCTAAATATTAGGCCAGTGTCCCGTGATATTCTATCGGTCCCAAAACTATCCGGGGGCTGAATAAATATATCCACCGTATGGAATTAACCGATATAGAGTATCCGCAGGATAAACCATTTCTATCCCAATCGGGGGTCAAAATTCACAGGCATAGGCCTAAGGTGTTATTTTGAAAAATACGTATATTATTTGATAAACCGATATGCTGCAATCATAATCCAAAGACCATAAATAGGTAAAGCAAGTTACTCTAAGTGTTCTTAGCAATGTTCTAAGCAATGTCCAGAGTTAATCAAACCGAAGTTAGGCCTACATTAGGAAGTATAACCACATGTGGACGTGGTTTTCTTCCTCTTGAGAGCAATTTTGGGGAAAGGCAGCTTGACGTTGTCGCTTAAACATTTCTCAAAATATCTTCGCATTTCTGAAGGATGACCGAAATCAACATCCAGAGAACGCAATTATTGGTGTTGGTTCGTAGCCTCAAATGGCTTCAATGACTTTGCTGGTCTGCCTACTGATACGAATCGATCGATATCAAGCGCGAGCTACCAAGTCACCCAATTGGCACCTTAGTCCCAGACCATGACACTGTGTTTCAATAAATGCATGGAAGACGACGCGCATTACGCAACAATATCTGTTAATAGGTTAAACAATGTCCCAACTTGCCTAAGAGTAGAGAGAGAGAGAGAGAGAGAGAGAGAGACAGACAGACAGACAGACAGACAGAGACAGACAGAGAGAGAGAGAGACAGAGAGAGACAGAGAGAGACAGAGAGAGAGAGAGAGAGAGACAGAGAGAGACAGAGAGAGAGAGAGAGAGAGAGAGAGACAGAGAGAGAGACAGAGAGAGAGAGAGAGAGAGAGAGAGAGAGAGAGAGAGAGAGAGAGAGAGAGAGAGAGAGAGACAGAGAGAGAGTAATGCTAGGCTCATTGGCCTCACTGGATTCTTTGCTTAAATTGCACAGTTTGTAATTAAGTTGCTATATACGTTTCACTAGGGATGTAATTTCGTACGACTCAAGGGGATACTTTTGCACGAGGAGGATAGTCCCTCCCGTTCAGCTTCATCCGGCCGAATACTCCATTTCGCTAAGCAGATATAATTTTAAGGGGATACTCTATTTCTTGACATAGGCACTTCATATAGACATGTTAAATAAATTTCTCTTTAGTACGGAGTTACTTTGAGAGATCTGGGGAGACAAGGTGGACCGTAGCGAAAAATTAATGTTTGCCAGTTTTCAATAACCCTTCAGAGGCGTTCTCGACTTCAGGCACGCAACTAAAATCGATTTGAATTGTGTTAACCACCTGGCTACCAAAGCAACGAATTCAAAAGAGAGACCAATGGACTAACATAGTGCAATCCGTATAGCTTCTTCTTCTTTTGGTTCTCTGCCTTCCTAGGCAGGTTCGTACGTCCAATTTCGCCATTCATCACGTTTTCTGGCTCTTTCCTTCAGTTTGCCGTAATCTTCCTCCATCATCCAGTCTAACAACATCATTCTCGGTCTTCCTCGTGTCTTCTTCCCCTCCATTCTTCCCTCAATTATAATTCTTAGAAGGGAGTCTCCCCTCATGATGTGGCCCATCCATTTTCTTTGTCGGCTTCTTATTATCCCTATCATGGATCTTTTTTCGTCCACCATTTGTAGTATGTCTTCATTTGTCCTCCGATCCATCCAGCTGACTCTCTCCATTCTTCGCCATATCCACATCTCGAAGGCCTCCAATCTTCTGATGTCTTCCTTCCTTAGAGTCCATGTCTCTGATCCGTATAACACCACACTCCATATCATAGACTTGATAATTCTTTTCTTCAGATTCTTATTTAGCTTTCCTCTCATTAATTCCTTTCTTTTATAGAAGGCATCTTTTCCCGTGGCTATTCTTCTCTTTATTTCTACATGACACTTTGCGTCAGTTGTGATCATACTTCCTAGGTAACAGAATTTTCCTACTTGTTCCAGTTCCTTACCATCTATAGTGATCTTTACTGTTCTTTCCTTTCCTTTGCTTATCCTCATGATCTTTGTCTTTTTAATATTTATTTTCATATCATACTCCTTTGAGATCTTATTCAGCTGATCCATCATTTTTTGTAACCCATTCTGGCTGCCTGCCAACATCGCCTGGTCATCTGCAAATCTTAGTGCTTTCGTCAATCTTCCTCCCACCTTTATGCCCTCTTTCACCTCCTCCATCGCCTCTCGTACTAATTCCTCAATGTAGATGTTGAAGAGAATTGGTGATAGTGGGCACCCTTGTCGTACTCCTCTACCTATCACTCCTGGTTCTGAGAATTCTCCTTCTATTTTTATTCTTACTTTCTGTCCCATGTATAGGTTTCCTATGAGTCTTCTGTCTTTCCAGTCCACTCCAATTCTTCTCAGTGCATGCATTAATTTCTTCCAATCTACTCTATCGAAAACCTTTTCATAATCCACAAAGCAAATGTAGATGTCCTGTCCATGCTGTATGCTTCTTTCTGTCAGCACCCTCAGCGCTCCAATTGCATCTCTTGTGCCCCTTCCCTTTCTGAAGCCGTATTGGTCCTCTCCTAGGCAGTCATTTGTTTCTGCCCTTGACTGCATTCTCTTCGTGATAACTCTTAGTACGATTTTGGATGCATGTGTTAGTAGGCTAATAGTTCTGTGGTCTTCACATGTTGTTGCATTTGGTTTCTTCTTTATAGGAACCATAATGGTCTGTAAGAAGTCCTCTGGCCATACTCCTGTGTTGTATATGTCTTTGCATAGTTGTACTAGTTCTTTCATTGCCTTTTCTTCAAAGTTTTTAATCATTTCAATTGGGATGTTATCAATTCCTTCAGCTTTATTGTTTTTCATTTCTCCAATGGCTGCCAGTATCTCTTCTTTCAGCAAATCCGGCCCCATATTCTCCTCACTCTGCGTTGTTTCTTCTTTGTAGTCATCTCTGTTATCTTCACCCTTATATAGTTCTTCTACATACTCCTTCCATCGACTTCGTACTTCCTCGGGATCCTGTAATAACTTTCCATTCCTATCTTTGATTGCAATGTCCCTAGTTCCACTTTGTTTCCTTGTTAGTATTTTAATCTTTTCATATACCAGGTCATGTCTTCCATTTGCTTGTAGTTTCTCAAGGTCATCACATTGTTCCTCCCACCATTGCTCTCTTGCCTTGTCTGTTGCTTTTCTTAGTTGGTTGTTTAGTCTTCTATATTCACTCTTTGCCTTCTCTGTGCTTTGATGCTTCCATTTTCTTCTTTCTTCCATCTCATGTATCATCTCTGTCGTTACCCACGGTTTGCGAGGAGCTGCCCCTTTCTGGAATCCTATCATCTCCACTGCTGCTGTTTTCACAATCTCCTCTAGTCTATTCCATCTTTCCTCTGTTGTCATTGATTTTCTTTCCTCCAGATGTTCCTCTATCTTATCTGATAGTGCCTTGCTGTTTGTTTTCAATTTTTCTCTATCCCACCTTTTCTTTGTTGCTTTCTTCTTCCTGATGAATTTTAGTTGCAGGTGAACTGTCATTGCCACCAGATTATGGTCCGTGTCTGCATCAGCGCCCGGCAGTGCTTTTGAATTTTTCACGCTGTTTCTATATCTTTGTCTAACCATGATATAATCCAGTTGGTATCTTGCGCTATCTCCTGGTGCTTTCCATGTATATCTTCTCCTTTTTTCTTGCTGGAACCAAGTGTTTGTTATCAACAGTTCCTGTCTTTTACAAAATTCTACTAGCTTCACTCCTCTTTCATTTCTCTTCCCTAGTCCATATTTACCTACATATTTTTCTAGACCTCCTTCACCAACTGATGCATTCCAATCTCCCATTACAATTGCATAATCATTTCCTTTGATGTTTTCAAGTTTTTCTTCTATCATCTCATAGATACTATCCACCTCCTCTTCCTCATGTGTCGTTGTGGGCATATACACCTGTACGACCACGATATTCACTGGGTGGGCTCTTACTGTCACCATGATCAGTCTGTCTCCATGTCTCTCCACCCTGTCAACACATTTTGCGACTCTTTCATCTAATAGAATTGCTACCCCATTTTGACTTTCTTCTCCTCCAGTATATATCACCCTGACCCCTTCACTCATAAAATCTCCTGCCTCTTTCCATCTAACCTCTGATAGTCCTAAAATATCCAAGCCCGCCTTTCTCATCTCTCCGATCACATTTGTCAATTTCCCGGATCTCCTCATCGTTCTTACATTCCACGTTCCTATCCTTAACCTTTCTCTTTCTTTTTCTTGTTTTTCTTCTTCTTTACAAGGATTTCGCTTGTTGACGACCGAAGAGGCCTTGTTCCCTCCCCTGCCGAACGCGACTCTTTCCAATGATTGGATTGAATCGTTCACGTCGTTATCTGTATTCAATTCTGGCGTCATTTTCTGTTTAACTCGGGATAGTTAGAGAGGTGGTTTCCCGTTGCCTTCCTCCCGGTGTTTTTCTCCAGACACCATCTCTCTGCGTCAATGATCTCCATCGTCCGTCCTTCGGTTTCTTCGCCCTTGGGCACTCGCTTATACCGGCGAGGACTCGGTCGTCCACCACGCACTCTGTGTACAACAGGGGACCTCGTGAAGGTGTCGTGGTGGGCATTTGAGTAGCAGAGGCTCTGTTAGACGCTTGCTACCCCATTTTCCCCATTTTCCACCATTTTCCACCTATAGGATGAAAACTCATCCACCCCCTACTGGATCAGACATTACACTCTGTTCTATTTACGTAAAGTTTCCATGTCCCTAGTGCGACGTAGTAGAGGCGCTCATCGGCCAGGAAGACAGCTATGCCTCTGCGTGCAGGACTTATTCGTCGGTTTTGCCAAGGATTTTATGCGTTTGAGGGTATTTTGTTCGCAAGTCGCCTTGGCCATGTGGCTGCATCAGGCCCATCCTTCTGATGCACGGTTCATATGGACGCACGCAATCATCGATTGACGCCCTGTGCATTATTATGACGGCCGTATTAAATTTACTAAATTTGATTCGATTGGACTAGATAAGATTAGATCAGGACTTTGTCACATACATTTCATTTCATCGAGTCTGTGATAGCTCGGATCATTTTTTATTTCCTTCCTTTACAATAGACTATACTGCACTCACTGTCTGCTTCTGCCCTGATGTATGCATTCCTATGCGCACTAGTGTGAAGTATGGTAATGCAAGATCTATACTGGCGTCTCTCTCACTTTCTGTCTGTCTGTCTGTCTCTTCGCGTGTGTCTCTATCTTTCTATCTGTCTCTATTTCTCTGTCTGTCTGTCTGTCTGTCTGTCTGTCTGTCTGTCTGTCTGTCTCTCTCTCATCAATCAACATCTATCCATTTAAACTCTGCAACTTGGATATTGGGTGAGATTCCAAAGTATGATCATAATCTAACTATTTGCCAGATAATCTGTTCCCCCGTCGCGTACTTCAACAATGCAACATGATAGGTTTTCAGTGGTCAGCTCTTTATTCTAGAGCAGACTTCCAGTCTCCGACACGAGCTTCTTCTACTTTCCCATGCCTCTATTTCGCTTTTTCAGGGATGCGCTTAGCACTTACAATACAATTGTAACTGAATTTTCTTATCAATTGCCGCACGGATAATTGTTTAGCAGCTCTTCATCAGACAGTGGCTGTGTCTGTACTCGTAAATGTGACCTTAAGTGCTTGAAACCAGAATCTCAGTCTTCATTTTTGACGAATTAATAGCATCAGATATTACTGTATAAGAATCTGTCGGTATATTAATTTTCCATTTCTATCGGCGATAAACGTGAAAATGACGAACAACCAGTCACTGTAATTATAGCGAGCTGAGTGAAACGCTTCCAAGAAGACCGACAGTTTCTCCATTCATTCGTTTCTAAACTGTGATAAAGAAATAATTACGATAGTCATTTTCTTTTCTATGTTGGTGCACAGTGCATTACATTCACGTGATTCACAGTAAGTATTCAACGTCAGTGGTTCAGATGGATGGACATGAAGGAACTTTGAACAGCAGTAAAAAGCAATATCACGAGAGGCAGAATATGACGTTCAAAACGCGCATAGAATTGAGTGAAAACAGCCATAAGGGGACTCTTGAGAAAGGCATAAGTGAATTTCAATACAGGTGCAAAGAGAGGTAGGCAATGTTTCTTACAGGCCATCTCTAACAGCGTGCATAAGTGAATTTCAATACAGGTGCATAGAGGGGTAGGCAATGTTTCTTACAGGCCATCTCTAACAGCGTGCATAAGTGAATTTCAATACAGGTGCATAGAGGGGTAGGCAATGTTTCTTACAGGCCATCTCTAACAGCGTGCATAAGTGAATTTCAATACAGGTGCATAGAGGGGTAGGCAATGTTTCTTACATGCCATTTCTAACAGCGTGCAATTTGGGTTTAGCAGCAGAAAGTTACCTCTGGACAGAAGCAGAATATATTGGGGAACTGCAACCGATTTGAAGAAAAATTGTTAACCACTGTTGAAGGGTATTTACTTTCCGCTACAAATCGCAGTTTTATCTGAACCACTCCAGAACCCTGTGACTTAAACGCATTTCACCCACATCTGACCAAACTTGAGGAAACCAGCTGACGATTTGAAAGCATTCTGGTGACAATTAAAGTTAATGTTGTGGCAGTCGTTGTACCACCAGCCACCGCCGAAACTTGCGGCACACAATTTCCGCGTTGGATCGTTGTTGACGTCTGCAGTCGAGAAGCCAATACCATTGTGTGTGATCAGAGGGTTGGATGAAAGATTTCCAGAATATCCGGAAGTGTGGAGCGTATACTTTCCAACCTCGGAGTCGATGTAGAAGGACGAGTAGCGCATCGTGTACCAGATTCCGCTCGTTGTAATCATTTCCATTCTCAGAGAACACGACTTGCCAACGGTCATCTGATACAGCGGTTCATTTCCTAGCCAGTAATTACCACAGATGTTGCCAAAACCGCTCTTATACTTAGCCCACAGCTGGTCAAACACCAGGCTGAAGTCCGCCCTTCGCTGGAAAAGCACATAACCAGAACCTGGCAGAAGAAAAATAGTACACGATGTAAATAAAAAACAGAGTGAAATGGTGTCAAAACTTGGATACCCCTTAGACTATTTCTCGACTCTGACGGTCTGTGCTTGGGCTGTCAACGTTTGATGTTTTCTCCACTCAAACCACTTTAGGAAGCCTCTGTCTTACACGAAAAAATTTCAGTGCAAAGCATCATAAGTACTGTAGTAAATAAGACTGCTTTACATGTATTTTATACTATTAACAGTTCAGCATAAAACTGTGATCGATTATGCTGTTTTTCTATGTACTATTTTAAGCAATATGTGTTGATGTAATAATTAGGTGTATACTGGGAGCAAGCGATGTGCAATTGTGCGTGAAAGTCTAGTTCAAATATAAATGACAGTAAACGCTCGGTTGAGGCTCGAATTCGTATTTTCTGCGTTACAAGTCGATCGTTCAAAGCAACGATTAACAACGATATACTCGGAAATCGGTCTTAATGTCACATCATGATGGCATTATACATAGGCTAATTATCTCGGTTTCTTCTGTACTTTTCAGAGCAAGATCTATGTTATGCTTTATGTTAGGTCATAACTTACCGTCCGTTAAACTGTAGTGAGCCGGAGCATATGCTTTATCCTGGAAGAGAAAATAGTTCAATGCATTGTAAAATGTCAGAAGGGGCACGAAAAATAAAAGTAAATAAAGATGAGACTCATTCAGGGAAGGTGAGCAACTATAAGATAAGGTCAAGTAGCATATTAATTAAGTCGAGATTCGGTAAAGTAAAATAAATTAGGATGATTGGTAATGTATTCTATGGTAAGCAAGGTTGATGTAATGTACAAGCAAAGTAAATTAAATGCGGCTGTAAATGTTGCAGGTTTTAAATATGAAATTAATTATGTCAACAAATTTTAAGCAGTTTTTGACCCCCTCCCCCTTGTCAACAACTGTCAAACATTGACGGACCCCTAAAAATTATGTCAACAATCCCAGAACCCCCCTACAAAAAAGAAACACAATGGCTCAATACATGTAGAATCATTTTTTCAAATTGTTTTACACTAAAAATGCAATCTCGAATTTCAAAATATATGAGTTTAGTTTATTACCAGCTTTTTAGTAGTATTAAACATTAAGCACTTTATACATTTTTAGCATTACTTAATGTTTTCACTACCATTTTGAAGGGTCTGTGTTGATTCATTGGGAAAAAAATTCTTGACGTCAACTTTTACGGAACCCCCCTCCCCTTGTAAACAACTGTCAAACTTTTCCAAATCCCTCCCCCTATTTTGCTGACATAATTAGGCCTAATGGACGACCCCAATGCAGTATAGTGCAAGTCACTTAAACTTCTCAACGCCACACAGTAGATGGAATACAGAGGCTTGAAAGACTCACCATAAACGTTTTGCAGAATGCGGTGATATCAAAATAACTAATGACATTCGAGGGACATGTGAACAGCTCACAGGCGGTTGTGTCCTCGAAGTAATTGTAGATGACACAACCTATAACCACAAATGATTCGATACTTTCGTAATCGTAATAGTAAACCCTAAACTTCTAAAGCGCCACTCAAAAGCCAAACGCAGGGCACCCGCTTATTCATGAGCAGATATATGGAATGGAATAAATACAGCGCTCGTTATGAGGTTGAATACAAAAGGCGCAACATAAATGTTCAGATACAGTGCGTTAACACCTACTTCATCAGCGGTCGGGTGATATACCAGCTACTGCTAACTTAGGTCATATGTAAATGGAATTTTGGTCCTCTATTCATCCAGACCCATAAGCCGAATGTCATTTTAAACTTTATGTCGGTGATCGAGTTGTCAAACTATGCGTTTCTTGAAAATTCTGTGAGCTACCTAATTAAATCCGGTGACAATAAAATACGCACTTTTGTCATTTGAATAAGTACTTTTCGGTTAAGTCTGAAGCCCAGACGCTTTAACGGATTTTTTTTTCTTCGCGGCTTTGTGTAGAAGTGTTTTTTAGACCGATCAGTTTTTACACAAGTTTGAAAAATTACTTTTTCAAAACAACATAAAAAATTGCATATTTGTCTCCTCTGACTCCCTTTTGAACTGTACCATGTCAGATCTGATTAAATCTATTGTGTTTAATGTGTGCAGATATGGAGTAATAGTGTGCGTATAGGCTATGTCTACCTGGATATCTGATGCACAGGAGTGCGCACTGCCAGCTGGGTTGATTAGTAACATTGTACGTTGCAGCAGGCACTCCAACGGCGCATAAGTTCTGACAGCCCGTCGAATAGACGGCGGAGAAACTTCGAGGGAACTGAGCGCTGACCTGGGTCGACGTAAGCCAAGTAACCACGAGGACGACGCTTGTCAGAAATTGGAGATTCATGTCTACAAAAGATATAATGTATGCTTGTATGAATGTTCACGTTTTATAAAAAAAAGGGGCCAAATACAGAGCTCATTTTGAGGTTCGTATAGGCGCAATATAAATGTTCAGTTATGTTAGCAACTTAGCACAAAGAGACATACCTACACATATATACGTACATACATCCATGCATACATGGATCCTACATACATACATACATACATACTGACTTACTTGTTAACTTAAATCCATACATATACATACATTCATACATATATACATACATACATACATACATGTACATACATAAATACATACACACAAACATGCAAACATACATACATACGTTATACTGACGTACTGACATACATACTGATTTACTAACATGCATAGTTGCATACGCACATACATACATGCTTCCCTCTCACATACGTTGTGCCCCCCACCTACGGCACTTTAAAAAAATGCTGCATTCCTTCCTGATTAATGGAAATTAGCTATAACCTACCTTGCCGGATATTCTTTTTCACTGTTAGTTAAGGTTTTCGTTTTGTTTGTTTTTTATTATTTTCATAGTGTTTTGAATCGAGTTAATAATTTACTATGTACTATGTAGCCTACTATGCTGTTTGCATTGCTGTACGAAACTCGATGTTGCACTGTTTGTCACGGCTTTAGCTGTCACTAATTCAGATTTCTGAAATGTTGTTCTACACCGTGATTCAATGAAAAGTAAGCCAAACTGTATTTCATATAAGTACTTCTGACATGAAAACAGAATTTAATATATTTGTGAAGAAACTCTCAGTAGTATGGTTTGATTATTTAATTAAAGAAGATGTTCAAAATGTCCTCCTTCTGCTTGCACGCAAGCCTGGATGCGCTGGCGCCATTGGGCAACTTTTTCTTCAGTGCGCGCTGACCTTCGTCTGCCACTATCAATGACGCGGTCCCTGTTACGCTAATTTTTCGAAGCAATTTATCTAATCCGCTTCTGGCCCTGTGTTTTTCTGAAAACTCTTGTAGAAATTGACGGCTGCTGTAATTCTTGCAATTCCCTCAAACCTTTTATTATGTGTAAAATTCTTCTTTACTAAAAGGCATTTTTTGGGAAATTGCTAGTTTCTTGTTTAGGATGTTTTCAATCGTATTATCGTCTGCTTTTTAAAGTAGGAAATATAAACCGGAAGTAATTAAAATGAAAAAGAAAGTATGTGCATATATTTATTTGGAAAATATTATTAATAAAATATAGTTCCAGTTTTATTTTTTTTTATAAAGTTTGGCTTACTTTTTATTGAATCACCGTGTAGGTGTCCCTAGTTAGCGGGATCTTGATCCCTTTTGGGACTCCTCTCAGCGGCCAATCCTGCGGCCAATCCTGAAATCTTATGTTGAAATCTTATGTGATTTGATTTTATACGGCTTCAAATAAAAGAGTTTTGATTTGATTTGATTTGATTTGATTTGATACTGACTTTCCGGCGATTTAGCTCCCTGCGTAGGCCTACAGACCATTCTCCGCCTAGATGAATTTTGTGCTTGTGTTAGATTTAAGATATTGTAACCATTTGAACTCGAAAATCACCATCTCTAAATAACTTTATTTACTCCGAATAATTCCTCGTGTTCATTGGTTATTCATTTTAGACTTGTATTATTTGATTAATTCCTGAAGTTTCTCTTTCTCGTGTCCGCTACACAGTTACATTTTGAAGCTAAAACACAAGCATGTGATAACCGACAAATGCGCCCGTGACAAAAGCGCCCCGACAAAAGCGCCCCGAAAAAAGCGCTCCGACAAATGCGCCCCGACAAATGCGCCAAAAATCACAAAAAAACCCGACAAATGCGCTCCGTCAAAAGCGCCCCAAAATAACCGACAAATGCGCCCCGACAGCAGCGCCCCGACAGTAGCGCCCCAATATCAATAAAATTACTTGAGTTTGTTCTATACTTGCAAGAAAGAGGTTGTTTGTGTTTTTTTAGAGGTATTTAGAGATATCTTGAAGAGGCGCTGTATACATGTTCAATTACATACATATATCCATACATACATATATGCATATATACATACATATATACATACATACATACATACATATATGCATACATACATACATACATACATACATACATACATACATACATGCATACATACATACATATATACATGCATACATACATACATACATACATACATACATACATACATACATACATACATACATACATATATACATACATACATACATACATACATATATACATACATATATACATACATACATACATACATACATACATACATACATATATGCATACATATATACATACATACATACATATATGCATACATAGTATTACATATATACATACATACATACATACATACATAATTACATCGTTGTGTCTCATTTTTCGTCTCATTCAACAGGCAGGGGGCGCATTCGTCGGGGCGCATTAGTCGGGGCGCTTTTGTCGGCGGGGGCGGGCGCATTTGTCGTGGCGCATTTGTCGGGGCGCTTTTGTCGGGCGCATTTGTCGGGGCGCATTTGTCGGGGCGCTTTTGTCGGGGCGCTTTTGTCGGGGCGCTTTTGACGGGTCACCTGTGATAACTACTGTAACAAGCCAGTGTTGTATATGGAATTTCTAGAGCGCCGGTACCGTAAGGTGGAAGAGTCATCTGCTAGTCGATAGTCTCTGGGGTAACATGGAAGTACAAGAGCGCAAAACTATCACTAACTGATCCCATATCTCTCCGCGACTCTGATTCATAGGCCTATAACATATCTTCGTTTATTGATCATTCAGGATGTCACATCGCATCCAGGTACAAGTTACATTAGAAATTAGATAGGCCCTACTAAGTTTGTTGCTATCATTGCTATTACATTTGTAGACTGCAGGTATCCAGTGCTTTAAATAACATGAAAAGAAATAAGCTCTTTAAATAAAAAAAACCCAAAGAAACCAGTTAATTTGAAGAATTTCTTTACCTGTTTGCCTGGGTTGACTAGCTTTCATGTGCAGAAAACTCTATAGGAAATATCTTTACCTCATTTATTCAGAGGCATCTACAGTACCATTGTATCTAATAGGACTACTCTTGTTGAGACTGTGAACGGTAAATATCAAGAAGAAAGGACTTCGATTGGTTAGTGTCTATCAGGCTATTTGCGTGTAATTATCCCGCTTTTGATGAATGCGCTAACAGATACGCTTGGTTGCTTCACTGCAATTCGGGAAAGCATGGCCGCTAATAACAAATACACTGAAGCAGACTTATTGACTATCTCGTAGCTTCATGCGAACCTCGTCACCCATAGGCCTTGCAAAGAAATGTGAACAATATGGACGATGATTCTAATTTTGGAAGTGTATCCAAGAATCAATTATTTCGCTCGTTTGTTTGAACAGCGAGGGAGAAGGATCTAAGCAATGTGACTAGATGGCAGACACACAATCTTAGACTATATGCAACCAAGTCCCGTGAGATGCTTGTTGCGAGGGGGAGTTGTGCTGAGCTGCCACCCCCGCTGGCAGATGTGTTCCGCGTCGATTCAGTGCACATTCTCGGAGTCTCTTCGGACGAAATCTTGGCATAACCGGATACGTGGATGAGATCATCGAGGCCTGCTCTGGCTTCCTGCACGTCCTGCGTGTCCTCCGAGCGCATGGTCCCACCAGAGGCGCTGCATGTTGTCGCTGACGCCACCACGGTTTCAAGGTTGTTATATGGGCCTTGCGTCAGCAGCCTACCGCAACAGACTTCTCGCAAGGGCTGTGGCCCGGTTTACCTCCACGCGGAACCGCAACCATAGAGGGACGAGTCTCCTCAGCAGAGGAGCGCCTCCTCCAGTACATCATCTGGAGCGAGATGCACGTCCTACGCCGTTTCTTTCCGCCACTTGATGGGCGACGCTATGCCCTCCGCCCCCCCGCGCACATGACTTCGAACTTCTGCCAAAGGACGCAAGGAACCATATACCCAGAGAATTTTATTTAAGAGTAGGGGGCCTATTCTTAAGCCACCAGGTTGACTCCAAATCTCAATAATTTCAACATTTATTATATTCATTTCTTTATAGGCCTAGTAGTTTTTGTAAGATGTTGTCTGTGATGCGGTGTATCATCCAGCTCTGATTGCAAAAATGAACGAATATATAATCATCAAACCGGTAAACATTCATTTAAAAGTGAGTAGGGTCGGGTTCAGACGGTCCATGTCAAAAAATCTGTTCATCTGCATTTAACATTTACTCGTTGTGACGTCCGTGCACGGACGATCAGTGATCTGTTTAGTTTCATGAATTAAGCATTACCTCTAGGTGAAGAGTCGATCTTCCAAGTTCCTTAATGGATACTCGAATTGTTGCAGTCTAACTCTCTCAGAACGTATACTGTTTCTCCGTTGATAGGCTGCGTGGACACTGAGATCGCGTGAGAAGGAAGATCTCTGCGTGCAACGAATGATGACACTGTTTGGCGACCGTGCCTTGACTGCCTTCTCGGCTGCTGGTCGCAGGTGCTGAAACAGTCTCTCTTCTGCGATCCACTCAGTAACTCGGTAGAGTCCTTAAAGGATAAACTTGACTTACCGATTGATGTCTTTAGTTCGTCTTTATTGGAGTCTCTGTTCAACTAGGCTTACATCGCTCGATGTCATGTCTTTGTGTATGCGCATTGTAGCGGCATGGCTGTGTTACGGCGCCATAGAAATTGTCGTTATTATTATTACTATACGTGGGGAATTTAAATGCTTGGTGTTTGGACGATGCGCCTGTGTTGTAGGTCTATACACTCGGACGCTGTCGACCAACGTGAATGCGTCCTTGAATAAAGACCAGCGTGTGGACCAGTCTTCCACTGTCTTCCGCTCTTCACTCGGATCAATAGCTCCCGAAGAAGACAGAATTCAGTAGCGTGCGACTGTTCAGTCCTGTTGTATAACAGGAACATTCTGCTATTATACAGCAGAACCGTCGCACATTTCTAAATTCTGTCTTCTTCGGGAGCTATTCATCCGAATAAGTGAGTAAATAAGAATATCCTTTAAGAAGTCAATTGCTAACCGCATTATGGAGTACAATCAAAATAGTGAAGAGTGGAAGACAGTGAAAGACCGGGAGACAAGTATTCTACCACACTATTGACCATAACACGACAAAGCCACCAAATATTTTACACTTGGAAAGTTAATAGAAGCCGGATGTGTGCCGGTATTGTTAGACATTCTATAGTTATTGTTACTGCCTGTAATGATCATAATTATTTTGATAGAACTTAAATGCAGGCTTGATGTAAATGCATACGTTTTCTATACACAACGACCGTACGTTTGACTTCAGCCATACTCATTTTTCAATGAATTTATCGGGCGAGATCGTCTTCACGACAGCCGCCCGTGTGAATGGGTGCCACACCAGCTACGATCCAAACACAGGGACCTAATTAAGGTCCCTGTGCAGGTCATTGAATCTTGTAGCTCTGCAGATGCTATTAATAACGCTATTCATCAGAGGTTAAAATAATATCGTAAATCCTAATGTCATAAGTGCATGACAACGTTCTATCCTTATATTAAAATTTTTTAAATCAGTTTTAAAGTAGATGATCACGCGCACAAGCGGAAAGCGACAACATTAGGTGTGGAAAAGATAGAAATAGGAAAACTGGAGTTGAAAAGGACAGATATCAACAGTCACGTTGGAAGCGGAAGGAGACGAAGCATCCTTTATAAAGGAAATTAAAGAGGCAAGGATGTCGCATAATACACGGCTCTTGCATTTCGTAGGTGTACAGTGATCTGACTGTAGCAGAACTTCTTGATGATGATAGAAATAATAATAGATTTCATTATTATTACTGGTTTTTAGGAATTTAAGCAAGTCATGGAGTTATATAAAACTCCAGGCCACGATGTTATAAGTGCATGTACATCAAATCAGCATCTTCTGGCAACTTCTGTACTACGCCAAGCAGTTGACTGGCTTCTGGTAAGGTAACACACCTTTTTACCTGTCTCCATGGTAACTTCTCAGAAGTGTGGTCCAACTGTTGAAGAACATTCTGCTGAAATCACAAATACAACCACCGCAATGGTATGTCAGGCACCTTTTAAAATTTCTCAACTTGCATTAGCTTTCGTTTACCAACCACAATATGACGGAAGGTCACGTGCCTTGGTGTGCCAGGTGATGCGATTTATTCCTCAGATGTTACCCATCCATGTACTAAGTTACAAAGCAGGTTCAATCCTCAATCACATTCCTGAAAAAGATGAATGTTTACAACTGTTAAAATGGCATAATTATTATATGCAAAGTCCATGGGCAATTTTCGACCAGGGCTGAAAGTAATGCAAGCTCAATATCTCTTATGGTCACTCGACCCGTTGCAGTGCATTCACACAACAAGAGAAGAAATTAGTTTCATCTTAGACACATAATCCAATCTAATCAATCTAATCAAATCTAATGAAGTCTATTGAAATAACTTCTGTAGCGCCGTCAGCATGATAAACAAGGCATGAACCGATGTAACTTCATTTGTAATGCAAGGACCTGAGCAATTCCTTGAAAAGGATAAATTGCTTAGCAGCTCTTCATTAGATAGTTCTCTACGGCAGTCTAGCAGTCTAGAAAGTTTGGAAGAGGTCAGATTAATTCTAAAACTAGTTACTATATTCCTTTTACTTTTCGGAATAGCCTACAGCCCAGTCAGCTAACTCAGCGGTTTCCAAACGGTGGTACGCATACCACTAGTGGTGTCGCTAAGTGATAAGCGAAACATTCAGAAACAAATTAAATTTTCTATGAGTTTATGAACATCTTTCTTTGATTAACCAGATATTGTAAATCCGTGCTTGTCGAAACAGTTCAAAACAGTTCACATTGACACTTTTCAATAGTGATCTTATTTTCCCTTTTTTGATGTGATTACATTCTTAATATCATATATTAATTTTTAAATTTGTCTACCTACTAAGCTTACTCTAATACCATCCCCAGACTTTGCAAGAGAACTTGGCATAATAACTAATTGAAAGAAACTTTGCGCTCTGTTGCTGTTTTTGATCTGACCTTTGCCGGTGGTGCACCAACATTACATTTTTACCTGGTGGTACAATAAAAATAAAGTTTGAAAACCGCACGCCTAACTCAGTGGACTTCGCTTTGTGTAGGGATGTGCCTTTTCGAGCTGTTAGATTTCAAACAATCGAATAAAAGCCTTTGTTAGGAAAAACATGAAAACTGCGTTTTCCATAGGCTCTTGACTACTTTACTTAATAGTTTTGGACCGAACCTTTTCGGACACGACGAAATCGTTGGTTTAAATAGCTATGTAATATTTGCAAATGTACTTTGGTGTCCAGCTCTACCTGGATAGTTGCTGCACAGGAGTGGGCATTGTCCGATGTTTTGGTCGGTAGCAGAGTACTGGCAGCTGGCTCCCCAACGGCACATAAGTTCTGCCAGTCCATGGAAAAGACGGCGGAGAAACTTCGGCTGACCTGAGCGCTGACCTGGGTCGACATAAGCCACGTAATTGCAAGGACGCTTTACAGGAATCGAAGAGTCATGTCTACAAGAGATTACGCATGCATTTATACATATTGTTATAAGGACCAAAATCATCAAATACCTCAACTTATTTTGATGTTTGATATCACACGTAATATAAATTTTAAGATACGCAGAAACAGACATAGAGGCCTACAAAGTAATACACCAATCAATCAATATTCGTTTAATTCAACAAATCCAGTTGTCACGGACGCAACTGGTTACAAGCAACACCAATTAGCTGTAGAGTCAAGCTTGAATTAACGCACACCCAGACACACACACACACACACACACACACGCATAGGCCTACTCATAGGCCATTAGGCCATAGGCCATTATCATCTACGCCAAATTCGCAGCATCCGTCACTCACTCTCTCCTCACGCGGTCAACACTCTCGTCCATGCACTGATCTGTACAAGGGTTGACTTCGGCAACTCCATCTTTGCCGGTCTCTCTTCACTAAACCTCTCCAAGCTTCAGTCCATTCTTAACGCCTCCGCCCGCCTTATCTGTGGTCTCCCAAAGTACTCTCACATATCTACCTTCATTCGGGAAACTCTTCACTGGCTTCCTGTGCCCCAGCGCATTCAATTCAAAATTCTTACACTTATGCGCAACTCTCTGCTCGGGGTAGCTCCTTCATACCTTCAGGCCTTATGCACATCGGTTTCTACACTTCCTGGTCGCTCTGCTCTGCGCTCGGCCGCCAGAGGCCTTCTGGTTGTCCCTCGCATGCGTGGCGCAACTGCTCAATCCAGAAGCTTTGCCTATGTCGGCCCCTCTACTTGGAACCATCTTCCGCATGAATTGCGTCTTGAGCTCCTTAGCCTTTCTCTTCCTCTGTTTCGGAAACGCCCGAAGACTATCTTATTTGTTAGAGCCCTGGGTCGGGAGCGCCTCTGAATCTCTGAGTGGCGCTATACAAATGTTCAATTACAATTACAATAGATAAAATACATCGCAAATAGGCCTACATATTTAGCATCGACAATGCTCAATTTTTGATAATTCTTACGGGTAGGATCTTTCTCTACCGTTGTCCAACGATTTAGCTAGCTTATTTACAGGCCGTAGGCCTACTATTTCGAAATAAAACTTTCTGTGTAATTGTTGGAATAGAATTGAAGAATTTGTAGCAATGATGTACTTCTCTGAAACATTCCTTTTACACCGAATAATTCATCATGTTCTAGAATTATTCGCTTAAAACTTGAATTATTTGAATCATCCTGGGATCTTCTCTTTCTCTTGTCTTATACACGGTGAAATTTTGAAGATCAACGCAAATTACGACATAAAGAAAAGCAACTGTAACAAGAAGATTAGCTGAATATCGTATCTGGAAACTTCGAGCTAGAGCACTGTGGCCCTAAAACACAAGGCATTAATTAATCGACAGTCCTTCAGGTTCGGCGTTTTGTGAGGTACTTTTGAATGTGCTATGTTAAGGGTCCCAAGATTACACATGCATTCTTGGATACGTAGGCCTACATACACATATGCATGCAAGTATTGTCAGTATAGAAAGATGCGAGGGGTTACACCAAAAATTACTGTCCAACAAATTTCTTTGCAGAGTTTCAGCAGAAATGTATTATTTTTAAATTAAGAACAACAGAAAAAAACAAAACATTTTTTCTCAAACATTTTTATCAATTTATCTAAAGTTGACACTCTATGCTAATTTACTTTTTTAAACCTTATAATGCTCTCCAGTCAGAAAGTACGATTTACGAGTAACATTAGTACAAAAACATTTCTAAGGATTTTGTATGGTATGGTATGGGAGGTGGTCCATAGGGTGACACCATGAGTTACCGCACTGGGTGACACCAACCCTAGCGACGCCACTGACTGTCTGTCGCTAACATTGTGTAGCTAGACATCTCCGCCTCGGATACAGTATAACTAACTGCGGGCTTTATAAGTGCCTTAACAATTAATATCAATCGACCAATGTAAAACAATTCTTTACCTGGATTTAAGTAGAACACTCTATGAAATTGCTTTTATTTCTGACCAGCTCAAAGGCATTGGCGAACTGCGTCTAATGTTCTTGTTCAGTGTGAGATGGGAAAATGTTTTCAGGCGCCAAGTAGATTCTAAATCGCTTATTTCCAAGCAACGAAGCGACGTTTACAGCTGATAATGCGGTTACTGATTCGGCTGATTGCACACTTTTGCACGTAATTGTATCGCTTTTAATTAATGGGCCATTCGTCACACGCTGCGCACCAATTAGGAGCAACTAGCTAGCAATTGGGTTAAATAATGCAGTAGGCTCATCGACTATCTTCAAGAATGATCCAAGGACCCTCAATAGGCCTCTTGAAGGCTGTATAGGCCGTTATAAAACGTTTTGTTCTCCGTAATTAGGCTACTCTTTGGCTTAATTTTGTTTAATGTACAAGAGCTATTCATTCATTCATTTCAGATATTTATATAGCGCCCCTTCAAGATTTCTACTCAGAGGCGCTCCCGACTACAGCGAGGACACTGAATCGGAGTTTCACGCCGAAGCAAATGAGCAATTGCGAGTGAAGGACTTGCCCAGGGTCCCTACGCGGCGGCTTGAGGTGGATTCGAACCCGCAACCCTCCGGCTGCAAGGCACCGAACATACCCCTACACTACCGCGCCCCACAAAGTGTTGTTTCATTCAATTTATATAGCGCCTCATTAAGCCACGTCATGGTGACCAGACTAAACATCGGCGCCATATCAAATCAAGTCCGAAATAGCCAGGCAGTTTGGTCCGATTCGGGGCCAGGTTGAAATCCGGAGCGTTGAGGTCGAGGAGACAACATTGTGCTATATGATGAAGATGGTTGGCAATGGTGGACGTGGGGTGGCACAGGAATACCACCAGGATAGGATTATGTTAAAATCTTCACCGTGTAAGTTTTGAATGAATGAATGAATGAATGAATTTGTTTATTGCACAAACAGGTTTTAGGTTACAATCATTAAGCTACAAGTACAGTGCAACAGGAGCCAAGAAAAGCTAACAGTGTCGCGTCGTCCCCCCTTCGGTCTGGCACCCAGGGAATACAAGGCGGCTGCAGCCCCTAGTTCCTCAGGCCTTCACTCGTAGGGCAGGGTTACGACCTCAAAATGGTAAAGGATCAGTAGGCATTGAGAGAAAATAGTCTTTCGAGGCAGAACAAAGGTCAGTTACCTCTGGGACGGTGCTCGCACCATGTGACTGGGGAGAACCATAAGAGGACGGAGTTACCAGGCTGTGGTCCGAAGTGGCTTCAAGGCGGGACATTTCCGCGGTTCTCTGAGGGAGAACAACTGGTGATTGCACCGAGTCAGGGTTCGTTCGGGTCCATAATTTCTCCATCCGGGTTCCTAGCTCTTCCAAGCGGTCATTAAACCTTTCCAGAATATCACTCTATCTGGCAGCAAGATGGGCCAAGGCAGTTACCTGTGATCTAAGTTCTGCAGGATCACCCAAGGCAGGAGGGGACAACGCATTTGCGTCCCAATACCACCCGATTCTGGCCTATGTGCACCTATTTCATTGTCTGAATTATTATTATCTGAATACAGACAAGACATTTCCGGCTGAGCCAATAACTGTTGTTTTATTACTACACAATGGCTGATCAATTGCATTACAATTTTGAAGTGTTTTTCCAGTAAAGATCCATTAGGGGTAAAGGTAGGCAAGTTTACGGCAATGCAACACCAAATTTATAACTTTTAGAGTAAGATTTGGCTAAAGTAGGTAAGTACGTAAGAAGGTGTAAATAAAAAAAGCGCCTTTAAAACTTGTTTTGGTCTATGGGTTGTCGTCTGCAGTGGTTGTGCTCGTTTCTCTCTGACCGCACCCCCTCCCCAGTCGGTGGTATTTGTGTCTACCATTTCAAATGAGTGTATGTGACTGTGCACCATTGCTTTGTTAAAGAAGTAAATATCTCTTTGTTCTTGCAGTAGCCATGTGTACTTGTACTTGAGACCCTAGTACTTGTATTCATATTTGTACCTCAGACCTCAGTACTTGTACTTGTATATGCAATCAAAGTACTTGTAAGATATCTGGTGGAAACGACGAACAGCCTTTTTGTAACAGTAATAATATAATAGCCAGCTGAGTTAAACGGATCCAACGAAACCGACAGTTTCTCCCTTCATTCGTTTCTGGACAGCGATGAAGAAATAACTACGAAAGTCATTTTCTTTCCTATGTTGATGCAAAGTGCATTACATTCACGTGATTTACACCAAGGATTCAAAGTCAGCGGTTCAGATGATTGCAAAAGACTACAGAACTTTGAAAAGCAATAGAAAGCTTTCTCAAGAGAGGCGGAATATGACGCTCAGAACGCGTACAAAAGATTTTGGAAACAGGTGTAACGAGACTCACAAGAGAGGCATCAACGAATAAAAAAACAGATACAAAGAGGGATTTGCAATATTCCTACAGGCCATCTCTTACAGCGTGCAATTTGGGTTTGACAGCAGAAAGTTACCCCAGGACAGAAGCAGAATATATCGGGGAACTGCAACCGATTTGAAGAAAATTGTTAATCAGCGTTGAAGGGTATTTACTTTCCGCCACAAATTTTAGCCTGATCTGCATCTGAACCGCTTCAAGAACCCTGTGACCTAAACGCATTTCACCCACATCTGACCAAACTTGAGGAGACCATCTGGTGATCCGAATGCATTCTGGTGACAGTTAAAGTTGATGTTGTGGCAGTTGTTGTACCACCAGCCACCGCCGAAACTTGCGGCACACAATTGCCGCGTCGGATCATTGTTGACGTCTGCAGTCGAGAAGCCAATACCATTGTGTGTGATCATAGGGTCGGACGAAAGATTTCCAGAATATCCGGAAATGTGGAGCGTGTACTTGCCGGCCTCGGAGTCGATGTAGAAGGACGAGTAGCGAATGGTGTACCATATTCCGCTCGTTGTAATCATTTCCATTCTCAGAGAACATGACTTGCCAACGGTCATCTGATACAGCGGTTCATTTCCGAGCCAGTAATTGCCACAAATGTTGCCAAAACCGCTCTTATACTTAGCCCACAGCTGGTCAAACACCACGCTGAAGTCCGCGCGTCGCTGGAAAAGGACGTAACCTGAACCTGGAAGAAAGTCATACGTAAATTACAGAATTAAGTGTAGTTAAAAAATTGAATACTCCTTAGGTATTTTGTTTCACGACCTTTCACGACCTGTGGCTGACGCTGTCTGATATGTGTTCTCCACCTAAGTCACTTTAGGAAAATTTAAATCCTGTATTTTACCCTGCTCATTTAAATGCAGTATAATACAATACTGTGGCAACAGTGGCATAACAAACTACGCTAGGCTGTGCTTTCTTTACTATTGAAGGCGATGTGATGAACTTATTGCCAGTTGTAACGTAATGATTAGCCTACAAGTGTATTTTTACGGTTCAATGACATTTAATACCGCGACACTTAATACCAAGACCAAGTTTCTCTCTTTCACTGCGGAAATCACGGTGAAATGTGCGTAAAGGAATCGTTCAAGATACCTTCACAGTAACCGCCTCAGAGGAAGCTGAAACCCTATCATCCGATGGCATAATGCTTAATTATATTGTCTTCTTAAATTTCTAAGAAAGATATAGTGCTAATACGAATGTTACCATGTGGGCCTATCTGAGGTCACAACTTACCGTCCGATAGACTGTACTGAGCCTGAGCATATGTGTCGTCCTAGAAAACACATTTTGCCATGTAAAGTCAAAGATCGTTACGGGAAAGGTAAGCAAATTTACGGTAATGTATATAACGTTAAATTTAGAATTATAAGATAAGATACAGTAGGCTAAAGTAGGTATGGATGTAAGACAATGTATTGTATGGTGAGCAAGCTTAACGTAATGTAAGGTAAAGTAAGCTAACTGCAGATGTTAAAGATAAATGCAAATGCAATATAATGTAGATTTTGTTTAAACTCTCAGCGCCGATAAAAGGAAGTTATGCCAGATTTATTGAATATCAAATTTCTTGTTTATCTTAATAAATATAATATATATATATATTTTATTAGCTAGCTGACTGCAGGCGGCTTCAGATTTAGCGAGAAAGCGGCGCTATAATATGGGATATAATTAAATTTAAATGTGAGACCAAATAGCAAGTAACTTGCAAACTATTATGTTTGTATGCGCAGTCGGAAATATATGGACTGGTTACTATGACAATTGAAATGCCAGCCAATGAAATCGCTTGGGAAGACATCTTTGAAACGTAGTCTTAGAGTAGACGGGTTGTGGTGATATGAAGCGATGTTTTGAGACGCAACAACTGTCCATAAATTTTTAATAAATCCTCAGGTTAAGCGTAGAAGGTACTTCTACTTGAACATAGGGTTAAAGGATAAATTTGAGAACTTTCGACAGCGAAACTAGTAAGACTGTCGACGATATTTGACGAATTATGTCGGTCGTGTTTGATCGGTGAATGTGACTTTGGTAACTGTGGATAAACTGTGCATTGGTTGACACGAACGAGTTAAACTTTTTAGATGTCTACAGTAGGCTAACTGTCGAACTATGGGTTCGTATGGTAATCGAACAAGCAATACTCTGTTATGGTGGTCTACCACAAAAGTCAGAAAGGGTTACAGAAAATGATAGAACTATAGTTATCTACGCCGCCTTTTGGTAGATAGGTTTGGTATTGTAACTTTGGATTGTTTAATAGCTTAATATAATTGCAAAAAATCTATACAATTATCTTTGATGTTTATCTTGATGTGGATTACTCGATGCAATATAATGTACTCCTTTCAGTCAAGTTTCACGAGGCTATTAATTCAATGCACTATACATTAACTTCGGTTAAAAAAAACTCACCATAAACGCTTTGCAGAATGCGGTGAAATCAAAATAATTAATGACCTTCGAGGGACAGGTGAACAGCTGACAGGCGGTTGTGTCCTCGAAGTAATTGTAGATGACACAACCTATAAACCAAACATATAGTTCTATGCTTTATGCAGACCGAGTGACCGCGAAGCTATTGTTCATGTCGAAATGTCCTTTAACTGGATCCTCTATAAAGCCAGTTATATCCCTAACCGATTGACGAGAGTGAACTTGAAGGTACTCACAAGTTTGGAAGAGATCAGGTTAAATCCGGTGACACAAAACTACACACTTTATTACTATTACTTCCATGAATAGTCTACATTCCAGTCGCCTAACTTACTAGACGTCCCCTGGTGTAGGGACTTGCCTTTCCGAGCTTCTAGGCTTCAAACTATCTAAAAAAGTATCTTTAAAAACATAAAGACTGCGTTATTGCCTATAATGTCTTGACTGCCTTTGCTTATAGTTTTGGACCGTACCCTGTCGGACACGACGAAATCATTGTATTAGATTATAAATGCAAAATTAATGTACTTTGGCGTCCAGCTCTACCTGGATACTTGGCGCACAGGAGTGGACATTGTCCGATATTTTGGTCTGTAGCAGAGTACGTTGCAGCCGGCTGTCCAACTGCACATAAGTTCTGCCAGTCCGTGGAAAAGACGGCGGAGAAACTTCGGCTGACCTGAGCGCTGACCTTGGTCGACATGAGCCACGTAACCACGAGGACGATGCTTGTCAGAAATCGGAGATTCATGTCTACAAAAGATTACTGTGAACGCATATTTCTATGGGGACCAAATTCATCGACATAATTATTTTGATGCGTGACATGAGGTGCAATATAGCTAGGTCTAGATGTTCCGATATACACAGAAGCGCTATATATACACAGCTGGTCGCCCTGTATATATATATATATATATATATATATATATATATATATATATATATATATATATATATATATATATGTATGTATGTATGTATGTATGAACACTTGCTATAGCGCCCTGTATGTATATACATATATATATATATATATATATATATATATATATATATATATATATATATATATATATACATACATACAGGCACGTGTGTATACATGCATACTTAGTACTTACATTGATAAATACACCCCATGCAATTTTGAATGGACATTGCTCAATTTTTAATAAATCTTTCTGGTGATAACTTTCTCTACAGTTTCCCGACGATTTAGCCATCGTGGTCAGCTAATTTGACACGGCCGTTATTATGTGGGACGCGGAGGTGTAGGGGTATGTTCGGTGCCTTGCAGCCGGAGGGTTGCGGGTTCGAATCCACCTCAAGCCGCCGCGTAGGGACCCTGGGCAAGTCCTTCACTCGCAATTGCTCATGCGCTTCGGCGTGAAACTCCAATTCAGTGCCCGCTGTAGTTGGGAGCATACATACATACATACATGTAGAAATCTTGAAGGGGCGCTATAGCAAGTGTTCATACATACATACATACATACATACATACATACATACATACATACATACATACATACATACATACATACATACATACATACATACATACATACATACATACTTACATACATACATACATACATACATACATACATGTAAATAGCTAAAAAGAGGAAACCTAGCTCACATGAAGAATACTTCTCTATAGATTGAAAATCGGAGGCCAGAGATATTAAGTTTACAAATTATTATGCGATAATAAAATGGCATGAACTTTAAATATCGGAACAACAATCTAACAATTATAACCAATTAAGGCAATACAGACGAAAACCTTCCAGCACAGAAGATTATAAGAATGTTCAGACGGTCTATAATTTGGTCCTTGATGTTCCTCGTCTGTATCCTGTTAAGGGATCTCGCCAGTCCCTGACGGATTCCCTCTGTTTACCTCTTGTGTGCGGCTTATTTAAGTGATTCGCTGAGACTGATATCAACAGTTAAAACCTGGAACATCTTCCTTATTGTGTAGGGGGTCTATCTCCAATGCCAACCGATTCTAGACGTTCATACACCAATGAAGTAAGGCTCTTAAGGAAAGTGTACGAACTCCAACTCGTGAACCAATCAGATACAGGCATCTATTTATTCCTCTATAGGCCAATTAACGAAGTCATGTAGAGAGATTGAAAGTGTACCGGCTTGGCAATTATCTACGCTACTTGGTATTCATATGACAATGATAATAATGATGATGCTAATTAGCAGCATCATAGCTACCTTAACTACAACTATTAATGTTTGAATAGAATAAAGTAAGTAAGTAAGTAAGTAAGTAAGTGTGTTCTTTATTTATTTTTGTATTTACAATACAATACAAGCCTTGCTATACCGAAATAAAAATTTATGTGTAACTGCTGGTAATCATGGAATGGAACAAAAGACTCTGTAGCTATGTATGACATCTCTGTATCATTCTTATTACACCGAATAAGTCATCACATCCTTGAATTATTCGTTTAAACCTTGAATAATTTGAGTCAACCCGGAATCTTCTCCTTCTCTTGTCTTATACACGGTGAAGTTTTAAGATCAACGCAATTACGAGATCACGATAAGCAGTTGTAGCAAGCAGTGTAGCTGAATATCGTACATGAAAACTTCGATCTAGCACCGTTTCCATAAGGTCGTGGATACAGTCACGCCCGACGTGAGCCTATTATACCTGGGACTAGAATCACGCCCGCCTCTCAATTGGTCAATGCATGTCATATGATTTTGAGTACCTGAAACGAACCGACCGAGAAACATTCCCGATTGCGGTGGAAGGTTGTTCACCGTGTTTTCTAATGACGACACTAACCCTAACCCTTACCCTAACCGACCCTCACGACGCCTAACCTAACCCTAACCGACCCTCATGACGCCTAATCTGACCCTAAACGACCCCACGAATCGTAACCTGATCCTAACCGACCCTCAAGATGTCCGCCATATCGAAATTCCAATTGAAGACAACAAGTTCACGTGACAGGATTTAGCCAATAACGCGTCAGCACTATAGGCATTAATTTATCGATAGTCCTTGAGGTTCGGCGTTTTTGTGAGGTACTTAAAATGTTATAATTATATTAAGGGTCCTCAGATATAGCCTAAATACATTCATGCATACGTACATATATGTCATACATACATATTATACATACATACATGCATGCAAGTACTAACAAGTTAGCTAGATATCTGCGCCTTGGATTCAGACTTACCAACTGCGGGCTTAATAAGTGCTTTAAAATTATTATCACCCGGCAAATTGAAAACATTTATTTACCTGTATTTAAGTAGAAAACTTTCAGAAATATCTTTGCTTCTGACCAGCTCGGAGGCATTGGCGCACTGCGTCTAATGGTTCACGGTGACATCAAAAATGTTTTCAGGCGACAAGGAAATTCGAAATCAATTGTTTCCAAGCAACGAAGCGACGTTTTCATCACTTACTGATTCGGCTGATTGCGCATTTTTCACTTAAGTGACTCGCTGTTAATTAATGCTCCACTCGTCACACGCTGCGAACCAATTAGGCTTAATCAGCTAACAATTGGGTTAAATACTGCAATAGGCTCATCGACTATCTTCAAGAATGATCCAAGGACCCTCAGTAGGCCTCTTGAATCCTTCATAGGCCGTTTTAAAACGTTTGTTCTCCGTAATTACTTTTTTGACGTAATTTTCTTCAATAAGCACCAGTTACGTCCTGTTTCATTCAATTTATATAGCGCCTCATTAGCCATGTCATGGAGACCAGCCTAAACATTGCCGCTTTACAAATCAAGTCCGCAATAGCCAGGTTGTTTGGTCCGTTTTGATACCAGTTTCGGAGAAGTTAAAATTCTGGGGGACAATTTATGCGAACAACAATCGCATTTATCTTTAATTTGCTGAGTCTTCAGTCGTTGATAAAAGAGACAGACAGGCCCCGCGTTCTCTTCCGCGGGACTCTGTCTGGCTCTTTTATTAACCACTTAAGACATTTCTCTTTGACCGTACCTGGGTTGGGAGCGCCTCTAGAAGTTAACAGTTTCAGGCAGACTCCCAGGGCGATCGCCGGGCTGTGGAGGAGATGGTGGGTGCAGCTGAGGAGCGACTGCTCCAAGCAGTTATTAGGAATGACTGCCATTCTTGCGAGGGTTATTTCCACCAATCGTACAACGACGATAGGCCTACAACTTCTGCCCAAGACGTCATGTCTTTGAACTGCCTGCTAAGAAGGTGAAGAACTTCATCCCACGTGTACTTTACAAACGAGACCTAGGTCTCACCTGACTGTACACCTGACTGTTTTTGTCTGGCTATTTTATTTAATTTATTTAAGACATTTCTCTTGTAACTGGTTGCGGTCTGTCAACCTGTGAGAATATAAAGAATATCTATTAACTTGAAGGGAAGCTATATAAATTACATAGATAGATGGATGGATGGATGGATGGATGGATGGATGGATGGATGGATGGATGGATGGATGGATGGATGGATGGATGGATGGATGGATGGATGGATGGATGGATGGATGGATGATAGATGGATGGATGGATGGATGGATGGATGGATGGATGGATGGATGGATGGATGGATAGATAGATAGATAGATAGATAGATAGATAGATAGATAGATAGATAGATAGATAGATAGATAGATAGATAGATAGATAGATAGATAGATAGATAGATAGATAGATAGATAGATAGATAGATAGATAGATAGATAGATAGATAGATAGATAGATAGATAGATAGATAGATAGATAGATAGATAGATAGATAGATAGATAGATAGATAGATAGATAGATAGATAGATAGATAGATAGATAGATAGATAGATAGATAGATAGATAGATAGATAGATAGATAGATAGATAGATAGATAGATAGATAGATAGATAGATAGATAGATAGATAGATAGATAGATAGATAGATAGATAGATAGATAGATAGATAGATAGATAGATAGATAGATAGATAGATAGATAGATAGATAGATAGATAGATAGATAGATAGATAGATAGATAGATAGATAGATAGATAGATAGATAGATAGATAGATAGATAGATAGATAGATAGATAGATAGATAGATAGATAGATAGATAGATAGATAGATAGATAGATAGATAGATAGATAGATAGATAGATAGATAGATTTTAAATATTTTTGGCCCTCTATTAATCCAGACCCATAAGCCGATTGGCATTAAGTTCGATAGTCACTACATTCGACATTAGACTGGCCATTAAGCTTTGATTTGCTAAATAAATATAACTCCGAGGATTACACTGGAACTGCAAATTTTAAAATATTACTAAAATCTACTCATAAGTTCAGGTTTTGTTTGATGCCCTTAGACGTCGTTAAACTCTGAATCCATTGGCTGAAAATAAGGGCCTAATTAATGTCTAGAGTCCATTTAGCGACATCAACAGACATGATAAGGCTTTTCATGATTGGCAGTGTAATGCGATGTTCATCGCTGAAGGTGAACGAGGGTAGCGCGAAATGTAATGTTGCAAATGTTGCAACATACTCTTTGTCTTAGTTGTAGTTAACACTGTACTAACGGATTGAAAACAGAAATCTTATACACACACAACCAAATGCGGAGACCGTACTTGTTAATGTATATTTAATACACAAAAACAAAAGCTGACACTTTATTCATTGATGAATTAGGCCTATAGTTGCATTTATTATTCATTAGTCTGTATCTCTTTATCATTATTACTACAATAAATTTATCGGCAACAAGCAGACACGCAACCAGCGTCACAACCAATCTGCTGAGATAGGTCTAAGAAAACAACACCGACAGTTCCTCCGTTCATTCGTCTCTTAACAGTGCAAAAGAAACATTTACGAATGTCATTTCTAATCTATAATGGTGCAAAGTGCATTACATTCACTTGCTTCGCAGCTAGGACTCAACGTCAGCGGTTCAGGTGGCTGCATAAGACTGAGAAACCTTCGAAACGCAGTAGCAAGAGATGCAGCTCACGTGGGTATAAAGTATTCTGAAATGAGGCATGATAGGACTCTCAGTAGAGGCATAAGTCAGTCTCAATGGGTTCAAAGAGATTCTAAAACGATATGGGCAATTTTTCAATAACAGGGTAGGTCTACAATTTGCGTTTGGCGGCTATGACAGAAATACCTTTGGACAGGAGAAGAATGTACTTTTGAATAAGAGATAATCTGAACCAGTGGTAGAAATACACCTGGACAGCCTGATCTGCACCTGAACCGCTTCAGGAATCATCTGAATTACACGCACATCACCCACATCTGACCAAACTTGAGGGGCTCACTAAACACTCCGAAGGCATGCTGGTGACAGTTGAAGTTGATGGTGTGGCAGCCTTTGTACCACCAGCCACCGCCGAAAGAAACCACGCAAGTATCAACCATCGGATCGTTGTCTACATCTGAAGTCGAGAAGCCAATACCATTGTGGAAAACCAGAGGGTCGGACGAAAGATCTCCACTGTATCCGGAAATGTGGAGCGTGTACTTTCCAACCTCGGAGTCGATGTGGAAGGACGAGTAGCGAATCGTGTACCAGTTTCCGTTCGTTGTAATCATTTCCATTCGCAGAGAACACGACTTGCCAAAGGTCATCTGATACAGCGGTTCATTTCCGAGCCAGTAATTACCACAGATGTTGCCGAAACCGCTCTTATACTTAGCCCACAGCTGGTCAAACACCCAGCTGAAGTCCGCCCGTCGCTGGAAAAGCACGTAGCCAGAACCTGGACAGAAGAAAAATAGTACACGATGTATAAATAGAATGAAATTGATTCAAGACTTGGATACTCCTTACAGGCATATTGTTTCTCGACTCTTACAGTCTGGGCTTTGTCTGTCAACGTCTGATATGTTTTCTGCACCCAAACCACACTTATCGTGTATCTTACACGAAGAAATTTCAGTGCATTGCATCAAAAGTACACTGTTTTAAATGAGACTGTACTACATGCTTAATATTATACTATTAAAATTCCAGAAAAAAACTATGATCTATTATGCAGTTCTATTATATACTATTGAAAGCCTTATGAGGATGCTATGTTAGGCGTTGTGGCGTAACAAAACACAACTGTATTTAAACCTGGGAGTTGACCCCAATAAGTCGACTGGGGTCGACTTGGTCATCTCAAGTCGAGTCTAGTCGTTTATGCTTAGCGCAACTGACCCCAAGTCAATTTGTACAGAAAAGTGACTTGAAGTTGTTTTATTTACAAGTCGACTTAAACTGACTTGAGACACAAACAAATCTAAATTTATCACGTCACACTAATGATCGTGAGGCCTGCAGGCAAGATTTAAGCTTCAAGTGTTCCCGTTGCGGCCATGTTTTCCACAAGCGGACTTATACTCAACGGAAAAAGATGTTCAATGGTTCTTTTTAAAGCGAACATTTTGTCAGTCGTTCATGACAACTATCCCAAATATTTTCCCACCACACAAGAAGAGGCAGAACAAGGCAGAGATACAGAAAAATAGTCAGTCAATCATTAATTATAATAAGTTATTTGGCCGAGTGACACTGTCACACTAGTCATAAACAGTATATGCAATTCGCTTTATGTCAATTTGCTATATTATCTCAGCTCTCGAGCTGTAATCTTCATAATCACTGACAATGGACATTTAATAACTGCGTTCTAAAAATATAGAATTCAGATAGTTCTATGCATGTAAAACAAGCTACGTCTGTTCAAACACAAACAGCATTGAATAGGCCTGATAAACTTTGAACAATTTTATTCATCAATGTTGAGGTTTCATTGCTCATTACTATATGAAATTAATGCTTGCCAGGCAAATTGGCTTGACATTTTTGTATTAGCCTATTAGCCATACGTAATCGTTATTACCATGTCAGAAGTCGACTTTAAGTCGTAAGTTGGTTGTTTTTCTGCCAAATCATTTTTGGCTATTTTCGTCGACTTTCTATCGACCTCAAGTCACTTTAGGGTCAAGTTTCAGATTGGCTGAGCAAAGTCATTCTCAGTCCTAACTGTATTGCTACGAGTGTATTTGAGATTGCCCTCTTTCGAAAGTTCAGATGTTGATACACGTGCGTATACTGGGAGCAGCGATGTGCAATGTGCGTGAGAGTCTCGTTGAAGGTGAATGACAGTAAACGCTTCGGTTGAGGCTTGAACTCGTATTTACCGCGTTACAAGATGACCAACAACGATGGGACTCGGAAAATCCTGTGTTGCCACATCATGATGGCACTATATATAATTATCTCATTTTCTTCTGTAGGCCTACATTTCCGTGCACGATATTATGAGCTTATGTTATGCTGTATGTTAGGTCACAACTTACCGTCCGTTAAACTGTAGTGAGCCGGAGAATATGTTTTATCCTGGAAGACACAATTGGTCAATGTATTGTTAAAAATCAGAAGTTGTACGGAAAATAAAAGTAAATAAAGTTGAGACTCATTAAGGCGAGTGTATAGAGTGAGATCGAGTAGCAAAAGTTGAGGTGCGGTAAAGTAAGCAGAAGTAAATTAGGATGATCTGTAATGTATTGTATGGTAAGCAAGCTTGAGGTAATGGGAGGCAAAGTAGCCTAAACGAGGTTGTAGAAGTAGACGCTAAATATTAAATGCAGTAGTGTACATCGCTTAAACTTTTCAACGCCACACAATGGAAGGAATACTGTGGCTTGAAAGACTCACCATAAACGCTTTGCAGAATGCCCTGATATCAAAATAACTAGTGATATTCGAGGGACAGGTGAACAGCTGACAGGCGGTTGTGTCCTCGAAGTAATTGTAGATGACACAACCTATAAACCAAACATAGTTCTATGCTTTACCACAGGCCAATTGATAGAGAAGTTGCTGTTAACTTATGTCATATCTAAATGTGTTTTTGGCCATCTGTTAATCCAGACCCATAAGCCGATTGGCAATAAAAAATTATCAGTGATTGAGTTGCCAAACTTTACGTCAATTGAAAATTTCGGGGCGATCTGATTAAATCCGATTACAGCAAAATACGCACTTTTTGAAGCACAGAAACTCTCCAATCTGTACATTACGGGGTGGGGCGCTAGATTTACAAGTCTTCAGCCCAGACTTCACGGCCTTAACGGATATTTTTATTTTTCGACACGGCTTTATGTGGGCCTGCCTTTTTCGATCTTTCAGTTTTCACACAAGTTTGAAAAAAGTCTGTTTGCAGAACAATGTAAAAATTGCTTGTCTCCACTGATTCCCTTTTGAACTGTACCATGTCGTTTCTTATGAAATCTTTGTGTTACATATGTGCACTGCTTGTGTAGGCTAATTGAGTGCGTACACGTTTACCTGGATATCCGATGCACAGGAGTGTGCATTGCCAGCTGGGTTGATTTGTAACATTGTACGTTGCAGCAGGCACTCCAACGGCGCATAAGTTCTGAGTCCGTGGAATAGACGGCGGAGAAACTTCGAGGGAACTGAGCGCTGACCTGGGTCGACGTAAGCCAAGTAATCACGAGGACGATGCTTGTCAGAAATTGGAGATTCATGTCTAGATAATGCATGCATGTATAGACTCTATGTGTTCGCGTATGCATAATTTATAGGGACTAAAATGTAACGCTCTTTGTGAGGTAGAAATGAGGCGCAATATAGATGCTCAGTTACGTTAGCACATACAAACGTCTAATAACAAATTTAAGACACGCGTCGATTTAAAAACAATTAGGCCTAAGGCTGATCTGTGTCGAACATTGTGGAGTCAAAGAAAATACGCAAAACAGTTATGGATGAACAATTTAGATTTAAAACTGATAAAGCAGTGGTCGATACTGCAACCGAGGATTTCTATACCACCGGAAGCCAGTGGTCTAGCCACATGCCTTCTTAGTTCTTACATGTGGCTCGGAAAATCGAAGGACGGTGAATTTTCATCTGATGATGATGATAAACCGTTGATTTCTCGGGCAAAATCAAATTCAGATGCACTTCTTTGCTACAAAAATGCGCTGAAGAATGACGTGGATTCTTGTACACTGCAGTGGTGGAAGGAGCATACTATAGCCCACAAAAGTCCTAGCTTCTGTAGCAAGGAAATATCTGAGCTTATGTGGTCACAAGTGTTCCTTCCGAAAGTGTTCTAGGCCTATGTCTATACGGGACTATTTTCACTAAAAAGCGAGCATCCCAGACAGCTACAGTTAAGGATTGAGACACTTGTTTTAGAATTTTGATTGATTTATTTGAATTCTAGACCCTTAAAAATAAACATTAAAAGTCAATGAATGTGCGATTAATCGTGTTAATTTTTTTAATCGTGCGATTAATCGCGATTAAAAAAATTAATCGAAATGCAGCCCTAGTATATATATATATAGAGATACATACTGAATTACTTACTTCCGTGCATGCATTCATACATGCCACTTCCAAATGGCTCCTATTACATAATTGGAGTTGTCTATAGACCCCCAGGACAGGACCTGGATGAATTTAACACAGACTTTGGCCAGCTTATTTCTTCTCTAACTAAGAAAAATAACGACGTTGTTGTCTTGGGTGATTTTAACATTGATTTACTGAAAGTCCAAAATCACTTATTGACCAATAATTTCCTGGATATGATGTCCACGAACCACTTTCTTCCGTCAATAACTAAACCTACCCGAATAACGTCCACCACGTCAACACTAATTGACAATATATTTTTCAATTCTATTGCTAAATTGATTGATTCTTTCATTATTGTCACTGATATCTCTGATCACTTGCCAATTATGGTTCGTATAAACCTCACTCCTTCTTATAACCATTTGCCTACACGTACCCAAACTAGGAAAATTGACGAAGCTTCTATAGCGCAATTCAAGTCTGAGCTTGCACAATTAAATTGGTCATCTGTCCTTAATCATTGTTGCAATGATAACCCCGATGTCGCCTATGATGAATTCTTCTCGTTGTTTAAAGCAGCATATAACACAGCTTTTCCACTGGTCAGTAAAACGGTGAGTAATCGAAATAAATTTAAGAATCCATGGATGACTACTGGACTACTAAAGTCATCTAAAAAAAAGGAAAAATTATATTTGAAATATATTAAAAACCCGACTAGTATTAATAAACAAAATTTCATTATTTATAGAAACAAATTCAAAGCGTTAAGAATAAAAGCTGAACAGTGCTACTTTGAATCTGAGTTTATGAAACATTCCAATGACCTTAGGAAAACCTGGCGAGTAATTAGGTCAATAATTAATAAAAATACATCCGAAAATAGTATTGATGCCCTATGCATTGCTGGAACTAAAATCGTTGATCCTAGTATTATGGCTGAGAAATTTAATAACTATTTTACTGGTCTCGCACAATCCCTGGTTGACAAATTACCTCCTTTTAGTAACTCTTTTGACAGATACCTAAACTCTCCGAGGCCCAACTCTTTTGCAGTCATTCCAACAACTCCTACCGAGCTGGTCTCTATAAGCCACTCCTTGAAAACCACGCACAGGGGTGGTCCGGGGAAATATGGACACCTTAAGAATTTTTCATCATTTGAGCAGTCTAGACACATGTACAAAAGATATTATGGTATAACGTGAAGCAGAATTGCTATATCTTTTCATAGGACAACTGCATTTTGTGATATTCTAAAATGTTATTGGTTGAGAACATAAAGAAATATTTTATAAAGTGTCCATATAACCCCAGGGTGTGGGGCAATACGGACACAGTATGTCCATTTTACCCCATATACCATATATGTCCATAACAACCTCATTATTATAGGCTAGCTAGTATCAATCGTTTGAAAGGCAGAGAGATTTAATTTGTACAGCAAGGTAACAGTTTAGGTGTATAACAAACACTTTTGCCTAATTTATGCAGGAAAACCTTCCTAGAATTACTATGGAAAGGAAATAATTCCAAAAGGACCAGTTCACTTTAGAAATGTGAACTTCACAATTAACTTGCAAATACGAAAGCCAAATCAAAGCAAAAGATAAACATAAAGCTCATTTAGGCCTACAATCAGAAGGCCCTACCTAATCACTGTCATTGCAAATCTCACAGAAATGTCTCTTGATCATCATCAGCTCCTGCGCAACTGCTGTGTGCCCAGAGACTGTATTTCTGGCACGAAATCCAACCCTCAGCAGAAGCTGAAAATAACTTAGCACAATTATAGTGATCTGTGTAATCTTCATCTTCTTCAATTTAAGATAGTTCTCTTTTTCTTGTTGTCTTTTTCTTAATTTTCCCCTTCGACTATTCTCTTTCTTGTTTTATTTTCTATGTTCTTTCCATTTTTCTCTTCATTTCTCTTTTCATTAACCTTACGCATTTTCTTTTCCATAATGTTTTCTGTTTTATTTCCCTTGTACTATCCTGGTCCTTTTGAAGGAGTTATCTTCTTTTTATCCCCTTCTATAACATGGTTTTAGATTGTGCAATAGGAAACAGTTCGCTATTTCCTCCCACTTCCATGACGAATCCCTAAAATGATTTCTGCATTAAGAATGTCTGAACATGATGTTTTCGGCATTTCTGTCTGTGCAACTGTTGGTGAGAAAAGATTATCGTTGACCTGATAGGACTGCTCGACTGCTGAGTCGGTTGATGTTCCACCTCTTGTTGTGGCTTTAAAATTGTTGGATGACCCAAAACTGTCTGCATAGAACTTGCACATCTATTCAATTTCAGTTTCTTTCGCTAGGTTATAGGCTACATGGAACATGAACATCTTTGCCAGCTTTTTTAAGGACATTCCACCTTCAACGGCAGCGACAGCAATACCTGCATCTTCTTCTGACCATTGTACTAGCAAATTCTTTGTCTTGTACAGTCTAACCATTTCTCTCTTTAAAAAATAAAACCTTGTTACCATAGGGCTAGGCACAAGTTTGTGTGGTAGGCCTAATAATAAAAATGAAATAGGGCTATTCCTAAAACTTAGGTAATCATAACGGGGCAATATGGACATTGCACAGGGTTATATGGACACTGGCCATATTACCCAGACTAGTAGTGGCTATATAGCCCCAATTGAGTAGCAGTAACAATGTTGTGAAAATGGTGGTCTGCCATGTGCAATGCAATTCATAGAAACAATTTTTAGAAGGCCAGATGCAATAACAAATCAATGGAATTTTTCTGAAAATTTCATCCAACAAAATCATTGTGAAAAATTGTAAGTTATACTCAACATTACCTTTAAGGAAATATGTCAAATATTGGAAAAATTCAAGGAAAATTCTAAACTCAACTAGTAATCTTCTCGCTTTGATTACGAAATTCACCGGAAACAGCATAAGATTGACAGTGCACTAGAAATACCATAGACTTAGTATTTAGCTAGAATGACAGGGTGACCATAAAACCCGGAGGGCCATATTACCCCGGGCGACCCTACTGGTCTTGATGAAATTGATCCATCTATCATGCACTCTATTGTTGAAGATGTAGCTATTCCCCTAACAAATATCTTCAATTGTTCCCTTTCTACCGGTATAGTTCCTTCCGCGCTTAAACTGGCCAAAATTGTACCCATCTTTAAACAAGGCACTCCTGATGATATTACCAACTACAGACTTATATCAATCCTCCCGTATTTTTCCAAGATACTTGAAAAACTTATGTATAATAGACTATACAACTATGTTACCAGAATGAAAATAATATACCCCTCCCAACACGGTTTTCAAGCTGGCCACTCTACATCAATGGCACTTTTGAAGATACAAGACAACATCTCCACTGTAATTGACAATAATGAATTTTCAATAGGTATTTTTCTAGATATTGCCAAGACATTCGACACTGTCGACCACGGATTGTTATTTGCAAAAACTTGAGAATATTGGAATCCGGGGTATAAATCTATGTTGGCTCAAGAGCTATCTTACAAATGGACAACAACTTGTTGTGTGCCAGGGTCGCTTATCTAAACTAAGATTAGTCAAATTCGGTGTTCCTCAGGGATCTATCCTTGGTCCTCTACTCTTTTTGTTATTTATCAATGACCTTCCAAATGCTTCAAATCTTGTAGATTTTATACTATTCGCTGATGACTCTAATGTATTTATCTCCCACAAAACTTATGAAGGTTTGTTCCAACTAGCGAACCAGGAATTACAGAAAATTGCAGATTGGTTTCAAAGTAACAAGTTATCATTAAATTTAATTAAAACTAGCTACATTCTTTTTTGTTCACATAGGAAAAAAACTCCTTCCTTACAGGGCGTAATTCAAGTTGGCAACTTTCTAATTCCCCAAGTAATATCGGTTAAGTTTCTAGGAGTCCACTTGGATGAACACCTAACCTGGAATATTCAGATATCTCACATAGCCTCTAAGATCTAAAAAAATGTGGGTATTTTATCACGTATCGCGTATATACTACCTATCCGCTTACGGTTAAATCTGTACTATTCACTCGTTCATCCCTACTTGTCATATTGCAATATGGTCTGGGCTTCCAATTATGCCTCTAGACTAAAAAGACTTGTCCTTCTGCAAAACAAAGCTGTTAGAATAATCTCAGGGTCATTTGCTTATGAGTCCACCGCTCAAAGTTTCCATAAATTTAAAATTCCGAAACCTGAACAGATTAAAATTATCCAAATCTGTGAGTTCATGTTTAAATATAGGTCACATGCGCTGCCACCGACTTTTGATGGTTATTTTCACTCAACCTCAGAAATCCACCGTTACGAAGTAAGATCTGCTGCAAACTTCAGAGGAATCTCCACTCGCACAAACACACGAAAATTCTCTCTAAAAAACGCTGGCCCTGCATTATGGAATGATCTCCCTCTCCAACTCAGAAACGTCCATAGTTTCATTTTGTTTAAAAGCCAACTACGCATGTAGGGCCTATCTCTTCTCTCCGGTTATTTAAGTTTATTCTGTATGCACGTTAGTTAACTAGTTAAGATTTGTTCTTTGATAACTCATCCTTTGTTCCCTGTTTTTTTAAACAGAGACTTATATATATTTCCCGACCACCTTATTACTAGCATTACTTTACTTTAGGGTGACCCTTGTCAGCGGGGCTTAGGCCCTTTTAGGACTCCCCTTTGAACCAACATCATCATTGTTTATCTTGTCTCTTGTCAAACCTGCTGTTCAACTGGTTTCAATAAAAGCGTGGTTATGTTATGTTATACATACATTTTTACATACATACATTCATACATACATACATACATACATACATGCACACATGCATACATACATACATATATATATACAGACATACATACATACATACATACATACATACATACATACATACATACATACATACATACATACAAAAGAATGTAGGTATTCTAACCCGTATCGCATATAAACTACCAAAGGAAATTAGAATAAACTTATACTATACCCTCATCTACCCCTACCTCATTTACTGCAACTTGATTTGGGCATCGACTTACGAATCAAGGCTGCATAAACTAGTTCTGTTACAGAAGAGGGCTGTTCGTATAATTGCGGGTATTCGAAAATGGGAGCACACTGGCCCATCCTTTAGCGAGCTCAAACTCTTGAAAATACACCAGATAAAAGATCTTCAAATTGGTGAATTCTTTTATCGCCTTGAGCATGGCCTCCTCCCACCTGCATTTAAGGATTTCCTCCCACATGCCTCCGACATTCACACGCACTTCACTAGGAATTTAGCAGCATATCGTCCTGTCAAAGCTTACATACAACATGAGCATTGACCCTGCATAATATTTTTGTTTTGGTTGCATTAAAATTATACGTGGGAGTTCTTTCGCAACCGCTCCCCTGCTATTTAGCTCTCTACGTACAGATCGTTCTCTGCCTAAGTGAAATGTTGTGTTTGTGTTGGACGAAATATTTGTAACAATTTTAACTTGGAAATCTCCGCCTTTGAATCACTTTATTTACTGTGAATAATTCCTCGTGTTCTTGGATTATTCGTTTTAAACTTGAATTATTTGGTTTACCTCTGAGTCTTTTCTTTCCCATGTTCGCGACACAGTGAAGATTTGGAGATCAAAAACAACCATGTCATAACGACAAGTGAATTGTAATCAAAAAGAATAGCTTACGATAAATTGCAATTTCTAGAGCGCCGTTACCTTACTGTACAGGGCATATGTTAATGATAATCGATAGTCCCTCGGGTTACACTGAAGTACAGGAATGAAAAACTATCTTTAACCGAGCATAGGCCTATATAGTGTCTCTCCTCAACTCAGATTCAGATTACTTACAGACCGCGCGTTTCAAGTGCTTTAAATAAAATGAAAAATTGCTTTAAATAAAAATACAAGGAAAGCAGTTAGTTAACTTTAAACATTTCGTTACCCGTTTACCTGGGGTTCACTGGTTCTGCCGTGAAGAAAACTTGATAGGGAATGGCTTTGCCGCTATTTCCTTACATACATGCACCAGCAATGTCGCGCTGCGTCTGTTAGTGGCTGTTTAACCACACTGTGTCACAACAGATATGATAGGCGTTGCCCTCCTCCTTTCTCCAGGCTTGGAACTGGCACTGTCAGGGTACGATCAATGGTGGATTTCGCGCGCTGCGTCTAATAGGTCTTTTCTTGTTCAGACTATAGGAACGGAAAATTTATTCGAGTTTCAAGCAAATGGAACACCGATTGGTTATATAGCGCCTTTCAGGCCGTTTACGTGTAATTATCCAGCTTTTGATGATCGAATTACCATAATAATAGGCCTAAGCTTTGCATTCTTCGAAAACAATTGAGGAAATCATGGCTGCTAACAATTAGTTAAACAATGTAGTAGGCTTATCGACTATCTCGCAGCTTGGTGCAAAGCTCTTCACCTGGACAATATGGACGATGATTCTAATTTTCAAATGTATCCTAGACGAATATATATAGCCTAGCATGTTTGTTTGAATTTTTGTTTTAACCTCTAACTAGATATGAATTAATATACATTAGACACAACGAGCAAGAACAATTGTTTTAACCTCTAACTAAGATGAAGAGAGATATTCAAGAGAGAGACTACAGACAGAGACAAGACAGATGGCCAGATTACAGACAGACAGACAGCAGACAGTCAGAAAATTAGACAGAGAGACAGAGAGAGAGACGAGAGAGGAGAGACAGAGACAGACAGAGAGAGAGAGAGAGAGAGAGAGACGAGGGACGGACAACGGGTGCATTGATCGGAAATAGGAAGGGCAGAGATGGATACCTGACAGGTGGTGGAGGTTAATATGGTAGGAAGTTAGAGATGGTATTCGCTAAACTGAGGGACCAGAGGGTAACATCCGGAGAGCCGACGATTGAGTGCATCTCATAAACGGGTTGACCACGCAATTTTCTTTGACGGAAGCTGATCACGGACTCTGGCCAGGTTACGTTGTGTTAAGGCTGTAAATAAGCTGTACAGATTTAAGTATGAATTAATATAAGAACTATCCAAAGTAAGTCGCGTTTGTCCTCTCAAGATATCAACGACACCCACGCGCAAGAGTAGGTAGGCTTAAGCGGCCGAACTTAAGTACCCAAAGATTAGTTTCGGAGTGTCGACGGCCGAACTTTACGTAAAGCGGTGGTGAAGGGTTAAGCATCCACCAAACAAGTTCATCTGATCAGCTGTTGTCTGATCCATGATTTAGAGTACATCGACAACGGACGAGAATCGTCGATCCTTACGCTGAGCTCGTGGGGACTTGATGGCCCACAAGGGGGACTTGATGACCGTAAGCGGTGGTGAATTGGATCTAAGCATCCCATTACTTGATGGGCAGACAAACAATCGCATCTGTTTACTGTTGGGTATCACGTTTAGCTGATTTCTTGTCTGATTACATGATAGTACGTTTTACCTATAGACTAAGAGTCGATCTTCTAATAAATAATATCTTTTCAACACAGTTCCTTAATGAATACTCGAATTGTTGCAGTCGAAATCTCTCAGAACGTTTACAGTTTCTCCGTTGATAGGTTGCGTTCACACTGAGATCGTGGGAGAAGGAAAATCGGATGAGGACACTATTTGGTGACCGTGCCTTCTCGGTTGACGGTCCCAGGTGCTGGAACAGTCTCCTTTCTGCAATCCGCCCTGCTGACTCGGTTCAGTCCTTCAAAGCTAAACTAGACTTACCTGTTCACCATAACTTATTCCGAGTGAGGTTTCAGTTCGTCTTTGTAAGCGCCTCTGTTCACCTAGGCTTACTCCGCTCGATGTCATGGCTTTGTGTAGGCGCCTTTGTAGAGGCATGGTAGTGTTACGGAGCCATTGAAATTATCGCTACTATTATACTTGCGGAAAACTGAATGCATGGTGTTGGGACGATAGGCCTGTGTTGTATTCCTATGCACACGAACGATATCGACCAAAGTGAATGGGTCCCTGAATAAATTCTATCATGCTGCTATTGTACAGCAGGACGGAACCGTCGCACAATTCTGAATAGTGTCTTCTTCGAGAGCTATTGATTCGGGTGAAGAGTGGAAGACAGAGAGAACCATTCTACAACACAGACCAAAACCGGACAAAGCAGCCAAATATTTTACACTGGGAAAGCTAATAGATGCCGGACGTGTACAGGTATAGTTGGGCAATCTATACAATAGTTATTATTACGTGTAATGATCAGTTTTGAAAGAGCTTAAGTGCAGGCTAAATGTAAATGCATTCGTTTTCTGTAGGCCTACACAACGACCGTACGTTTGGCCTCGACCATGCTCGTTTTTCAATGAATTGATCGGGTGAAATCGTCTTCAAGTTTACATGGGTGCCACGCAGTAAAAAAGACCCCTGTATATGGACCGTAACGTGTCATTGAATCTTGTAGCCTTGCAGATGCTATTTATGACGTAAGTTTAAGGTAATGTAACAACAAATTTATAATCTGTAGAGTAAGATTGATTTGGCTAAAGTAGGTAAGTACGTAAGACCGTGTAAATAAAAAAAGCGTCTTTAAAAAGTGTTTTGGTCTATCATGGGTTGTCGTCTGCAGTGGTTGTGCTCGTTTCTCTCTGACCGCACCCCTCCCCTGTCGGTGGTATTTGTTTCTACCATTTCAATCCTGGTCACCAGTCTCATTTGGGAAGCCACAGGGTTCCATTTTTGGTCCTCTGCTTTAAATCCTTTACACTGCAAACCTGAGCCACGTTCTTTTCTTCATGGAAGTTAGCAAGGATGCTGGCGATTCGCAGACAAATACTCATTTACTATTACGACATAGCATCAGAGGAAGCCTCCTTAACTGAGAAATTGGTTGAGGTATCTGATACACTTTTCACATGGGTGCCACCTACCCGACTGCGTTGTAATCCCAGAAAAACTCAACTGATCTTTCTTGGTAGCTGTCGATAGCTCAAAAAGATAGACTTACGTAATTTTCAGCTTCCACGTGCCTCTTTCTCTACTTCGGTGCGTGACATGGGTATTACACTCGCCCTGGAATTGACCTTCTCCGATCATGTGTAGGCAGTACGTCGAACATGCTTTTATCATCTGCACAAGGTCCGCACTAAACGGAACTCGCTGTCTGCCAGTACTGCTTCTCTCATGATTCAGGCATTCCTATACGCACCAGGGTAGACTTTGGAAATGCCATCTATCTGGTGTCCTTCTTCCGCCTCTCCTCTCTTCTCTCTCTCTGTCTCTCTCTGTCTCTCTCTCTCTGTCTCTCTCTCTCTATCTCTTTCTCTTTCGCTCTGTCCCTCATTAATCAGCTACAATGCGTTTTAAACTCTTAAACTCGGTTTATTGTTGAGACTGCGAAGTACGATCATTTGCCAGACAAGCTGCATTGGTTGTCCCCACTCCCCACCCCACCCCAGTCGCGTACCTCTAAAATGCAACATGGTAGGTTTGCAGAGGTCAGCTCCTCATTCTGGAACAGATTCCCATGCAATCTCCAACACGAGCTGCTTCTAATTTTCATGCCTCTATTTCGCTTTCTGAGACCTTTCTTTCGATCATGGTCTTCTGTAATCGAGTCTGGACACCTAGTTTTTTCTTCAGAGAAGCACTAAATAAATCAGCATTTACAGTCAATTCAGTTACATCTGAATTTTCTAATTAATTGCTACTTAATGGCTGCGACAAGGGAGAAAGTTACACAGTTCTCTGTTCGTTGTAACCTATTATGCACATACATGTACTATGAACAGTTTAATTATGCTTTTTATTGCAACAACAAAAACGCGTAGTTAGTGAAGTGAACAAACTAGTTTCCTCTTAGACGCATAATCCAGTTTAATCAATCAAATCAAATTACTTAATCTACTAAAATATAATCAGATATAATCAAATAACTTCCATATCGCCGTTAGCATGAAACATCAACCGATGGGACTTCATTCTTAAAGTAAAGAATTTAAGCATTTTCTTCAAATGGATTGATAGGAATCTTGAATCGAGTGCGGCTGACAAACAAACTCTGTGCAATGCAGTCACAGGCAGTTACTTGAACTCTTTCGCGCAATGTAAATGTAAATCTTCGAAACTTCTCAGCGTCACACGAAAGCCACGTCAGGGAAACCAGCTTATTGACTGGAGTAATGCATTTTATCGCTTGTACAATTGGACTGCTAACAGTAAACCACTGCTAACAGTGGGACCAACTGAACCCCCCAACTTTTGAAAATGTTGAGGTTATATATGGAGTTCACGAGTGAATGGGAAGCTCCCCCATTTCATTTCGTGAATTTTCTATGTTCCTCTCGGAACAATCTTCCGCTGCATGTGCGAGTTGAATGGGGCATATAGACAAACTATGTGCCTATGTGAAGGAAACATTCTCAATCTGTCTCAAAACGCGCTTAGTTGAGTCAGTTAGATCGATAATCATTTGCGAATCAATTGTGTGTGCTACTTAAAACATATCATTTAGTGCATTTTCTGTTTGTGTTGCTCCATTAGTCAAAAACTGCATACAACTGAGTTTCTAGAGAGGTTAAAAGAGATTCTAAAACGATATGGGCAATTTTTCAGTAACAGGGTACAATTTGCGTTTGGCAGCTATGACAGAAATACCTTTGGACAAGAAAAGAATGTAATTTTGAATAAGAGACAATCTCAACCAGTGGTAGAAATACCTCTGGACAGCCTGATCTGCACCTGAATCACTTCAGGAATTATCTCAATTACACGCATTTCACCCACATCTGACCAAACTTGAGGAGACCCTCTGGTACTCCGAATGCATTCTGGTGACAGTTGAAGTTGATGGTGTGGCAGGCTTTGTACCACCAGCCACCGCCGTAATAAGCCGCGCAAGTATCACTGCTCGGATCGTTGTCTACATCTGAAGTCGAGAAGCCAATACCATTGTGAGAAACCAGAGGGTCGGACGAAAGATTTCCACTGTATCCGGAAGTGTGGAGCGTGTACTTTCCAACCTCGGAGTCGATGTAGAAGGACGAGTAGCGAATGGTGTACCATTTTCCGCTCGTTGTAATCATTTCCATTCGCAGAGAACACGACTTGCCAACGGTCATCTGATACAGCGGTTCATTTCCGAGCCAGTAATTACCACAGATGTTGCCAAAACCGCTCTTATACTTAGCCCACAGCTGGTCAAACACGATGCTGAAGTCCACCCGTCGCTGGAAAAGCACGTAGCCAGAACCTGGACAGAAGAAAAATAGTACACGATGTATAAATAGAATGAAATTGATTCAAGACTTGGATACTCCTTACAGGCATATTGTTTCTCGACTCTTACAGTCTGGGCTTTGCCTGTCACGTCTTATAATTATTTTCTGTACCCAAACCACTTTAGGAAGCCTGTATCTTACACGAACAAATTTCAGTGCATTGCATCAAAAGAATACTGTAGTAAATGAGACTCTACTTAGTCTACTACATGCTTAATATTATACTATTAAAACTTCAGCAAAAACCTATGATCTATTATGCTGTTCTATTATTATACTAATACTATTGAAAGCCTTATGAGGATGTTATGTTTGGCGTTGTGGCGTAACAAAACACAACTGTATTGTTACAAATGTATTTGAGATTGCCCTCTTTCGAAAGTTCAGATGTGGACAGATATCCATAGTGCAAATTGCGGAGCATAGATCGCGTTTTGCAATCGAGCATGAAAGTCTCGCTCAACGGTTCGAGGCTTGAACTCGTATTTATCGGGTAACAATACAATCTCTCAAACCATGCAGTGACCAACAACGATGGCAGTCGGAAAATCCACTGCTGCTACATGATGATGGCATTATATATAATTATCTCGTTTTCTTCTGTACATTTTCGTGAAATATATAATTATGTTATGCTGTATGTTAGGTCACAACTTACCGTCCGTTAAACTGTAGTGAGCCGGAGAATATGTTTTATCCTGGAAGACACAATGGGTCAATGCATAGTTAAAAATCAGAAGGTGTACGGAAAATAAAAGTAAATAAAGAGAAGACTCATCACGACATGGTGAGATCGAGCATAGCGTAAGTTGAGGTGCGGTTAAGTATGCAAAAGTAAATTAGTGATTGTAATGGTATGGTAGCAAGCTTGACGTAATGGGAGGCAAAGTAAATGAGGTTGTAGAAGTAGACCCTAAATATTAAATGAGATCGGCCTATAGTGCAAATCGCTTAAACTTCTCAACGCCACACAGTGGAAGGAATACAAAGTCTTGAAAGACTCACCATAAACGCTTTGCAGAATGCCCTGATATCAAAATAACTAATGACATTCGAGGGACAGGTGAACAGCTGACAGGCGGTTGTGTCTTCGAAGTAATTGTAGATGACACAACCTATAAACCAAACATAGTTTATGCTTTACCACAGGCTGATTGATAGAGCAGTTGCTGTTAACATAACAATTTTATGTGTTTTTGGCCATCTGTTAATCCAGACCTATAAGCCGATTGAGATCAAAATTTTATATTAGTGATTGAGTTGTCAAACTATGCGTCTATTGAAAAGTTTATTGTCGATCTTGATCTCATTAAATCCGCTTACACTAATATACGCGCTTTTTGATCTCTCCAATCGGTACTTCACGGTAGAGTGACGCGTGGAGACAATCTCATCCCCATCCCCGCCCCGCAACAAGTAAGCTTAGTCTTCCCCATCCCCGCATGGTTTGCCCCCACCCCGCCCCATCTACGCAGGTTTTCTCCCCATCCCCACCCCATCCCCGCAGGACGACATAACATTCCCCGCAAAAAGTTTACACCAATTGAAATTTAAAAAATAACATTTTTTGCTTGCCAAGCTATTTGATTGCTGAATGCATTAGTCTGTTATTATTTTAGCGATAGTTTGCATTAACCAAGTCCTGACTATTTCCTGACTAGCATACGCTTCAGGAAAAAAATCTCATCAGTTCTCAAGTTCTTAACATCACCCGGGGTTTATTGCCGGTGCGACTAAAATAGAGTATCCCCCATACATGAGTATTCCCCTTAGCGAAATGGAGTATTCTGTTTAGTTTGCATTTTTGGCGGTTTATAAGTGTATTCAGTCGTACTGTTTGGAGTACACATAAAATATTTTTTAAGTTGCGTATCTTTAGTTTGTACATCGACCTGAAATTAATTTACTTCCTTTTTGGTGATTTTGACTGGATTTTCGTCGAGGCTATTGATGCGTATAACATGGGGGATAGAATGGTTTATCCCCGGATACTCTAAACCGGTTTAGTCCATCCGGGGGATAAATTCATACATCGCCGGATAGCCTTAGGACTGATACTCTATTTCGTGATATCGGCTCAACTACCGCTAATATACCGGAGTTTACCGCGGTATTACCGCAATTGGTCCTCATTACCGCGGGATTTACCGCGGTTTTCCTAGCGGAGAAATTCCCCATGTCACTCTCTACTTCACGGTCAAGTCTTCAGCTCCAGATGCCTTAACGGATATTTTTATTTTTCGACACGGCTTTGTGTGGGGCGGCCGTGCCTTTTTCGACCTTTCAGTTTTCACACAAGTTTATATTGTTCTGTTTGCAGAACAATATAAAAATTGAATATCTCCTCTGACTCCCTTTTGAACTGTACCATGTCGGATATGATGAAATTGCTGTGTTATAAATATCTGCAGATGATGTAGAGTAATAGCGTGCGTATAGGCTATGTCTACCTGGATATCCGATGCACAGGAGTGTGCATTGCCAGAAGGGTTGATTTGTAACATTGTACGTTGCAGCTGGCTGACCAACGGCGCATAAGTTCTGACAGCCCGTGGAATAGACGGCGGAGAAACTTCGAGGGAACTGAGCGCTGACCTGGGTCGACGTAAGCCACGTAATCACGAGGACGACGCTTGTCAGAAATCGGAAGTTCATGTCTAGAAGAGATATAATGCATGCATGTATAGATTATGTCTAGCGTTTTATATAATATAGGGACTAAAATATAACGCTCTTTCTGAGGTAGAAATGAGGCGCAATATAAATGTTCAGATACGCTAGCACATACAAACATACATAAGTATGTTTACACACATACGTACATACATATATATATATATGTATCCATAAATACATACATACTATAGCACTACTTACATAGCTTACATAATATACATACTGATTTACTTACTTCCATACATTCATGCATACATGCATTCATACATACATTCATACCTACATTCATACAAACATACATGCATACATTACATACATATATACATACATGCATACATACATGCAGGCAAACATACATAAATACAGACATGCATAATACATATATACATACATACAACATGAGCATTGACCCTGTTTATTTTTCATTAAAATTATCGTGCGAGATCTTTCACAACCCCTCTCAATTGATTGTAGATTACTGTTACAGGTCATTGGCCTGGTGTCACGAAACAGAATATCCCCCATACATGAGTAATTGAGTATCCCCTGAGCGAAATGGAGTATTCGTTTAGTTCGCATTTTGGCGTTTCTAAGTGTAATTCAATCGTACTGTTTGGATTTATTGTACAATAAAATATTTTAAGTTATATTGTATTGTATTTTATTATTTATGGAGCGCCTCTCACAGTGAACACAATCAGATATGCTCCCAGTGTGAAAGACTCCGAGCGAAAAGAGTGGTCTTAAGACAGCGAAAAGAAGCACAAGGCCCACCAGATAGCATCAAAGAACGAGTTGATGCTGTTGTTGGTTCCATAATGAAGGGCCAATGAAGGCAAACTGAGATTTAGCCATAGTAGAGCTCGTGGGACAAGAAGGCTGATCAAGTGAGCGAAGCGGACGGTGAGAGGTGACGGATTAGGCCGGCGAACGAGGCAACAGAGGTATTTGGGAATAGGCCAGAATAAGACCGGGAGACAAAGAACAAGGACCTTAAGCTGGATACGAGCAGTGAGAGGGAGCCAGTGAATTTTTCCAACATATAGGAGGAAATGTGCCAGAAGCGAGGCAGTCGAGCTATCAGCCTGGGCAGCCGAATGGTTGTGTTCAGTTGGTGAACAGAGGGTGAGGAAGGCACTTTAGGAAGGCCTTGACAAACAGAGAGTTGCAGTATCAATGCAGCAGATGCAGGCATGGACTATAGACATAAAGACCGAGGAGGAGACATATCTATCGTCTGTATTTTCTGAGGCGTCTCAGGTGAAGTCAAACGGGTGAGATTTTTATGTGTTCTGAGAAAGTGAGTGTGCTGTCAAGGACAACGCCTAGGTCACGGACACTGGACTTTAAGAAAGGTGAAAGAAGGAAAGGTTTGTGCAAGAAGAGCGAAGTCAAGCTTTAAAAAGTTGCGTATCTTTAGTTTGTACGTTGACCTGAAATTAATTTACTTCGTTTTTGGTGATTTTGACTGGATTTTCGTCGAGCCTATCGTGATGCGTATGACGATGGGGAATAGAATGGTTTATCCCTCGGATACTCTAAACCGGTTTATATTATCCGTGGGAGATAAATTCATAACCCCGGATAATCTTAGGACGGATACTCTATTTCGTGATACCTGCCAATAGATGTCTTGGTTTCAAAATAGAGTAAATTAAAAATATTATAGAAAAAATTCTAAATCATTTGCCAATTTTAAAGGAATAATTGAAAACTAATTGGTAATTGAATTACAATCAAAATGTGATTGTAATTCAATTACTTCCACAATCAAGTAATTGTATACTTGTAATTCGATTACTACATTTACAAGCATGTAATTGCAATTATAAGTGAATTACATTTGCAATGTAATTGAAACAACACTGTATAGGCCTAAGCTTTGCATGCTTCCAAAACAATTGAGGAAAGTATGGCTGCTAACAATTAGTTTAAACAATGTAGTAGGCTTATCGACTATCTCGCAGCTTGGTGCGAAGCTCTTCAACCATAGGCCCTGTTATGAATTATGGACAATATAGACGATGATTCTAATTTGTAAAGTGTATCCTAGAATCGATTATTAGCGTGTTCGTTTGAACATTTGTTTTAACTTCTAACTAATATGAATTAGTAGGCCTATTCAACATTGGACTACAAAGAGCAAAGGACATGGCTAATTAGACCTTGCCTGTCATAAAATTAGATAGAGAGGGAGGGAGGGAGACGTGAGAGACGGACAACGGAGATTGAATGGTGGCAGAGATGGATACAAGTCATAACAGGTGGAGATGAAAGATGAGAGGGGGAATGAACGAGGTTAACAGGGTAGGAAGTTAGAGATGGCTAAACTGAGGGACAGGCGGGTAACATCCGGAGAGGCGGGAGAGCCGACGATTGAGTGCATCTCATAAACGGGTTGACCACGCAATTTTCTTTGACGGAAGCTGATCACGGACTCTGTTCAGGTTACGCTGTGTTAAGGCTGTAAATAAGCTGTTTAGATTTATTAATATGAATTAATATACGAAATATCCAAAGTAGGCCTAAGTCTCGTTTGTCCTCTCGAGATATTAACGACACACACGCGCGCAAGGGTAAGTATAGGCTTAAGTTAAGTACCCAAAGATTAAGCCACCGAACTTTAATAGCGACGCTGTCCATTAAAGAGTTCTGTCAGTCGTCGGATCTAGGTGTCGACGACGGACGAGAATTATAATGACGTAGCCTATCGCCTATTCAAACGGACAGCGATGGAGAAGGATCTAAGCAACGTATAAGTCGTATTGGCCTATATATATTCGTTTATTGAGAAAAACAATCTGACAAAAACGCAGAAATGCCTACGTGAGCGATAATGAATAATTAAAGTTAATTAGAAAATTTTAGAATAAACTAGTAGTAAATATTTTTATATAAGGATCTGAGAATAAATTGAGAGTTGTCGTTTAGGTGGGAGAGTATCATGGTTGTGTGCTCTAGTCTTAATTGGTGAGAGGAGAGCGGGTCGGAGTGGAGGTAGGAGTTGGTGAAGTACAGGCTTGGGGTTGTGCAATATGGAGAAAAGGAGTTTTGCATCGGCTATATTGGCAAGTTCAGAGACTGTAGGAAAGGATTGGTCTAGGTATCCTAGGCGTTTGGCTCTTTTAGGAGTTTTTCCAGGCGTTCTTCACCGGAAGCCAGGGTAAGACCCCACGTACAGGACGGGGAGGCATATAGAAGTTTAGCAATATATTATGGTAGTGGCTTTGGTTACATTATGAATGGATGAGGAAGAAAGGCCATGAGTTTTGAGTTTTCAGATATATCATAATAAAAAGAGGAGCAAGTTGCTGTGAGGTAGTCTATATGGGCTGTGAGTTTGAGATTATCTTGAAGGATGACACCCAGTATTTTCAAAGTCGGGTAACTCCCGGTACTACTAGGTAATGGAGGAGGAGGGTCAAATTGATGTCGAGGGCGGAAAATGATCATTTCTTTAGATTTAGAGTTATTTAGGGTAAGGTTATTGGCAGAAGCCCAGGTAGAGATTAAATGCAGTTCAGGTCGAATAGGAATAGTAGACAACGTCTCGCTCAGGGATGCAGTCCAAATGCGGTCCGCTGATCTTGGCTGCCCGGACGGCATTTCAAAATAATGTTTACCTGTATTAAGCGTCGTACTCAATTCCTTGTCCGATACTACAATACTGCATAATAATGATGTCTAAAACACTAAAAGATTTAGGTTGTAAGTTCTAGTGACCTAAACCATGTAGTCTTAGGCCTGTTTTTATACATATTGTAAAAATTATATGAGTGAAATTTAAACATTTGTATTTCTTTCGAGGCTGTGAAGAAAAACATTTGCGGCCTGCCGCGTCGAATCAAATATCACAGTGGCCCGTAGGCCAAAAAGGTTGGCCACCTCTGGTCTAGCTGATCTGTCTGATTTTATGAAATACACATTACCTTTAGCCTAAGAGTCGTCCAAGCTCCTTTGTGAATACTCGAATTGTTGCAGTCGATATCTCTCAGAACGTATAAGTTTCTCCGTTGATAGGTTGCGTTGACACGAGATCGCGTGAGAAGAGAGAAGTGAAGTATGAGGACACTATTTGTTGACCATGCTCTCTCGGTTGCAGGTCCCAAGTGCCGGAACAGTCTCCTTTATGCAATCCGCCCTGCTGACTCGGTGGAGTTCTTCAAAGCTAAACTAGAGACACCTGTTCACCATAACTTATTCCGATTGTTTCAAAGCGTCCAAATCTGTTCACCTAGGCTTACTCCGCTCGATGTCATGGCTTTGTGTTGGCGCCTTTGTAGAGGCATGGTAGTATTACAGAATAGAAATTATTGCTACTATTATACTTGCGGAAAACTGAATGCATGGCGTTGGGACGACTAAGCCTGTGTTGTAGGCCTATACACACTAATGCTGTCGACTAAAGTGAATGGCTCCCAGAATAAATTATCATGCTGCTATTGTACAGCAGGACGGAACCAAAGTAATAATGTCTTGAGCCTGGACTTGAATGACTCCATAGTAGGTGCATCTCGTATTGATGGTGGAATGCTATTCCAGCACCTGGGTCCAGCCACGGAAAAGGCACGATCACCAAAGCCTGTTCTTGATTTCCGCACCTGCAGATCGCCCTTCGCCTCAGATCTCAAAGAAGGTCCGGCTCTGGTCGACGACACACTCACACAATATTCTGCAAGGTACCCCGGCGCCGCACCATGCAGGGACTTGTACACAAGTAGTGCAAGTTTATGTTCTATTATAACCGCACCGGAAGCCAATGCAACACATCACGGAGCAATGGTGTTACATGATCGTATTTTCTACGATTGTATACTAGCTTTGCTGCCGAATTCAGCACCGATTGAAGTCGATCCAGGAGGTGTTTGGGTGCCCCCGCCAGTAGGCTATTGCAGCGGTCGACCTGAGTGGTGACAAAACAGGCGACCGCCGTTTTTGCTGCCTCGAAAGGTAGTGATCGGATGCAGCTCCTGATTAGCCTCAACTGACGGAAGCATTTGCTCACCTTCTGTGTTACATGGCACGTCATCGACAGGTCGGCTTCAAGCATAGCACCGAGGTCACGAACAACTCCCTTGGGCAGCAGTCGTTCACCGCAGATCTCCAGTGGCACCACACTCAGCTGATCACGTCGTCTGCGCGTCGCGCACCAGAGGAAGTCTGTCTTATGAGGGTTTAGTAACAGACGGTTCGACCTCATCCAACTTGCCAATTCCTCTACTCCAAGCTCCATTTGCCGCTGTAGCCGAAGAACTTCCGAGCCTGGACCTGATGTATACAACTGTGTATCATCAAAGTAGAAGTGTGAAGATAGGCCAAGTCGTGACACTACCTCACCCAGATCTGCAGTGTAAAGTAAGAACAGTAGTGGTCCTTGGACCGACCCCTGAGGTACTCCGCAGGTAAGACGACGCACAGACGACCTCTTTCCTTCAAACAGCACAGTTTGACTCCGATCGCATAGATAGGAGCGCATCCAGCTCAGAGCCACCGAGCCTACTCCATAGGTACGTGACAGACGCTCAATGAGTATTTCGTGGTCTACAGTATCAAAAGCGGCCGACAAATCGAGGAGACCAAGCAACGCGTGGTCACCCTTGTCGATCGCCTCGACTAGGTCCGTGTAGACCTTTAGAAGCGCTGTCTCGGTAGAATGGCATTTCCTATATGCAGATTGATGTTTTGGTAGCAGGCCGGAAACAGTTAGGTATTTCATGAGCTGCACACTAACGACTCTCTCTAGCAGCTTAGACAGTGTCGGCAGGTTCGAGACCGGACGATAACTGGAGGGGTCTTCCCGCGGCAGCGATTGTTTCTTCAGCCTGGGCGATATGTACGCTTCTTTGTAGTGTGATGGGAACACCCCCGATGACAGGGAGGTATTGTATACCCTGGCCACGAACGGAGCAAGCAGGTCACTGCAGGACTTCAGCAGCCAGGTAGGCATGGGGTCGAGCATCGAGCACTTGTTCGAAGCCGCACCGATCATTTCCCTGACCTCGTCCACCGTGACCGTCTTAAAACACTGTAACCGAGCATCCGACTGAATATCAAGAAACTCCGCGGGTGACGCACCATCAGTCGCAGTCCTTATATCAGCCACTTTCCGATCAAAGTAGTCTGAAAGAGAAGTGCAGGCTAAATGTATATGCATTCGCTTTCTGTAGGCCTACACAACGACCGTACGTTTGGCCTCGACCATGCTCGTTTTTCAATGAATTGATCGGGTGAAATCATCTTCAATCTTGAATCCATGGGTGCCCCGCCAGTATTAAAAGACCTCTGTATATGGACCGTAACGTGTCATTGAATCTTGTAGCCTTGCAGATGCTATTATTTTATCGTACGTTTAAGGTAATGTAACATCAAATTTATAATTGGTAGAGTAAGATTTGGCTAAAGTAGGTAAGGACGTAAGACCGTGTAAATAAAAAAAGCGTCCTTAATTGGTCTATGGGTTGTCGTCTGCAGTGGTTGTGCTCGTTTCTCTCTGACCGCACCCCTCCCCTGTCGGTGGTATTTGTTTCTACCATTTCAACCTGGTCACCAGTCTCATTTGGGAAGCCACATGGTTCCATTTTGGGTCCTCTGCTTTAAATCCTTTACACTGCAAACCTGAGCCACGTTCTTTTCTTCATGGAAGTTAACAAGGATGCTGGCGATTCGCAGACAAATACTCATTTACTATTATGACATAGCATCAGAGGAAGCCTCCTTAACTGAGAAATTGGTTGAGGTATCTGATACTCTTTCGACATGGGTGCCACCTACCCGACTGCGTTGTAATCCCAGAAAAACTCAACTGATCTTTCTTGGTAGCTGTCGATAGCTCAAAAAGATAGACTTACGTAATTTTCAGCTTCCACGTGCAACTTTCTCTACTTCGGTGCGTGACATGGGTATTACACTCGCCTGGAATTGACCTTCTCCGATCATGTGAAGGCAGTACGTCGAACATGCTTTTATCATCTGCACAAGGTCCGCACTAAACGGAACTCGCTGTCTGCCAGTACTGCTTCTCTCATGATTCAGGCATTCCTATACGCACCGGAGTAGACTTTGGAAATGCCATCTATCTGGTGTCCTTCCTCCGCCCTTCTCACGCTCTCTCTCTCTCTCTCTCTCTCTCTCTCTCTCTCTCTCTCTCTCTCGGTCTATCTCTTTCTCGCTCTATCCCTCATTAATCTCTCGTATCTTCTCTTTCCTGCGCTCTTTCCCTCATTAATCAGCTTCAATGCGTTTGACAGGGAGAAAGTTACACAGTGCTCTGTTCGTTGTGAACCTTTTATCATGGTCTTCTGTACATACATGTACTATGCAACAGTTTAATTATGCTTTTTATTGAACAACAACATAAATCGCGTAGTTAGTGAAGTGAACAAACTAGTTTCCTCTTAGACGCATAATGCAGTTTAATCAATCATATCAAATTACTTAATCTACTAAAATATAATCAGATATAACCAAATAACTTCTATAGCGCCGTTAGCATAAACACAAGGTATCAACCGATGGGACTTCATTCTTAATTAAAGAATTTGAGCATTTTTTCAAATGGATTGACCAGAATCTTGAATCGAGGGCTGCTGACAAACGAACTCTGTGCAATACAGTCACAGGCAGTTACTTGAACTCTTTCGCGTAATGTAAATGTAAATCTTCGAAATTTCTCAGCGTCACACGAAAGCCACGTCAGGGAAATCAGCTTATTGACCGGAGTAATGCATTTTATCGCTTGTACAATTGGACTGCTAACAGTAAACCACTGAACCATAGGCGCAACCACCCTATGGGATCCGTGGCACGCGTCCCCCAACTTTCGAGGTTGGAACGGTCCCCCAACTTTTGAAAATGTTGAGGTAAACATGAGCCCAAAATGCACTTCATTTGGTATCAAATACTCAAAATTGCGTCGGCTTACGAAGCTCCCCAGACCCACGATAAAAGCCTACGTCCCCCATAACCCATGGTCGTTACTTCTTGCCTCATCGCAGCTTCGGCCTGCGGCGCTCGCAATTTCCCATTCGCACATTCTAGTAGGTCCCCTAACTTCTGGACCCTGGTTGCGCCCATGCACTGAACCTATAGGTTATATATGGAGTTCGCGAGTGAATGGGGTTCATTTTTGAATTGAATTTGTGAATTCTATGTCTCCTTTCCGAACAAACTTCCGCTGCATGTGCGAGTTGTTGCATATAGACCTACCTATGTGAAGGAAACATTCTCAATCTGTCTCAAACCACGCTTAGTTAAGTCAGTTAGATCGACAATCACTTGCGAATCACTTGTGTGTGCTACTTAAAACATGTCATTTAGTAATTTTGTTGTTGTTGCTACATTTGTCAAAAATTGCATGCAACTAAGTTTCTAGAGGTTTCAATAACACGGTACAATTTGCGTTTGGCAGCTATGACAGAAATACCTTTGGACAACATTGGAATGTAATTTTGAATAAGAGAAAATCTCAACCAGTGGTAGAAATACCTCTGGACAGCCTGATCTGCACCTGAATCACTTCAGGAATTATCTCAATTACACGCATTTCACCCACATCTGACCAAACTTGAGGAGACCCTTTGGTGCTCCGAATGCATTCTGGTGACACAACTTACCGTCCGTTAAACTGTAGTGAGCCGGAGAATATGTTTTATCCTGGAAGACACAATGGGTCAATGCATTGTTAGAAATCAGAAGAGGTACGGAATATAAAAGTAAATAAAATCAAGACAAGGTAAGCGAATAGGGTGAGATCGGCATAGCGTAAGTTGAGGTGCGGTTAAGTATGCAAATTAAAGTAAATTAGGATGATTGGTAATGTTGTATGGTAAGCAAGCATGACGTACGGTAATGGGAGGCAAAAAATGAGGTTGTAGAGGTAGACACTAAATATTAAATGCGGTGCCCTATAGTGCAAATCGCTTAAACTTCTCAACGCCATACAGAAGAAGGAATACAAAGTTTTAAAAGACTCACCATAAACGCTTTGCAGAATGCCCTGATATCAAAATAACTAATGACATTCGAGGGACAGGTGAACAGCTGACAGGCGGTTGTGTCTTCGAAGTAATTGTAGATGACACAACCTATAAACCAAAAAGTTTACACCACTTCAAATTTAAAAAATAACATTTTTTAGCTCACTAAGCTATTTGTATTGCTGACTGCATTAGTCTGTTATTATCTTATCGATAGTTTGTATTAACCAAGTCCTGACTATTTTCTGACTAGTAGGCTTCAGGAAAATAAAAAAATCTCATCAGTTCTCAAGTTCTTAACATCACCCGGGTTTATTGTCGGCTCATTCCTCATTGCCGCGGTATTACCGCGAGAGTAAACCCCACTACCGCGGTATTAGCCTACCGCAATTGTTACCCCATTACCGCGGTTTTTCCCCGCGGGAACATTTCTTTGTGTGGGCGTGCCTTTTTCGACCTATCAGTTTTCACACAAGTTTGAAAAACGTCTGTTTGCAGAACAATATAAAAATTGAATATCTCCTCTGACTCTCTTTTGAACTGTACTATGATGAAATTGCTGTGTTAAATATCTGCAGATGATGTAGAGTAATAGCATGCGTATAGGCTATGTCTACCTGGATATCCGATGCACAGGAGTGTGCATTGCCAGCTGGGTTGATTTGTAACAGAGTACGTTGCAGCTGGCTTTCCAACGGCGCATAAGTTCTGACAGCCCGTGGAATAGACGGCGGAGAAACTTCGAGGGAACTGAGCGCTGACCTGGGTCGACATAAGCCAAGTTACCACGAGAACGATGCTTGTCAGAAATCGGAAGTTCATGTCTACAAGAAATATAGCGTATGCATGTATAGATTACGTTAGCTTTGTATAGTAATATTGTAACGGAACTCGCCTTCTTCGACGGAGAGAGAGCTCTTGGCTTGACCCCACCAAGGGACCACTGTGACGGAAATCTCTCTTCTCTCTGACTGGAAGCGATCTGTCGTCGGGCGGATTTCTCTCACTTCTTACCAGGATAGCGCTTCAGAAATCCCCCAGTCTTCAATGTCGGCCAGGATCGGCCTCTCCGTTCGGGCAGAGGTCTTAACGATGCTAGCGACCACCGAACGTCGATTAGATGAAGAAGACGACAAAAGTCAAGTCGATGAGATCACTTGTATTACTCAACAAAAACTCAAAACGTAACTGATTTACAGCAATGCAACTGAACTGATCTGTCCGAACTGAACTCAAGAACTCTGACGGAATGCACTATGAATGCACTCACTCCTGAACTACACTATTCAACTGACACTCTGAGCGTCTTAAGCAGCGCTATTTATAGCTAACAGACCGGCCCCGGGGGGTCAAACGGTCCCGGGGGCCAAACGTTCCCGGGGGGGCCAAACGGTCCCGGGGCCAAACGGTCCCGGGGCCAAACGGTCCCGGGGCCAAACGGTCCCCCACACAAAGAAAACAACTAACACATTAAGCGACAAGGTCAAGGCGTTCATTTCGCCACAATATAGGGCCTAAAATATAACGCTCTTTCTGAGGTAGAAATGAGGCGCAATATACATGTTCAGATACGCTAGCACAAACAAACATACATAAGTATGTTTACACACATACGTACATTATATATATACACACACCCATAAATACATACATGGCACTACATACATAGTTTACATAAATTTACATACTGATTAACTTACTTCCATACATTCAGGCATACATGCATTCATACGTACATTCATACCTACATTCATACATACATACATACATACATACATACATACATACATACATACATACATACATACATTCATACATCCTGAGTGGCCGAGTGGGTTGGTTCCCGCTCGTCACGCCGGCGCCCCGGGTTCGCTTCCCGGTCGGGTCGGTTTATCAGAGATTAATTTCTCGGATCTTTACTGCGGGTGGCTCGGTCGCATTATAAACGTGGAGTACAATACAACACAACACAACACAACACAATATACTGGGGCGCGGTGGTATAGGGGTATGTTCGGTGCCTTGTAGCCGTAGGGTTGCGGGTTCGAATCCACCTCAAAGCCGCCGCGTAGGGACCCTGGGCAAGTCCTTCACTCGCAATTGCTCATGCGCTTCGGCGTGAAACTCCGATTCAGCGTTCGCGCAGTAGTCGGGAGCGCCTCTGAATGGGAAATCTGGTAGGGGCGCTATAACAAGTGTTCAAATACAATACAATACAATACAATACAACATGAGCATTGACCCTGCTTATTTTTCATTAAAATTATATCGTGTGAGATCTTTCACAATCGCTCTCAACTGAATGTAGATTAGAGCATACAGGTCATTTGCTCGGCCAATTGATGTCTTAGTTTCAAAATAGAGTAAATTAAAAATATTATAGAAAAAATTCTAAATCATTTGCCAATTTTAAAGGAATAATTTAAAATTAATCGGTAATTGAATTACAATAAAAATGTGATTGCAATTCAATTACTTCCACAATCAGTAATTGTTATTTTAATTCGATTACATTTACAAGCATGTAATTGCAATTTTAATTGAATTACATTTGCAATGTAATCAGGCCCGGGTTAACCATTGGTGCACACGGAGCACGTGCTCCAGGGCCTCCGACGAGAAAGGGGCACCCAAATTCCAAATATGAGTCTTTTTTCTGTGTCTCAGAATGAAAATTGAATACACTTATTAAATTTTGGTGAAACAATAGAATTCATTTTTGTAAAAGTACGGCGACAAATCACATTATTTTCCACTCAGCCTTAAACTTCTTAGATATGACTCTGGAGTTACTTTGGGTGAGGCTATTACTAGTCTAGGGAGTCTAGACTGACCACGCTTCGGTATGCGTATCTCTGTTTGTCTTTGTACCTGTCTCTTCGCTCTTCTCTATTCGATGAGGTCATCTGATTGTCTTTGTCTGGTCATACCTAAATCGAGAACTGTTCTCGGTGAACGAGCTTTTTCGGTTGCTGGGCCTGCCTTTTGGAACTCTCTTCCTGTATCTGTGCGCTGTGCTCAGTCGCTTGTGTCGTTTCGTTCTCGGCTGAAAACTTACCTCTTTCAAATTGCTTATCCACCTTAGGCTGCCTCTCTGTCTCTTACGGACTGATCTTCTGGATGTTGACCTGATTACGGATTGTTTTGATGCGCCATCGGTTGATGCCTTGTGCATTAGACACCGGCGCAATAGAAGTTGCTAATTACATTACATTACATTCCTGCCGTGGACTTTGAACAGCATGCCTTCAGCTCACTGGGCGAACCAGGTTCAAGCCACGATTGGCGGCCGCCTATAGCGGTCAGAGCCTCAGAGGTCAATGAAATTTGAACTATTATACGGTATACATAGCCTTTGGGCGTCCATGCTTATGTGTAAGTAAGTAGGTAGGTATTATCACTATTGTGTATATGTATATATATGTGTGTATATATAATATATATATATGTAGTATGTATGTAAGACAGAGGACCGTTTCTCTCTCATTCGTATCCTTCTATTATTCAATCTATCTATCTATCGTTAAATCTGCAGCTATACGGTAACTTTCCTGTAGTTTTGGTCATTATAAGTTAAACTTAAAGTATTGAATAATCATTCAATAATGTCGAGCACTTGCAAGTAGCCTACATGTATGTCATGTACTTGCAGTGGGTATTTTTAATGGGCTGCAAAGCTTGAACAAGGAAGCGAACTCTCAAAGTGTTAACTCGCACTCCAAAACTGACGACGTTCTTTAGAGGCGACAACGAACGATCGATTCTCAACACAACGAAATGCAATGAAGCAAATATGCCTGAGTAAAATTAATATGCTTACTATTATTATTATTATTATTGAATTTGTTGCTGATTGGAGTCTGAGCAGATTTGAATATTACTAAATAAGGGAAGGGGGAAGGAAGGGAGGGAGATGAGGAGAAAGTGAATGGAGGAGGAGAAAGGAAATGGAGGGAGGAACCGGGAAAAGTCGGAGGGGCCCCAACATGACAGAGTGCTCCAGGGCCCCTTAACACGGGCCTGAATGTAAATGAAACAACACTGTATAGGCCTAAGCTTTGCATGCTTCCAAAACAATTGATGAAATCATGGCTGCTAACAATTAGTTTAAACAATGTAGTAGGCTTATCGACAATCTCGCAGCTTGGTGCGAAGCTCGTTAACCATATATGCCCTGTAATGAAATAGGGACAATATATGGATGATGATTCTAATTTGTAAAGTGTATCCTAGAATCGATTATTAGCTTGTTCGTTTGAACATTTGTTTTAACTTCAAACTAATATGAATTAGTATTGAACATTGGACTACAAAGAGCAAGCTTACGACATGGCTAATTAGACTTCGCCTGTCGTAAAATTCGATAGATAGAGAGATAGAGGGAGGGAGACGTAAGGGACGGACAACGGAGATTGCAGAGATGGATACTTGACAGGTGGAGGTGAAAGATGAGAGGGGAATGGAAGAGGTTATAACAGGATAGTAGGCCTAAGTGAGAGATGGCATTCGCTAAACTGAGGGACAAGATGCATGGTAACATTGGGAGAGCCGACGATTGAATGCATTTCATAAACGGGTTGACCACGCAATTTTCTTTGACGGAAGCTGATCACGGACTCTGTTCAGGTTACGTTGTGTTAAGGGTAAATAAGCTGTACAGATTTATTAATATGAAGGAATAATATATAAGAAATGTCCAAAGTAGGCCTAAGTCTCGTTTGTCCTCTCGAGGTATTAACGACACACACGCGCAAGGGTAAGTAGGCTTAAGTTAAGAACCCAAAGATTATAGCGGCCGAACTTTAGTAGCAACGTTACCCTACCCACCAAGAAGTTCTCTCCGTTGTCGGATTTAGATGTCGACCAGTGCGACCACTCTCCGTTTTCTGAAATCCCAAGCTCTTGCCAGAAAATCCCAAGATTGGGCAAAAATTTACCAAAAAATCCCAAGGTTACGAATAGGAAAAAGTTGTGATGAAATATGAAATGCGCTTTAAACAATCACAATTAGGCCTATTCACAAAAATGCCTAGTTAAAAACTCGCAAAGAAAAAACCGGAGCATAACATTGAATTAACAATGTTTACATGTTACAATAATAATAAACGTCTTTCAGACTGAGCGAGTTTTTCTAATCTGATTCGCTGCCACTATTGCAAAGTACGGTAAAAACTAGTCTGGAGACCTTAGAAAAATCCCAAGATTGCAGGGCAAAATCCCCAGATCCCAAGTTGGACCCCAAAATTCCAAGATCTTGGGGAAAATTCTCAAGCAGTGGTTGCACAGTTTGCACTGATGTCGACGACGGACGAGAATAAACGACGTAGCAGTGGCTACGTAGCAGTTTGCACCAGAGCAAGCCAGGGCAAATGGGCAAATGGTAAAAAGCCTTTGCCCTGGTCGTTGCCCTGCCAGAATTTGTGCCCTGCCGAGAATTTATTTGGGGCATAAATCGCTCCTGCACTTGCCTGATTGTATGACTGCCCTGGCTATGCCCTGGTTACAAAAATGTCTGGCGCCGTCTCTGTGACGTTGCCTATGGCCTATTCAAACGAACAGCGTTGGAGAAGGATCTAAGCATTTTATATATACTGTATATATATATATATATATATATCGTTTATTGAGAATATATATATATATATATATATATATATATATATATATATATATATATATATATATATATATTCGTTTATTGAGAAAAACAATCTGACAAAAACGCAGAAATGCTTACATGAGCGATAATGGATAATTAAAGTTAATTAGAAAATTTTAGAATAAACTAGTAAATATTTTAAATAAGGATCTGGGAATAAATTGAGAGTTGTCTTTGGGTCAGTGGTGGCGCCAGGGGGGGATAGGGGGTCTTAGCCCCTCATAACTGCGGCTCAGCCCCCAAAAAGTGGGAAATCACTGCAAATCACAGGGAGGAGGGACAAAAGGGAAGGGCTTGGAGCTTTAGCCCCCCCCCAACCTGAAATCCTGGCGCCTCCACTGCTTTAGGTGGGAGAGTATGGTTGTGTGCTCTATAGTCTTAAGTGGTGACTGGAGAGCGGGTCGGAGTGGAGGTAGGAGTTGGTGAAGTACATATATTATGCATGCTTGGGGTTGTGTAATATAGAGAAAAGGAGTTTTGCGTCGGCTATGATTGGCAATTAAGTTCAGAGACTGTAGGAAAGGATTGGTCTAGGTATCCTATGCGTTTGGCTCTTTAGTAGGAGTTTTTCCAGGCGTTCTTTATCGGAAGCCAGGGTAAGACCCCACCAGGATGGAGAGGCTGCGCTCGAGGCATAGGCCTATAGAAGTTTAGCGATGGTAGTGGCTTTGCATGGTTACAGTATGAATGGATGAGGAAGAAAGGCCATATGAGTTTTGAGTTTTCAGATAGCATAAAGAGGAGCAAGTTGCTGTGAGCCGCAGTGTGAGGTAGTCTAGGCTATATGGGCTGTGAGTTTGAGATTATCTTGAAGGATGACACCCAGTATATTTTCAAAGTTTTAACTCGGGTAATACTAGGTAATGGAGGAGGAGGATCAAATTGATGTCGAGGGCGGAAAATTATCATTTCTTTAGATTTAGAGTTATTTAAGGTAATTAAGGTTATTGGCAGAAGCCCAGGTAGAGATTAAATGCAGTTCAGGTGGAATAGTAGACACTAGACAAGCAACGTCTCGCTCAGGGATGGCAAACCCGCGGGCCAAATGCGGCCCACTGATTGACGGCCCTTTCTAAATAATGTTTTGTCTCATTTTGCACGTAGCCTACTTGCTTGTCCGACTACTATACTGTAGCAATACTGCATAATAATGATGTCTAAAACACAAAAAGATTTAGTGATGTAAGTTCTAGTGACCTAATGCGTGTTGTCTTAGTCTACCTGTTTTTATACATAGGCCTATTGTAAAATATGAAATAAACATTTTGTATTTCTTTCGAGGCTGTGAAGAAAAACATTTTGCGGCCCGCCGCGTGTTTACCAAAATATCATAGTGGCCCGTAGACCAAAAATGTTGGCCACTTCTGGTCTAGCTGATCTGTCTGAGTTTATGAAATACACATTACCTTTAGACTAGAGTCGTCCAAGCTCCTTTGTGAATACTCGATTTGTTGCAGTCGAAATCTCTCAGAACGTTTAGTTTCTCCGTTGATAGGTTGCGTTGACGAAGATCGCGTGAGAAGGGATCGAGCTCTCTGCGTGCGAAGTATGAGGACGCTATTTGGTGACCATACCCTCGGTTGCCAGTCCCAAGTGCCGGAACAGTTTCCCTGCTGACTCGGTCGAATCCTTCAAAGCTAAACTATAGATTTACCTGTTCACCATAACTTATTCCGATTGTTTCAATTCGTCCGTGTAGGCGCCTCTGTTCACCTAGGCTTACTCCGCTCGATGTCATAGCTTTGTGTAGACGCCTTTGTAGAGGCATGGTAGTGTTACGGCGCCATAGAAATTATCGCTACTAGGCCTATTACTGTCCGATTTGCCTGGGGGGTAACCCCCTGCTTCTCATTTTGACCCCCCTGCTTCTGGCCTTTGGCCGACCCCCGGGGGGGTCGGCTGGACCCCCTCAAATTCATTACCCACAGTCCTACTCCAAATGACTCCATAATGAAAACTATAGTCGCCGTTATGACCAATCGGCCTGATGTAGATTTATATTGGGATATACTTTTTAAGGAATAGGGTTATCCTTTCAGATCATAGTGACCTGGCCCCTCTCGGCCACCGTACTTTCATCTGCGTTATCACTTGGTTACTATGACAGGCAGGGCCTATGAGAGGGTGCAGCCGGTTCATTGTTCCTGGGCCCAGAGGGCCGGGAGTGTAGTTTCCGGCTGAGCCAGAGGAGTTACGATCAAGGTCCAGCAAGTGTATGATTGATAGTGCCCTGCTAGCCTACAGTGCCCTTCACATCGTGTAGGTCAATGCTAAAGCTTTCTCCAAAGTCTCCTATATGCCCCAGCCCCCATTCATTACACGCACCCCAATTGAAATGAGTCATTTTCGCCAACCTCATCATCAGGAAGGTTTCTGCTGTTCATCTATCTGACATTATAGAACTTATTTTGCATGCAGTTTTTCCATTTATGCATATATTTACTTAAGCCTTCAGATATAGGCTAAAAAGTAAAAGTTGTAGATAAACCGTCCAAAATGTATGGTGACAGATCAGGAGCCCTGAAAGGTTTGCTTTCTTGTGGAAATATTTATCTAACCATGTCTACCTGTTAGTTGGAAGAAAAACTTTAACTTTAGCAAAGCAATATCTTGCTTTCTTTAATGGTGAGGATTTCATAACAGAAATTCAACATTTATCCTCCGTACATAAGACAATTTTTGGATGTGCCCAATTAACACCGTTGACCTGTTGAACTTATTAACACAGTACAATCTTTCTGAGCTAGTTCCAAATGTTTGTGTGAGCTTAGGTTATACTGTTAATTCCGGAAACAGTAACCTCTGCAGAAAGACCATTCAGCAAATTCAAGCTATTTAAGAATTTGTAAGGTCTACAACGTCTCAAGAAGAATATCTAGTGGATTTGGCCAGGTTGAGTATTGCCAGAAAATTGATTTTGAAACTGTCAAGAGAAAGTTTGCAGAAAAAGGTCAGGAAAGCTCCATTGTTAATCAAATAAGCTTATTAAGTGTTTTAAGGTATGAACATAATTTTTATTTGTGGCTGTTTGACAGTGGCCAAGGTGTGGTGGCTTTCCATTTTTATTTTAATTTAATCTTCACAATTTCATATGAAATTTCTGATTGAAGCAAAACACACAGTGAAAGCAGGCAATAATATATTATTGTTTTGTTAACAAAAGTTGCATTGTACTGTAGCAATTTACAAATGGCGCTCTGTATCCTTGTATTGTATTGTGTGTGTGTGTGTGTGTGTAATATGTTATATATATATATACCTACACATATCATATATATATATATATATATATATACATGTATATTATACTGATGATGGGTGTTGGAAAAAAAACATAAGGGATGCTGGGAACAGAGATGGGTAGGCTAACTAATCGATTAAATGCTAATCGATTGGCTAATTAATTAGCTAAACAGCTAATTCTACTCCTGATCGATTAGCTACAAGATTTTGCTAAATCTAATTTTAATCGATGAGCAATTTAACTAATCGTGCCCATCTCTGGCTGGGAAGGCCCATAAGGGGGGGGGTAAAAAATATTACTGCGGCTCAGTAAAAATAGTTCTATAGATTTCCGACCCCCTGCTTCTTTTTTGACAAATCGGACCCTGGCCTATTATACTTGCGGAAAACTGAAAGCATGGTGTTGGGACGATCAGCCTGTGTTGTTGGCACACACGAATGCTGTCGACTAAAGTGAATGGGTCCCAGAATAATTATCATGCTGCTATTGTACAGCAGGACTGAACCGTCGCCTAAATTTTGTCTTTTTCGGTAACTATTGATTCGGGTGGAGTGGAAAAAAGGGAGACAACCATTCTACCACACTGAACAAACCAGACAGAGCAGCCAAATATTTTACACTGGGAAAGTTAATAGATGCCCGACGTGTAGGCCTACACTGTACAGGTATAGTTGGACATTCTATAAAGTGTCTGTAATGATCATTTTTGATAGAGCTTAAATGCAGGCTAAATGCGAATGCATACGTTTTCTGTACACAACGACCGTACGTTTCGCCTCGACCACGCTCGTTTTTCAATGAATTGATCGGGTGTCAGAGATCGTCTTCAAGAATACATGGGTGCCACGCCAGTAATGAGATCCATGTGTACGGACAGTAACGTGTAACTGAATCTTGCAGACTTACAAATGCTATGCTTTGGCTTCCTACCAAAATCTTTCCCCACTTTTGAAGAACTCAGTAAAAAAAGCCGACCATGACCTTTTTAGAAATATCTTAAATAATCCCGGACATATCCTTCATTACCTATTACCCCCTGTCCTATATACTGATCACGATTTTGCGCCCACGCTCACATAACCGTGTTCTTTCTAGATTTGATTCCCTCACCAGGCGTGGTTTCCTGGCTAGGATGTTGTACAGCTAAGCCATATAGTGTTTTTAGTTTACTATTTACTAACTTTTTCGCTACTATTTGATAACTTTGTATAACTTTGTATGTAAGCGCCGTGCGTTTGCCAGCGTTTAATAAAGAACACACTCACTTACTTACTTTACTTATTTACAACGTTACACATCAGAGGTTAAATTTATTGTTATAAATTCTCATATTCCAAGTACACCACAAAGTTCAATACTTATCTGATGTTAAAAACAACAAAATTAAATTTGACAGCAAAAGAATAGGAGTACAAGCTGAAAGCGAGAACAAGGGTGTGGAACTGGAAGGAAATAGGAAAAAACTGGAGTTGAGAGCATTGTTCCAACCTGCCTCGAACAATAAAACAAAGAGCTCCAGATTCATTCGCAATATTCATTGCATTCTGTAGGCAGAAATTTCAAGTTTCTGTCCTGATAACAGAGCAACGTGAGACTAAGCTTAAGCCAGTTCAATACATCGCTTTGCCAAAGTAAGTAGCCAGCTATCTAAAATGCATTACTCAATTGCATCACTGACAAAAATGAATGTTCACCGCTGTTTAAATTGGCATAAAATATGCAAAGTTGATGGGCAATTTTTGACCAGGGCTGAAAATAATGTAAGAACAGTGTGTTTTTATGGTCACCCATTGCAGTGCATTCACACAACATAAAACCGCCTGATAATATATACTGAAGTATGTACATAGTCCACTGAGTCTGAAGTATAGTTCAGATGACATATCTTGATTTGGTTTTGTAACTAATCAAAGAAAGCAATATACATATAAAATGATTCTATTTATATAAGGCCATTATTTAAATGGGCTGCCTTCATAAGCAAAATTACCATTCTTACTGTGGTCACTACTTTGCAACCACAAACTTTAACCCTCGGAATTCGCAGCAGATTAAATGCTCTCATCACCTCGTCTTTCAGTACTCGGCATGTGAAGTCTTGTTAACACAATGGGTCTTAGGTTTTGTGTGCATGCTTTCACTACCATGGTTCAACTGATTTTTTGGGTCAAGTTGTATCGGCTTGGGATGCACAACTACAAAGGCCTCAAAAATGTCTGACATCTGTCACATCCAGAAAAATCTTTTGAATCACCATGAACTAGCTAGGGTGTCATTTTGATCTTTTTAGCGCGCTCTTAACCCGTGGCATCTTAATCGGTTGCAGAAATGGATTATCGATGAGATTGTCTGCGTCTGTAGTTCCCGGTGTGAAAAAGGAATCAGTGCGATCCAGACGGTGTGAGTCCACCCTGTCGCGGTTGTCGTGGATGTGTTGCAGTTGCTGCTGCTGCGACCACCTACCTCCCACTCCATCTTCTGCCGTTTCATTTTCTTCCAAGCTCTTAGGAAGACATGCTTCATAAAAAGAATTTGCCTTTGGTCTGCTGGCAATTACTGCAATGAAACAGTTTGAGTTTTGTTAAAATTTTACCCGAGATGAGAACGATGCATAAGGTCATATGGTAAACACAGAAACCTTCAGCATAAGGTCATATGGTAAACACAGAAACCTTCAGAAGTTCAAAACTTGTCCTCACGACTATTAGCAGAGCCACCTCTGAAGGTAGTCTGCTTCTGTTAATTGTCTATGGAAGGTGTCTATTATTCTGGTAATTAGTATTTGTTTTGCAACGTTTATCCTTAACTCGGAAAGTTATTACTTCAAAAATGCTCAAACAGGAAAGATTTTGGATCATCCTAACTAGGCTTAAAATCAGAATACAACCACAGAAACGTGTGGGAGTATTCAGTTGGAACAGAACCAGTTGAGACTGTCGAGGGTCAGTGATGATGAAGGCAGTGAGGCAGACCGTCGTCTGCTGAACTTCAAACTGCACACAGCCTGAGGACAATTTTATCCAACAAAACAGTTCAAGAAACTTTTAAACTTATCTCTAGTCACGCATTTTAGATCTGTAGACTGACTTGCAGCCACTTACCATGATAGGCTCTCAAAAGGCACTGTGCAAATGACCTTATAAAGTTACACATATACATATATCTGGACAGAACTCACATGGAAAGGCATAGGGGTCATCTGGAAAGAGATTCTCGGTGTCGCTTGTCTTTGCAATGAACTTTGTCATCGCGTTCATTGTGTCACGTTTTTGAACAGCACCAAGCTCGCGAATGTTCTGGTAGCCACTGGCTGGTGCTGCATGTGTCTGCAAATCCAGATGAAAAAACGTCAAATTTAATCGGATAAATATAGCATGCTCAGCCTCCCCTCCTCTCGACAATCAATCAATCGATCTGAATTTATATAGCACCTCTGCAAGATGCCTACATAGAGGTGCTCCCGACTCAGGTCAAGTGGAAAAACGTGGTGGTGGTTGGTAAATGAGTAAACATTAAAACAATTTCAGAGGAACAAATGATGTCTTTTGGCACCTCAGCCAAAAGATCTTTTACCCAAGCTTCTGAGAATTTTCCATTTCGAAGTGCGCAAACGGGAGTGTCACCTTTACCTTGTTTACCTTTAACCTCCCACAGTATGCACATAAACAGAATCTGCTCAGAATAAAGGTCTTGCAGAACACTATTTTAAACCACAGCACTTACTTAACCGATCCAAGATCAATGGAGGGCTGAGTTAGCCCAAATGGCTAAGTAGTGCTAACGGAGCTTGGTGTTTCTTAACTTCACTGTTCTTACTAGTCATATAAACAGTGCCAATCTGCCACAAGTGAACACAATATGCACACGTGTCACCAGCTGTCTTCAGGAAAGTAAGTAAAGCATTTGTCAGCAAGCCATACACACATCAACTCAGTGAGGAATTGCAGGAAAACTAAGTGAGAACGAATCGTGGGCAGCTTACAGATGGAAAGTAATTGCTGATGTGATTTAATTTCTGCAGAGACTTAATGTGATGGTTACAAATTTAAACTCTAACACTCACTGGAGTTCGGATGTAGCAGTGAGCATCTGGAAACTCTGGTAAGTAGTCAGGAATGTAGGATGGGCGAGGCAGCTGTGTGCCAAGATGAAATCGGCGTGGCTCCGGGGACGGCTGACTGGGTAGCGCTGAAACAGTCCATTTATTTGCATTGTTTATTATCAATCGGGAAAAACAAACTGTAACCCATTACATGGCAAACAAAACATACATACTGTACAATCAATAGGAAGATACTTTATAGGATCTGTTGCCATTGTGGCAAGGGTTAGAAGCTAAAACCTCTGGGCTGACAGACCATCCAACCCTACTGCAGAATGCAGGTTGTACTGTACTGTAGCGAAAAATTGGAAAAACTGGTATTTTGCTAATTTTACCACAAAATAGACTGCTACTGTTGCTTCTGAAAACTGGTATTTTGCAAATTCTACCACAAATTAATAACTCTGTTCTGACAGCAGTTGTCGACTATGCTTTTCATTGTGCTTTTGTGCTGTCAGGTTGAGAACACCTCTGAAAATTGTTTTATTGAAGAGGCACCATGCAAAACGTGCAATTATAAATTACAGAATTAGTAATAAAGCAAATGATCAAGATCAGATGACTCACGGTTTGGAAGTGTTATTTTGTATGGTCTTCTGCCATAGGTTACCACAGATTGCACATCAATACCTGAAAAGAAACATATAACGTAAACACATTTACTGATATGTGTTCTGTAATTTGCACACCCATAATCAACTCTTCCTGAGAGTCAACTTTTCTTGCCATCTATGATGTGCAGATCTGATAATGGCCTTAAACAAGTCCAGTGACACTAAGAAGAGACATCAACTGCAACTCTTTTGTGAATCTCTTGCATCTTGCGGGGGCCCGATAGCATATTGGATAACATCTGGCGTAGAGAGTGAGAGGTACCGAGTTCGAGCCCCGTAGGAGAGACATGCTTTGTAGGCTGCTATTAGCGCCGTGTATTGCAGGCTGTCTGTTCTGTTAGTAGTTAAGATTTATGTCATTTGTCATTTGCATTCTTGTGAATTGTTTCAATTGCATAACTGTAAACTGTACCGGTTGCGATGTGTCAACCGGATTGTTTCAATAAAGGAAGAATTATTATTATTATTATTATTGTGAGATTCTATCAACAGCCTGCATGCATAAATATGGACCATATTTAAAATTTTACAGATAAAGAAAACAAGAAGCTGACCCTGTTTGTAGCCTCAAAGGTCACAGGGAATATTAATCTAGCTTAACCTCTAAGGTTAAACAGAAAGAGACAGCAACCTCTAACCTCTGAAAGCAGCAATTCTATTCTCACTTCAAAAATGCGTAACTATGAAGCATTTATGTAAACAAATACACGTTAATATAGGACCAGTTAAGAACATAATAGATGCACGTTACATAAAAGCTGTTTCTAATTTACACTTCTAAGGTAACAAACATACTGCTATTTCCAAAGTGTACTGTAATGGTAACACTATAGGTAACAGATGAAAGACATTTAAAAATAAACAGAACACAGTAGCATAGATGAAAAGATAAAGCAGTAACCAGTGGATAAATTGTAGTGGTTGCAGATATCCGAATTTTTGCAAATCTGAAGCCTAAGCCTGTCTTATATCTTATACGAAACTAAAAACGATACTCGCTTTTGGAAAACACATAAAATGTATGAAATAAGAATCATATGGTCGATAACTGACAAAAGCAAATTTAGGTGATGGGTCTCCTCTTTTAGGTGCCGGATCTCTGATCCAGTGAGATGCAGCTGAATTTAACCACTGGCAGTAACATAATAATGAGTCAAGTTAAGGTGTGAATCAGCAGAATAGTAATGCACTTACTCACTTGCAGATCCTGCATCAAACTCTGAGTGAACATGAAATTAATTGCTGAAACTCATATCTCGTAAACAACGGTTGTCCATATGAAGCACGATGCAATAACGAGAGACACTTGAAAACTGTTCACTTTCATCGGATTGCGCTGTGAGTGCTTCTGAGTAGATATCTCAAAGAGGAGCTATATAAATGATCAGAATGAATGACTTAACATTGAACAAATAACCCCAAAGCCACAGTAATTCAGTAGGTAAGTAAACATTCCAGCTGACATGATGAACTATTGGCATAGTCCCATCAACAGAAGATTTACAGTAAATCTTTACCCATTTCAATCGCTGCAATTATCACATCATCCACTAAAGGTTGACTGCGACAGGAATTTTCTCCATATGCCTTTGTTAAACGACAGAACTTGACCAGAACTAAACAAGAAATAACAAAACCAGCTATGAAATGTGTAGGCTGACTATACACAGTTGGAGGGGAGATCAGGCAGCATGGGACGAGAATGGCCACCCACCCTCATATGCAGAGGCCAAGAAAATGAAGTAACCAATAATTCACATATACGATTATCTCTTTGAGGGTGGGTGGTAAGCATGCATTAAACAACTACTTTTCTTCAATTTATCTAGGTATTGGCACCAATTTACTGAGCCCATAAAAATGGATGGCTGAGTTGGTCCAGATTTTTAAAGGTATTCTATGGACAGTTACACTCTCCAATATTCTGCTCCACATTCTGAACTGACTTAATATCGGTGTGATATCCTAACGTAAAACTTCGGTTCTAACAGTTCAGCTTGCTGGTAAAAACTAACCATCTGCTCACAAGTGTAAAATGATTACTAAATACCTAATAGGTGTCCACTATCCTCTATTTTATTGGACTTCCAACACAAGACATGTTCAAAAAGCGATTGGTGATTGTTTGAAATAACGGGAGCAATTTTAGTTTGCTATTTAAAATAAGGATTACAGAATTAAGAATATAAAGTGGATTAATTTTATAAAGTGGTTTAATCTGTAGCCGTAGTTGACACGAATCGAAATCTGAGACCATAATCAAAACGTTGACTCTAAACAGTTATTACTATAATTACTTTATTAGCGTGATAATTAAAACAATATTTACAGCCTTCAAGCAATCCAACGAGAACCCCGACGGATTTGTCCGTGGCCGAAGAGAATCCATGCTCCAGTAGTATACCGCACACAGCGGACCTAAGGACGTCGGCTGCAATCGTCGTACTTGACGTCTGATCGACCACAGACATTTCAACGATAGGCTCTTAACCAATTTAGATTTATCAGATCTTAAAATAAAATTCGTCCAGTTAGACAATTGATAATAATTATCGTTAAAAGCACGAATCTAATGATGGGCTTTGTTGATATCTCAAACTTTTGTTTCCAGTTCTTCATTTAGTAAATAAGTAAGTTCCTATTCACAGCGACTAATAACTGCAAAATAGCGTAATGTGTAATGTAATAATAAAAATAATAATAATATCTTTTCATTAATCAAGCGCCTGACAAACGCACATTTTACATGTTATGCAATTGAACAATCTTAACTATTAACAGAACAGACAGCCTGCAATACACGGCGCTAATAGCAGCCTACAAATTAGTAGCCTATAAACATAGGCCTAGCCTACATTGTGAATTTGTGAATTGCATAATTGTACACTGTAACCGGTTGCGGTGTGTCAACCGGATTGTTGAATAAACGAAAATATATTATTACAAAGCAAATCCGCCCTACGGGGTTCGAACTCGGTACCTCTCGCAATCTACGCCAGATGTTATCCAATGCGCTATCGGAGCACATTCATTAGCCTATGTTAGAACCGAACCAATGCAAATGATCGGTAGTATTCAATGTTTGACGACAACACATTGTAACCTTGCCTTACTTTTCTTGATTATGACAATATTAGGCTTTTTCGACTCGACTCCACTTTGCCAACGCGGGCGAATTTGAGATTCGAGATCCGCTTGAGAAAAATTAAAATATCTAATTCTTTGTTTCAGATTTTTCTCGACTTCAACCCTTATCCTACCAACTGAGGTCTTTATGATCGACCCTGCTGATATAGCCTATTCGGGTGAGCTACAGATCTATGCTATTGGGAATTAGAACTGGATTTTTAGGAGTTTGCGCCTTAAATAGGCCTACACCATTTCGATGTAGGACAATAGCCTAATTAGAGTTGTTTACCTATGCCTGAATTTATTCTAAAAATCAATTGGGGTCACAAAGACTTACATAGACAATGAAGCACTTAAGGTCTACTATAGCCTATGTTTGATTGTGGCCAATCGATCCGGCCTGGACTAATTTTGTTACTTCTCATAAAGTAAGAATACTAGATATATATATATATATATATATATATATATATATATATATATATATATATATATATATATATATATATATATGTGTGTCTCTATGAGGCTACTATATAGGCTAGCCTACCATTACTTTTCATTTTGTAATGTTGGAATGACACTATATATATTATAAGTCTTAGCTACCTTATGGTCGATATGGCTAATAGGCCCTATAGGCCTATGTGGGTATACCCTATGAGATGTTTGGGTCAGTTAGAGGCCTAATATCAGTTTGCGTTAGGATTAGTATGGCCAGGTTGGGTCACCATGAGGCAGCACTTCATTCACTTTATCACCCATGAAGTGGTTTCCGAATAGGCCTACTGTCGACGGCTTCTCATTTGAAAATACAAGGCGATTTGAAAATCGATCGCGCTGGATTGGGTAGGCGATCGATGAACATTCGACCTCGGCATCTTTTGTGTAGGCCTACAGCGAATTTTGTGTATTGTATTCGTATAGCTGCATATTAATATGATATTATATGGCTGTCCATTAACTGCTAGAGTACACCAACACTTATTAACCATCGATAAGCCTTCTCTGCTTGCGATGCAATGTTGTATCGATCCTAGTCTGAACTTTCACAAGTAATGTAAATTAGGTAAATAAAATAATGGTCTGGCTCCATGTTAATTTTGGAGTCTAACTCATCGAGCGCGATCGATTTACCGATCGACCAGACATTTGCTAGGCGATCGACCAAGGAGATCGATCGATCGATCGTCTCAAATGAGAAGCTCTGCCTACTGTTCTTCAACCAAACCAAAACGCTAAGAAGATTCCAAACAAGAAGAGCAAGTGCAATTTCAGGCATCCTGTCGAAATCAGCAAAATACGGGTTGAATTTGCTGTGATGTTGCTACGTAGTACCCAGCGACATGGCAAGTCTATCTGGGTAGGCACCCTTGTCAGTGGAGGCGTCAGGATTTCAGGTTGGGGGGATAAAGCTCCAAGCCCTTCCATTCTGTCCCTCCTCCCTGTGAGTTGCAGTGATTTCCCAAGATTTTAGGGGGGCTGAGCGGCTGAGCCGCAGTTAGGGGGCTAAGCCTCCTATTCCCCCCCCTCTGGCGCCACCACTGACCCCTGTGGATACAGAAATGGGTAAAGATGTAAGAGTTAGTTTGGATCGTGTACGTAGTATCACCTTATATCTTCTGTCAGACAGAAACATCGTGGCAGGCAGTTTATTCACAACTACTCCTCTGCTTCAATAAATTTTGGCGGACAGACTGACATGTACGTAGGCCTATTATATGGGCCTACCGGTACTGGAAATATAGTCATGCATATAATATTATTAGAAATGTTTCGTCAAGTAACCTTGTGTAAGTACATTGTGTATATAAGAATTGCATGTGTAGTTAAAGAAAACGGGAAAAAAACAAAAACATATACAAAAAACTTTTTAAAAACAATTCTTTTATTATTAATGTAAATATATGCAGTAGTGTTGTAGATTGAGTGAGATATGAGAAAGGATAACAACTGGAAAGATGCCTGCCAAACTACAATTCCTCAAATCAAGGACAACTTGAAAGATGCATATATCAGACGTAAAGTCCGGACGGCATCTTTCACAAATCAAGGAAACTACAACAGACAACAACAACGAGATCAACAACAGATAGGGAAGACGTCAAAGACCTTGGCTGTCATACGACCAGGGGCGCAACCACGGTCCAGAAGTTGGGGGGACCTACTAGAATGTGTGAGTGAGGGGAATTGCGACCGCCGAAGGCGCGAAGCTGCGATTGCCGAAGGCAAGAAGCCCCTAACGACTAGGGGGTATGGGGGAGCGTCGTAAGCTCCCCATCGGGGTCTGGGGCGGAGCCCCAGAAGCCGACGCAATTTTGAGCATTTGATGCCAAATGGAGTACATTTTGGGCTTTTATTTACCTCAAGTTTTTCACCGATGATTTCGATATAAAAGTACCTAATCCATCTAGATCTGTGAAAAATATGACTTTATTATATGAATAAACTGGAAGTGACAAGGGTTTAAGAGAATTGAACGCAAAAGAGTAGAATAAGCTCTAGAACAGTGTTTGTCAAAACTAGGAAACTCGGCAGGGAGGAAGCCTGCTAGGTCATTTTTCTCAGAATACCGTTAAGGCGTTTATGTTACCCTACAGTGGCAAATCCCCACCAAACAGAGGAGACATAACGTAGCCGTGCGAGTATTGTAGCTCTAACAATGTCAAAGAGACGTTAACAGTGGTAACCGTGGGCGACCAAAACACGTAGCGCGAACATGGATTTTCGGGGTTTGCAGCATATTTTGTCCATGTGTGCCCCAAAGCCAATCTGATCAGAGATAGTGACACCCAAAATAACCATCTCCTGGACCCGCTCGATGCCAGGGATGAGAGGAGGGAGGGCAATAGGTTTGGACCTCGGTCGTTTGACAACCATTTCTCTGGTCATAGCATGGTTTAATTTAAGATTGCTAATGGATGTCCATTGCCCACTTAGAGATATGGTCAAGTTCAGAAAGAGTGCTGTCAATGCAGGAAGCAGGGACCAGCTTGCAAGTAGGTATCGTCGGCATATTTAGGGAGACGGTTTCTACTGTATTTAGAAATGGCTATGACAAAATCAGTAGGTCCAAGGCCAGAGCCTTGTAGTATACTGGCATTATTGGTACAGAGGGGGGAGATTGCAGAAGGCAAGAAGTTCCTAACGACTAGGCGGTATGGGAAGCTTCGTAAGTCCCCCCTCCCCGCCCCATCGGGGTCTGGGGCGGAGCCCCAGAAGCCGACGCAATTTTGAGCATTTTTATACCAAATGGAGTGCATTTTTGGCTCTTGTTTGCCTCACAATTTTCAAAAGTTGGAGGGACCGTCCCAACCTTTTCGAAAGTTGGGGGGACGCGTCCACGGCCGTCCCAACCTGTTCGAAAGTTGGGGGGACGCGTCCCACGGGTCCCATAGGGTGGTTGCGCCTATGCATACGACGTCCCTAAACGTATTTTCATCTGGAACAGTTCGCTGCGACAAACTATAAGATTCGAATCCTTGGAAGTGAAAGCCAGTCATGAACGGCACACGTTCGAGCTGTCGAGCAGTTCATTGGTTTGCCTCTCATAGCCAACTCACCTTTCTTCCTCTCAGATCTTCTGTGTCAAAACCGATTAAGTCTAGGTGGGTCTATGAATAACTATCATGACTGGTGTCTTTGACATTATTATTATAACCAGGCCCGAATTAAGGGGTGTGTTAAGGGTGCTGCAGCACCCGGGCCCGCAGTTTTGAGGCACTATATAGCCTTAATTTGGCCCTGCTGATAACGCTGCTATCGAAAATTAGATGTAAGACAGGCTTCAGCGGTAACAGTCTGACTTGAATCGCCACAATGCTGACTGGCCAAACAATGTTATGCAGTTCCTAATAATTATGCTTGAGCATAGCCTGGTCATTCTAGTGTTACCCTCGTTAGGTTATCCATGAACAAATACCATGGGAAAGATTTTTCCAATTGGCTGACAGAGGCGGATTACGGGGACACCGATTTAAGATCTTCAGGAAGTCCTAAGGCACCACCAAGCAACGATTCTTCAGCAGCAGAGTAGTGAGTGCCTGGAATGATTTGAACGATGAAACTGTTTCAGTGGAGACACTCGACAGCTTCAAGGCCAGACTCGGACAGATGGGATACTAGTGACATGTACATTTTAGTGGTGGTTCTCACACAGATGCTAGTCTTCTGAACCACCGTAAACCTTGTTATTATTATTGTTATTATTATTATTATTATGTCTTAATCAATCAATCAATCAATCAATCAATTTCGTTTATTCACAACACCAAGCTGACAGGTCGCAACTTGTTACAGGTAACAGCTAGGAAAAATTGTCTAAGCTCTGACAGTTAGTTATTAATCATCGGTAGAACCAGAAACGATCAACCTCGTGGCCTATATAGCGATCTTCCCTTAGAGGTTAGAACAGTCTGATTTCATAAGGACCCGGACATTTGTGAGACAACAGAATGCTTTTAATGCTCGTGTGAATTTCACGCTAATCGCTGAGCTTAGGCTAGTAAGTTTTTCAGCCATGCTTAAAGAGTTCCATATGCAACGATCCCTCGGAGTCCGTTTAAGGGCCACTTGCCCTTCACCTATGAGCGCACAATTTATGTATAGGTCCTGCTGTTTTTTCTCTGTCAAAATCACAGGCAAGTCAGAACTTGGAAAGGAGTCCGTTTTAATAATTATCACACAATAGACATTAGATGCTCTAAAATTGTAAGCGGTCGGTGCTCAGTGTTTAATCTAGACGTCTCGGGGGGGAAAAGTCCCCAGGATCGAGTTTCCTCCCCAGAAAAATTAAAGAGATGAAATTTTGTACAGAAAGTGTGAAATTTAGGGGTAATCCCCCCCCAGGATTTATTGTCTATCCTCGTGTGAGGGAAAATTGTAGGTTGAAAACTCTCGTTACTACCCCCCCTCGAAAATTCTTGGGAAATTATCGTTACTACCTACCCCCCCCGCGCCCGTTATCAAGTTGTTGTTGGAAAATTCTTGCTTCAGAAAATCACTCGTTACTACCCCCCGGTCGTCAACTTTTCAGATATGATGGATACCCCCCCCAGAACCCTAGATTCCCCCGAGAGCAAGGGGAGTAGATTAAACACTGGTCGGTGCTCGCAAACATGGACGCAACCACGGTCCAGAAGTTGCTATAGAATGTCTGAGTGGGGAATTGCGAGCGCGCGAATCTGCGATTGCCGAAGGCAAGAAACCCCTATCGACTAGGGGGTATGGGGAGCGTCGTAAGCTCCCTTATCGGGGTCTGGGGCTGAGCCCCAGAAGCCGAAGCAATTTTGAGCATTTGATACCAAATGGAGTGTATTTTGGGGTCTTGTTTACCTCAAAATTTTCAAAAGTTGGAGGGACCGTGTTCGTGACTCAAGACACATTATTTCAAGTTGGCGTATCCGGACTGAGTGTTTATCGTGTCAAAGCGCCCTTGTAACGGCATGTGCCGTGTTACGGCGCTGTAGAAATGGTCGTATTCATCATCATCATCATCATCATCATCATCATCATCGAAAGTTGGGGGGGACGCGTCCCACGGGTCCCATAGGGTGATTGCGCCTATGCTCGCAAAGGATCCTATCACAGGGATACAGCGGCGTCTACCAATGGGGGGGGGGACGACCTCGCACGGATACCAGAAGTAGGGATTTAACGTTTTTAGCCATAAGCTGGGGACTGTTAATTTCCGTTAATATAAGAAACTTTTGAATTAGTAGCCTAATCACGTTTCTTGCTGTAACATCAACTCGAGGAATTAACTTTATAGCGCCTGGAGCTTTTCAGCAGGCTCGTTCAATATGTGTATCTTTAGATCTCAATGCAAACTCAAGCCAGTTGAAGAAAGGGGTATCTTCAATTTCCTTCTATTATTATTATTATTATATTCGTTTTTATTGGTAACAAAACTGATAGACACACCGCTATCAGTTACATTGCAATTTAACAAAAGTTACGAATGAATGCTAAGCAAGATTGTACCATATAACAAGTAGCCAATGTTAGAGCGACAATAAGGCAACAAATTGTTATCAACTATTTCATGATGAATTGTTAAGTTAATTAAGAGAGTAATGTGGGATGAGATTTATGAGCATTAGTGGTCAGAGGATGGCTTTTTATACAGGACTCGTGAGATAAAAAGTTTATCATCTTTAGTGGGTAGTACAAAGTTGTGAGGGCGTGGTCTCATTTTGTAATGACGATCAATTATTCGTCTGTGATGTGTATGTCCAGGCATGGTTTCAAGCTCTCTGTCCTGTCTCGGCTCCTGCAAATTGTCTTCGTTTTCTTCAACAATTTACTGACTGTATACAGAAACATATGACAGGCAACCACTAGCCTACAGCATTCCATTATAGACATCTGTGGTACCTGAGGTCACAGTTGGATTGGTACTAAAAGATTCATTCCTGCAGTTCCACCGGAAAACTGGAATGAAATGAAGATTATACTGAATCACAGGCACTCAAAGTAGTCAACGACACCGCGGAGAGAGGCCTATTTGCTTCTCTCTCTCTCTCTCTCTCTCTCTCTCTCTCTCTCTCTCTCTCTCTCTCTCTCTCTCTCTCTCTCTCTCTCTCTCTCTCTCTCTCTCTCTCTCTCTCTCTCTCTCTCTCTCTCACTGGAGTCATTCGTCATTTTCCCGCAAATTCAACCTTTAAAAGAAATCCTTTGGCGTTGATCCCATAATTGAGTTGACTTTCTCCTGAACCCTCGCGGTCAGAAGGTCTTTGAAGACCAACATTGAGTCATCTTGCATGGCGTTCCTACTGGCTTGTCTGCACTCCGACCACGATAGAGGGCATTTCCTGTAATGTTGGTTGGTGGCAACATCTGGACGTATCGTCTCGAATAGCTCGCGATTGGAATAGCTCGGTGTCAGACCAATACACTGGTGACTGTACACGTGCGTACAAGCCATAGTCAGCAGAATCGGCTTCACTCGGTGAAAGGGTGGACTAACAGGAGCTTTCTTCCGATAGCTTAATATCTTGAAGTACTTGGAAACGTTAGGGTCGGGTCCCAATTGCAAGAAGAAGTAGCTATTCCGTATCATGTAATGCGGTGATTTGTTGAAGCTTATCGTACGTTCCAAGTCTCCGACCATTTCGCGAATATTTTCCTGCATGTGAGGCTTAATGAATTCATCGAAATCGCTGATAACGATCCTCTTCGCTTCGTACATATGTCTGTAGAGACAATCGTTCAGTGAAATTGCAATTTCGAGTATGTGCGCGTTATATTCGAAGGAATATAAGCGATGCATTTTCCGAAATTCTACAAATTCTTCGTTCTGCTCATAATACCGGAACACTGCGCTTGCTTCGTCGCCCAGGTAGAGGTCATAGACATAAATTAGGTCAATACCCATAATCCGCTGGACTTCGAGCCATTCAATCAAATGATATGGATTGAGGTCACCGTACGACACTGGAACGCAGACAGCAAACTCCTTCTCTTCTCTTGGTGTGACTGGAAACACAACCGGAAGGCACGAATTAGTCGGTTGTCCGTCCGTACCCTCAATACTGACGCAATACGGAACCACTCCTGAATTTGGACACGTGTAGACATAGGGTTCTGCGTATTTCCCGCTCAGCGGATATCCTGGTCCGCACGGCTTTGGACTGGCTTCCACCTGAACACGGACCACGCCGCCCGTGTGATGCAACACACAAAACAAGCTCTTGTTACTCCTTAGGTAATCGCCGATGGGGTCACTGATGGCAATTATCCGCAGGGCAGGACTCGACTGCAAAGACGACCGATCGTCGTAGAAAGCAGAGTAGGCGAAGAATCGCAACGTGGGAGTGCTGTAGTCGTAGAAAAGACCTTCCGTTAGGTTTCTTCCGCTGTCGAAGGTGTTAGCGATTGGTCTCCAGGAGGAAAGCCAGTTTCTTAAACTTTCAGGAATAAATTGACCTTGTGATCTTATTCCACCAACGTCGACCAACACACAATAGTTGGCTCCAAAGGAAAATAGAACCAGAAAAATCTACAATTGCCAGAAAAATCATGTTCATTAATGAAACTCAAGAACAGATGTAGCCCTACCTCAGTATCCCCATTGTAGATGCAGATTTATAATGGCGTCAGCTCAAGTGCTCAACTCAGGACAGCTGTGTTAACGCAGATGGATGATAAGGGAATAGAGCGCCCTGTGTCATTTATAAGTCAGAAGTTGACTGACACCCAGAGGAGATGGGCAACTGTGGAGAAAAGAAGCCTATGCTATTGTTTGGGCTCTAAATAATTCTCCAGTACACGCGCATATTGGCTCCAAAGTGCGATGCCAAACCTTGGTTGTCCTCGCCGACCCCTTCACTGTCGCCCAATGAAGTTGTCCTCAAGATAGTCGATGATGCATTCAAGTTCGCGATATTACCCTGTGTGGATTGTTCTTTGATGACCTTAGGGTAAATTCATCCCATGACATTTTGTCGATGACATTTTGGCGGCGACATTTTGTCGGCGACATTTTGGCGGCGACATTTTGTCGTTATGACATTTTGTCGCTGACATTTTGTAGCATGACATTTTGTAATGGAACCGTTTGAGCGGGAGGCTAGCGGGCACTCCGCGCTTGGCCTTAAGGCCAAACATTGGCTGACGCTCGACACCTGAAAACTGTTTTATACTCGCTACGCCCCAGAACCCACAATAGAATAATACCTAAGGCAAACTCTCTATCTCAGTAAAACATTTGTCACACGGATGCTTTATACTTATTTTTTTGACATTTGATGATCTTTATACACCAAAATGCGGTTAGCAGTTGGTTTTTCAATAAAGGATATACTTACTTACTCTACCTGTTAAATTGGCACCAAAGTTAGAAATTGCTGATGATAGTTGTTTTAATGCAGTAGAGAGCGCTGTATGTGTTAATGTTGTATGTGTTGTGTTGATAAAGAACATTGGCATTGAAGTGTTGAGTTTTAAACAACTGTGTTTGAAATAAGAAAAAACATTCAAAAGAACTATGTCAATTTAATTCTAACAACAGTTTAGAAAACGTTGAGCGATTTATATTTAGAGGTAAGGAAAAGTGCTTGAGAAAGAAGAAAGAAAAGAAGAGTTGGTGACACTGACCATGGGAACCTTTTAGCCCATTTACTAATTAACGGTGCATTATTTACATACCTCTGGCATGGAGAGCAGTGTTATCAATGCTGCAAATCTGCACCTCTTGAATAGAAAGGTTTAATTCATGTCTCAATACAAATAAAAAAATTCACAAAATTTTCTTAGTTGCACCTAAGAAGTGACTCCGTCGCGTTACCCAAAACACACAACTTTTTTGGCCTAACGGTTACATAAATAATGATAAAAAGTTATGAAAAAAGGAAGCCTGCAGTTATTATGACAGGAGAGATAAGGAACCTGGAGGTAGTAAACATTTTTAAGTGTATTTTTGCAAATGTGAAGAATATAGAAGCATTACAAAAAGAGCAGAATTGGAATTGCATGCATATTTGGAATAGCGGAGTCATGGACAAAGCCAGAGGTCATGAACACTGATTGATATCTTTATTGATTGATATCTTTATTGTAACAGCAGCAGGAAACAAATTACAGAATAAACACTTTTATAAACAACTAAACAGCAAAGCTACTGCACAAGTGGAGTCAAAAGGAAGCTATTGCTTATAAGCATTGACCCCATCTTTTCCATAGTCAGTAGCACAATTCTACTGTGTTGACACTTCAAAGTAAATATACTAAACAGGTGCATCTCAATCACATGACCAAACGGTGTTTAAGCACATCATATGTAATGTATAAGAAAGTCAGAAAAGTTAGAGGAAAGAAAGAATAGGAAGCAGGGATAGTAAGAGGGAGGAATAAATGGGAGATAAGTGTAGTGGGAGGAAGAAAAGAGTGAAAAGAGTGAGAGACCAACTAGTGGAAGGAACAGAGAGAAGACGAACAGAAAGCCAGTCAACTTTAACTAGGCTAAATAGCAAATTATTTTTACAATGTTACTGAATTAATAAGACAACATCCGTCTACCCTCAATCCCCTCCACAATCCAAGTCATACAAATCAATAAGGTCTATTTCTCAAGTCAGAGTGCATCAGTCCTTTCCATAATCCAATATGAAAAATTCTTTTAGTTTAAATTTAAACCGTTGCAATGCTTTAATTTCTTGTAGTGCGGGTGGCAGTAAATTCCACAAACGAGGGCCAATGACTTGAAGACTATTTAATCTACATCTAGTTCTGGCGTATGGGATTGCATATTTCTCTGCCCCTCTGGTACAGTAGGAGTGAATTTGGGATGTCAGTTGGAAGTAGGTTTGAAACTTATTTGGGAGGGTGTTATTTCTAGATTTATGTATTAGGACTAGTATGGCAGTTTTTGCTATATCATATACTTTAAGAATTTTTAATGAAGAAAAAATTGGATCTGTATGGGCAATGTAGTGTGATTGGGAGATAATACGTATTGCAGTTTTTTGTAGTAAAAGGATCTTATTTAGTTTAACCGTTTTGTGTGGTGATGCCCATATGGATGAGCAGTAGGTAATATAATGGTTCGAGTAATGTGTGGTATAGCTGCTTCAAGACAACTGGATTTAATTTGTAGCTGATCTTTCGAAAAATCCCAACTACTTTAGATATCTTGTTTACAATCATGTCTACATGCCTTCCCCATTTCAGGTCGGTTGTTATTATAACACCAAGAAATTTGGTTTCGTAGGTACGAATTAATTTCCCATTATTTATTCTAATATCTAAGTCCAAATTTAGGTTTTGCTTATTTCCAAAAATCATGTAGCAAGTTTTATTTAAGTTCAGGGATAGTAGGTTACCAACCATAACATTTTTAGTTAAGCCAGTTGCAAAGATATTAGTATCGTCTGCAAACATTATTAAGTCTAGATCAGTTACTGCTTGAAGATCATTTATGTAGAGGATGAAGAGTAGTGGCCCCAGTATAGAACCCTGGGGAACACCGCATCTAGCCTTAAAGATTGGAGTTATTTTTCCTATTTTCAGGTGTTGAGGAAATATTCCTTGCTCCAGAGACTGGTTGAAGATTTCTGCCAGTATAGTGTGAACCTCATCGGGGCACAACTTCAGTGTATCAGTAGATATTTCATCATATCCTTTGCTGTGGGAGTTTTTCAGTAATGCAATTATGTCCATTACCTCAAGTGGTGTTATAGACTAGGCTTGGAATCTCAAAATGACACTGTTAGAAGCAAATCATGTAACAATTTGCTAACCAGCGTTTCTAGACTAATTTGACCCTGCTGAAAACGAAAATCGCTGTTAGCAACCTGGGTTTTGAGCGGTTGCATGGGAAAACAAGATGGCGGACAAAATGGTGGCCAATACCTTCAAATTGCTATAAGTGAAGTTTTGTATGTGATGGAAACATGATTTTAGAGTCTAAATTAACATATTCAGGGTCAAGGAATGTGATGGAACTAAAAGCACACAAGTAGCTCTGCCAGAAAACCAAAATGGCGGACAAAATGGCGGTCATTATCTTCAAATGGCTATAAGTGAAGTATTGTATGTGATGGAAACCTGATTTAAGAGTCTAAATTAACATTTTCAGGGTCAAAGAATGCGATGGAACTAAAGACAAATATGTAGCACTGCCAGAAAACCAATATGGCGGACAAAATGGCGGACAAAATGGCGGCCAGAATCTTCAGATGACTATAACTGAAGTCATGTATGTGATGGAAACCTGATTTTAGAGTCTAAATTAACATTATCGGGGTCAAGGAATGCGATGGAACTAAAAACACATATGTAGAAGTGTCAGGAAACCAAAATGGCGGACAAAATGGCGGCAATTATCTTCAAACATTGCCTATAAGCGAAGCATTGTGTGTGATGGAAACATAATTTTAGAGTCTAAATTAACATTTTTCGGGTTAAGAACTACTGTGGAACTAAAGACACATACATAGCCCTTCCAGGAAACCAAAATGGCGGACAAAATGGCGGTCATTATCTTCAAATTGCTATAATTGAGGTATTGTATGTGATGGTAACCTGATTTTAGAGTCTAAATTAACATTTCGGGGTAAAGGAATGCGATGAAACTAAAGACACATAATGTAGCACTACCAGGAAACCAAAATGGCTGACAAAATGGCGGCCAGTCTGGAGTTGTTTTCTTGGTCAAAGAATACCAAAAAGTAACATTCTATATGTACATTGAGGTTATTGCAGTGAAACCATCATTTTCTACATCAGAGGTTCTTAACAGGAGTTTCGCGATACACTAGTGTGTCGCGTAAACATGGAGTGTCGTTGGTCTGTCGCAAAAAATAGCCAATTCTCACAGCATATGTCCGTTACACTGATTTAGTTACTTTAACAGTTCAGTACTTTAGCTGTTAGAATTCAGAGCACTCTATATGTCTAGATTCTATTTTATTTTATCGCAATCTGGGGCGGCCATGATGTTTACCTTATTTTTGCATACACGGGATACACGTTTGCGACTGCGCCGATGAAAACTGTTACCCATTACTATTATAACAGACTGTAACATTCGAAATGGACACCATCCAGTTATGGCATGAAAAGCCAATATATTTCTCCTTATTTGATCCTCCATACTTAGAGCAATTGTGTGAATTGGAATGAACTTCCACTTTGCTGATGTTCCTGCCATCACCCACACTTCATCACATTTGAAGCGTTGATAGTGATGCAGCAACAGCAGAATCAGGTCGGTATCCCATGCACAAACGACTATTGCTTTCAGGTACATGTCTGGAAAGCATGCACAATTATTCTGGTATCAGCTTCTTCGTGTGTTGCTGCCGAGGTAGACACATAAGACCCGGCAGTAGACAATGCCTTATCTTCATCCACGGAACCATCAGCAACAACTGCATCTCTATCGCCATATGTGACTGTTGAGAGCTGAACGGATGGGAATGCAGCTAGATCAGCCTTGTTTTCAGGCATAGCAAGAAAATTCAGCCAATTTCCCGGCAAAGGAACACTTCGGCACTGTATGCAGTGAGGGATTGGTCGTAATGTCTTACACTGCTTCTGTCTGGTTCCACTTTTTACTGACAATGCCATTGAATGCCTAGTATCGATCGAAGACAATATCGTTTCTCTTGCAGCCACTCAAAAGTTTCTTCACATGTGCAACCACTGTATCTGCCAGGTCACCAAGTGTCTTTGCTTTCGCAGGTTTCCCTATTGCTTTGCTACAAATGCCATTGCTTGTTCGTTAACTGTGTTGCCTCTGTTAGGGAAATGCTGACCCAGACATACTACTTTTTCAGAGAGTGCCTGCAACATCGAGGCCTTATCAAACGTTCTCATATTGCCTTCAGCATACACCAAAGCCACTGGTTTTGAGAGAAGTTCTTGGCACAGTGCTGTTGCAAGATCCACGGGACGATCGTCTGCATATGCTGTGACGAGTCGCTGCATGATATCGCGATCTCCCTCTACAATTTTATCTGTGTTTCTTTTCTTGGTTGAAGAACACTTCTTGTACAAGTCGTGAAATGTAGGAGCATTGCTCTTCTTCAAGGGATCATTGAATTTCTCATAACAGTTCCAGTGTCATTGCCACAAAGTCTATCATTAACAAATTTTGCAACTTTATCATGTCCATGTTTCTTTGCATTAAGAAGTGAATCAAGCATTGCTGATATTGCAACGTCTTTTGTTACTGCATTCTGAAGTAGTGTTTCTTTATGCAATGCAATCGTTTTGTTGAACAGACAAAGCAGTGATTCTTCATTACTTTCGTCCCATTTCTGTCGAGAGAGTAATTTCTTTGTAAGTTTCATCAGGATGCGGTACGTCAAACAAATCTATGGTTTTCCTCTGGATACGAGAACGCAAATGGAATGACAGTGCCCATTGATGAAGTATATTATTGTTATTTGCTAGGCCAGTTATTCCACCAGCCTCCTCACAGGTGCCAACAAGCCATTCTTTTGCATGGTCTCAATCAACCTGATTGAACTTTCTATAGCTGTTCCAAACAACAAAATCGCCGTCACGGAATGCATCCTCAATTTCTGTTGGCAACAAGTGCATCTCCGCAAAGCAGATGGTGAGAGACTTACGATAATTCGAACGATCGTATCTGGAGATTTAATTATTATTATGGTTGAAATAAATTATAAGGGTTAATAATTAGACAAACGAATTGCTCTCTCTATCCTCACTTATAAAAACATTACAATAAAAGCAAAATTCTGTTGTCAAAATGTTACTTCACACTCTAAAATATGACAGACCGCCATTTTGTTCGCCATTTTGGTTTTCTGGAAGGGCTACATTATGTGTCTTTAGTTCCATCGTATTCCTTAACCCCAAAAATGTTAATTTAGACTCTAAAATTATGTTTCCATCCCATACAATGCTTCACTTATAGGCTATGTTTGAAGATAATTGCCGCCATTTTGTCCGCAATTTCGGTTTCCTGGTAGTGCAACATTATGTGTCTTTAGTTTCATCGCATTCCTTTACCCCGAAATGTTAATTTAGACTCTAAAATCAGGTTACCATCACATACAATACCTCAATTATAGCAATTTGAAGATAATGACCGCCATTTTGTCCGCCATTTTGGTTTCCTGGAAGGGCTATGTATGTGTCTTTAGTTCCACAGTAGTTCTTAACCCGAAAAATGTTAATTTAGACTCTAAAATTATGTTTCCATCACACACAATGCTTCGCTTATAGGCAATGTTTGAAGATAATTGCCGCCATTTTGTCCGCCATTTTGGTTTCCTGACACTTCTACATATGTGTTTTAGTTCCATCGCATTCCTTGACCCCGATAATGTTAATTTAGACTCTAAAATCAGGTTTCCATCACATACATGACTTCAATTATAGTCATCTGAAGATTCTGGCCGCCATTTTGTCCGCCATTTTGTCCGCCATATTGGTTTTCTGGCAGTGCTACATATTTGTCTTTAGTTCCATCGCATTCTTTGATCCTGAAAATGTTAATTTAGACTCTTAAATCAGGTTTCCATCACATATAATACTTCACTTATATCCATTTGAAGATAATGACCGCCATTTTGTCCGCCATTTTGGTTTTCTGGCAGAGCTACTTGTGTGCTTTTAGTTCCATCACATTCCTTGACCCGAATATGTTAATTTAGACTCTAAAATCATGTTTCCATCACATACAAAACTTCACTTATAGCAATTTGAAGGTATTGGCCACCATTTTGTCCGCCATCTTGTTTTCCCATGCAACCGCTCAAAACCCAGGTTGCTAACAGCGATTTTCGTTTTCAGCAGGGTCAAATTAGTCTAGAAACACCGGTTAGCAAATTGTTACATGATTTGCTTCTAACAGTGATTTCTAGAGCCCTTTTTAAATTCCAAGCCTAGACTATTACTGGATTGAAGAAAAAGGACCTGCCAGTTCTGGATGTTAGATATTCTTTATGAGTTATAGTACTAGGGGGAATATTTGAGGCCAATTTTATTGAAGTAGTTGTTAAAAATATCTGCCATCGATTTTGAGTCATTAATACAAGTATTATTGTGGAGAATTTCAAGAATGCTATTCCTTTTAGACTTCCTCCCAAGTACTGTGTTGATGGTTTGCCATGATGGTTTGCCATGTCTTAGATTAGATCTATGGTATTCCAACTTCTCAGCATAATAATTCTTTTCAGCAGCTCTTAGAAGTCCTGTCAGCTTATTTCTATATGTTTTATATTTAACAAAATTTTCATAATTTGATCCTCGAGTTCTTAGGTACTTTTTATAGAGCCGATTTTTCTTACCTATTGATTTTCTCAAGGCCGAGGTTATCCATGGAAGATTAGTTGATTTGCGTTTATTACGTAATTTAACTAAGGGAAAACTGGAATTGTACAATTTTTTAAATTGGTCAAGAAAGTTGTTAAAGTTTGCACTTTATGCAGCAACACTGAACTAGCTTTAGATGGGTACTGATTACCGGGCATTTTGAATGGATCATTCCAACCAGAAACCAGCTGGGCATGGGCTGGAGGGGTTTCCTGTATGCTAGGAGCAATATTAATGCAGTACAGAGAATCTATGTGATATGAGTAATGAGACCTTTGAAGTGCACGGTGTGAAATTCAATTCAACAGGTCCAAGATGATTGTGGCAGTTTGGTACATGGAACCAGATGCCACCAAAGAAGCTGCCCAAGGATTATGCAGAAGAGTAGAAACGGCTAATAAGAAATGTCGTTGATTTTGGGAGACTTCACCTACGATATTGATTTGGAAAAATTAAACGGGGGAGATACAAAGACAGGATCTTCTTAGACTTTGTTAATGTCAATTTTATGCAGCAACATGTCATGGGAAGACAACATTTTGGACTTAGTGCTAAAATCTGATGAAAATATGTAGACAGGTAGAGAATGTGTGTGTTGGAGAACACTTTAGAGTATTTTAGTTTGCAGATGATGAAGTGGAGAAAAAACATATCATGCAAAATATTTCTGCTACTGAAAAATATAGAGAGACAGCTCGACGATGCTGACGTTTCTTGTACTACACAAGCTAAGAACTCTGGCCGGAAGTTTGGAAAACTAATTACCAATACTGGTCCAGTAGGCATTTTCCTGAGTCATCATGTGCATTCAAATATTCCTTCACTAGTCAGTCATTGCCTCGCATATTTTGCCAATTTTGCTTACTTACTTATTGATTCTTATGCACTATAGAGAGATGCTAAGTTCAATCATTCCAGAAAAAGAATCTTTAGATCTTATTACAACAAAGTTCAAAATGCTGGAGCTTCCCATTAGGGCTTCTTGAGGCTAATTCTACGAAGTGGGAGGAAGATGATGACAGGCAGGATGTAGACACGGTTACAGCATGATCATGCCGAACGTGGAATTGCACTGATCCAAGAGTTAGCGTACTGATAACATGCACTGAATCTCAGATATAGTTTCTGCTAAAGGTTGTTGAAGACCATGTAAAGCAAACCCAGACATCAAGAAAAAGATTTTGGCAGGGCAGACAGCACAAGTCTAAGAGCACCCCAACCGCAAACTAAGATCACAACGGTGTCACGACAATTCGTGTAAAGACTTTGTCTACGACACTTCATCTACAGACATTTGGCCGACGAAGTTATTTGATATTGTCACTTTAAAATGGAAGCTGGAATTATGAAAAAACTGTTTCCCTAATGGAAGTGGGATTGATGAAAACAATGGAACTAGTTGTCGTGGAACCGATTACAGCACACATTTGACAATATTAGAACACAAAAACTGTATCCATCAAATGAACGTGGACAATGGATATTCGTTGGACAGTGGACATCTGTGATTCTGTGAACTACTGTGTGTGCAGATTGAACATTTAAATTTAGGAGTTATGATAGATCATTTTAAATAGATCTGTATTTTGTAAAAACATAATTGAGAAGTTACTGCTAATGAAGCATGCTTTGAAATAACAAAAATTTCATCAACTTTGAGACACTGGAGACACTCTAAGCATAAATATTTTTTAAACAAAATTTTTCTATTATGGTTCTAGCTTAAGAGGAACACTTTTGAACTGTAAGACTTTCAAAGGTAAAAAACATTTCTTATATCTTAAGCTCCACCCTAATGCAGAGCAGAAAGTGATGAAGAAGACGCAGAGATACTGCGAGAATAATAATAATATAATAATAATATTTTCGTTTATTGAAACAATCCGGTCGACAAACCGCAACCGGTTACAGTGTACAATTATGCAATTGAAACAATTCACAAGAACACAAATGAAAGACGACATAAATCTTAACTACTAAAACAGAACAGACAGCCTGCAATACACGGCGCTAATAGCAGCCTACACAGCATGTCCGCTCTACGGGCTCGAACTCGGCACCTCTCGCTCTCTATGGCAGTGTGTTATCCAATGCGCTATTGGGCCCTTAGAAGATCTAAGAAAAATCTTCAGATGGTCACAGGATTGGCAAATTCTCTTTAATTTGAAAAAGTGCTCAGTGATGCATATGGGGAAGAGTAAAAAAGAATTTTCGTGTGAAATGGGAGGTAAGGTGTTGAAAGTGAGGAAGAAAGGGGCTTGGGCATGATTTATGCAAAAGATTGCAAAACACCCTTGGAAGCCAACGTGCTGAAGCATCAGAAAAGAAAAAAGCACCCCAGAGATAAGGATACAGAGGTTGTAGAAAGGCAACACTTGGAATACTACATCCAGACATTGAATTCATACTTGAAACGAAACATAGAAAACTGGAGAAGTGCAAAGAAGTGCTACAAAAGTGATTCGGGGCAATAAAAATTTAAGCCATGAGAAAGGTTGAAAACTGTGGACTGTAATTAATTAGAGAGAAGTCAAGGTGAACTAACATTAGAGAGAAGCAAAGGTGAACTAACATTAGAGAGAAGCCACGGTGAACTAACATTAGAGAGAAGCCAATGTGAAATAACATTAGAGAGAAGCCAAGATGAAATAACATTAGAGAGAAGCCAAGGTGAACTAACATTAGACAGAAGCCAAGGTGAACCAACATTAGAGAGAAGCCAAGGTGAACTAACATTAGAGAGAATCCAAGGTGAACTAACATTAGAGAGAAGCCAAGGTGAACTAACATTAGAGAGAAGCAAAGGTGAACTAACATTAGAGAGAAGCCAAGGTGAACTAACATTAGAGAGAACCTAAGGTGAACTAACATTAGAGAGAAGCCAAGGTGAACTAACATTAGAGAGAACCTAAGGTGAACTAACATTAGAGAGAACCTAAGGTGAACTAACATTAGAGAGAACCTAAGGTGAACTAACATTAGAGAGAACCTAAGGTGAACTAACATTAGAGAGAAGCCAAGGTGAACTAACATTAGAGAGTAGCCAAGCTGATCTAGTCGAAGCAGGAAAGGAAGCACTACAGTGGGATAAGTGTTTTAAATTAACAAACAAGGCAGCTGCAGAACAAGAGTTGTAGACTTGTAGAATGGAGGAGGAGAGGACTGCCACATAGGACACTACAACAATTTAAGAGGAAGCCAGGAAAATTGGGCATTAAGCTATTAGACAGTGGATCTAACAAAGAAGTACAGTCAGTGTTAGAACCACCGCAAATTAGCAACTAAAAACCGATGTTATGCTATTCTTGCTTTAATCAACTCTAGCATCGTCAATATTATTGGAAAATAATAAGGCGTTTATCCGTTTACCTCTTCTGCGAGTTGTAGAAAATCTGAATAACCGTTTCTGCTGTTTGCGATTGCTTTCGTTATCTATTCGCTTGCGTTTTCCTGCACATTGTGCTCGCCAGGGTTGCCAGATATCGGAAGTGCTTGGTCGCGAAGTCGTGTCAAAAAAGTAGCCCAAAAGTCGCGAGCTGAACAGTTCAATGAAAACATTAAAGAAATTTGCTATTTACGTCAATAATAATACATACTTTATTGGTTTTGCCAAGACACGTCTTGAAACCATTGACGTAAAAATTTAAATGGTAGACTGCTTAGTGCGCACCGCAGACTAGACCGTACTTCGTAGAGCATGTATTTATTATGAAGTTTGCAACACCACAAATAGTAGCTAGTAACAGTGACCTAGTAGCCTACTGCGGTCAATTTATGAGAATTAATAATGTCGCCGTAGCGACAGCGGGACAATTCAAAAGTAGCCCAAATATCGTGAGGTCGTGAGGATGAAATTTTCAGTCACAAGCGCATTGAAAAGTAGCCCAACTCGTGCTTTTCGCGACGACCTGGCAACCCTGGTGCTCGCATTCACAAAATTTTAGGTCATTATATAGGACAACCCATTATGGTAAACCTGTAGTTTAGGTTGGTAAATTATTTTATATCGTCTAATTGAAAAGGAAGCTGGAATGAGGTAAAATTTGTTTCCCTAACTGGAAGTGGGACTGATGAAACCATTTCTATCTTTAAATAGAAGTTGGATTGATGGAGAAATAAAATTACCGTAAATAGAAGCTGGATTGATCAAACTCAAACTAGTTTTTTGATGCAATAGAAGCTGGAATGATGAAAATAATTGTTTCCGTAAATCGAAGCTGGACCCATGAGAATAGATCTTTGCTTAAATAAAAGTTCCATTGATGAAAAATATTTTTTAGTTAAATAGAAGTTGGATAATTTTTCACGAAATGGAAGCTGGATTGATGAAATAAATTTTACGATGAAATGAAAACGGGATTGATGATAGTCATCATGGACATAGGTAGCCTGCTTACATACCAACGTCAAATGCGGCATTGAAGACATTCAAATAATTTACCAACCTAAACTACGAGATTACCGAAGCGGGGTCATTATTTTCATGAAACGGAAGGTGGATTGATTAAAAATAATTCTTTGCCGAAATGGAAGTTGGATTGATGAAAGGAGTTATCTGCTAAAGTGGAAGCTGGATTGATGAAAAACGTGTAGTTTGGCGTCGTAAATGACACGCGATTTCATGGCGAATCAGCGTTGGTCGAATAGAAGTTGGACTGCAGAAAAGAATTCTTGCTAAATAGAAGTGGGATTGATGAAAATAATGTTACCTTAAATAGAAGTTGGATTGATGTAAAGAATATTGCTTAAATAGAAGCTGGATACATTTCAGTTATCATGAAAGTCATTGAAATAATAAAATACGCTAAAATACACGCCTAAATCCACTATCAATAAAATACGCTAAAATGCACTTTTACCAAATTCTCGATGAAATGGAAGCGTGATTGATGATAGTTATCCTGGACATAGGTAGACTGCTTACTTACGAGCATCAAGTGCGGCATTTAAGACATTCAAATAATTTACCAACCTAAACTACGGGATAACCACAGAAAAGACTACCCGTTTAGAAAGAAACATTCTGCGTAGCGATTTGTAACAAGTACAAAGTGTTCTTTGTAAGAAGTACAAAGTCTTAATAAACTTGCACTTATTGGGTCCCGATTTTCTGGGACATCGCCATATTCAAAGTGACTATGTATTCCAAGAGGTATCACAGCAACAGTAATAATTATTATTATCGTAATCGTAATCGTAATCGCCAAACTTCTAAAGCGCCACTCGAAAGCCAAGCGCAGGGCACCAGCTTATTCACGAGCGCTGCGTCTAGTCAAAGGGGTTGTCCAAAAGAGTTGTCCGAGGGAGGTCCGAGTCCGGTTTCCAGAGGATCAGAGAGGGCACAGCAGATGTTAAGGCGGGTGTCTTTTAGGTCGAGGATTGGAAGGTACAGGATCAGATGAGTCAGAATAAGAGTTCTTGAAAAGGAGAGACTTTAGTTTCGAGTGGAAAGCCTTGGGGGTGATGGATAGAGGAGCCTGAGGCAGATGATGGTGAATGATTGGCGATGATGGTGGAGGAACCGAAAAAGTGCGGAATTCAGGAATAAGCCTTGTATTCCAAGTTAGCGAAATAAATTAGACAAGATATATATATATATATATTCGTTGAGTTGAGAAAAACAATCTGACAAAAACGCAGAAATGCTAACATGAGTGATAAAGACTAATTAAAGTTCATTAGATCATTTTAGAATAAACTAGTAGGCCTAAATATTTTTATACAATGATCTTGGAATAAATTGAGAGTTGTCCTTCGGTGGGAGAGTATGGTTGTGTGCTCTAGGTCTTAATTGGTGAGAGGAGAGGGGTCGGAGTTAAGGTAGGAGTTGGTGAAGTACATGCTTTAATGAAACAGTAAAAGCTCGAACCACGTAAACTGAGGCAAGAAAACACTTTGTCTGACAAAACAGAGCGCATTGGATACGCTCTATCCTGCCTCGAAAGTTACATTCCGGCACGAGACAAAAACCACTTTGTGGCTATTATTGTGCCTGGTAAGCTACCATTGATTTCTTTTTCGCCTCTGAATATGTCTCTTGAAGAGGAGCTCTGTAAATTCTCAGTTCTAATGAATATTTAAGTTTCATGCTAGAGAAACTGCACTGATTGCAGATGCAAAAACACTTTGATTGTTGTGCACGATGTTCAAACTCCTAATCTGAAGCCTCTATTTGTTTCGGAACCAACCATTTCTGGCCGTACAGTGGCCAGAGATGGACGGTTATTTCGCGGGACTCAACTTGTGATGGTTCAGCACAGAAGGTAAGTAGAAACCTGAAGCATTTATGCTTTAGCCAACTAAGCCATGTGTCTGAACTCTGAAAGCATGATAATAAAAATGTATTCGTCGGGTGTAACAGTTCTAACGTAATGGAGGAGCGCGTCAGTTATGTTTCTCTGTAAGGGTTTCGCGACAACTCGTCTACCGACATTTCGTCTAACGACACTTCGTCTACAAGTGTATCTGTATCCATTACGGCTAATCTTATAGTTTCGCTGAAACGTGCTATAATTTTATATTCTCAGGAATCCAGCTTCTAATTACTGACAAGATTATTTTCATCAATCCAGCTTCTATTGTATGGAAACCTATTTTCATCCATGCATCCAGGTTGATTTCCAGCTTCTATTTACAGGAAAATTATTTCGATCAATCCAGGTTCTATTTCAACACAGGAACGTTTTCATCAATCCCACTTTCATTTAGGGAAACAGTTTTTTCATCAATCCAGCTTCCATTTTAAAGTGACAATATCAAATAACTTAGTAGACAAAATGTCTGTAGACGAAGTGTCGTAGACGAAATGTAGTTCGACGAGTTGTCGTGACACCCTCTGTGAGTGGTCCTTTATTATTGGCCGAGTTATGATCAGAATATGCCACTCAAGTAGCCTAAAATATAAATGATAGAATTTAATCTGAAGTAGCCTACATATTGTCATTAAAGAAAGGCCTTCCCATGATGTACGACATGCAACTTATTAGTATTTTAGAGGCTATAGCAATCAAGCGAATCATGAAAATCTGAAAACAACAAAACAGCAACAATTGGGAATGCGTAGGCTACTAATTATTGATTACATGTTTATGCCTCTTAATGAAAAATATAACAAACGATGTAATATAAGTACACTAAGCCAACAGACTTTGTTCCTTTGTTAGAATGCTTTATTCATATTGACTATTGATTGTTTATTATATTTGATGTATGTACACCGGAATGCGGATTGCAACTGGTTCAATAAAGAATATACGTACTTACTTAATACATCAAGAATGCAAATATAATATAAAAAAACAAAGAATCGTCGAATTATAGTCTCACAAAATGATGCATAGCTAACTGATTCTAACACAGTCTAGTTCTTCAGATGTACTGATGTCCATGTAGCTCGATTCAAGATCCAACAGTCAAGTTTTCATAGAGTGGAATTCAGAACAGAATACTTTAATACGTCAACGGACACTGAATAAAATTTCATTTCGATCTTCAGCAAATGTTTTACAGTGAAGCAATGAAAAAGGACAATTAGTTTGACTGCGACATTAGACGCAATGAAGGTATATGGGGGACTTTTTAAATGCCCTACATCAGAATGTTTGATGTCCAACTATTTTGCAATTAAAATGATACTCAGTAAGAATTTTTCCGTATGTATCTCGGCACTGTAACAGAACATATTTAGACAAAATCATAGCTGATTGTCTCAATGTTTCCTCGATCTTTAACTACATACAATGGGAATTACAAATCAGGTCAACAAACAAGTCATCAGGTGGAGAAAAGATATGGCTGTAACAATGCTCTAGAAATTCCTTCTCAGTTGTAAGAAATTCATCACATACACCACATCCAAAAGGCTTTTCCACAAAAATTTCTGCAACCTCACGTGCTTTGATTTTGCTAATACATAGACATTCTCCAAGACTAATTTTCACAAAAGGACCAGCTTTTTCATTAGAATCAGCATGCTTGTTTCGTATCAAACGTTCGCGTGGTTTATCAATAACGCCTGCACCACTTAAAGTCATGAATCGAGCATACAGACTGGCAATTGATTCATTTCCCATTTTCAGATTCTGTGGTTGTATTCCTGCATGGAGTATAAAATGTTTGGTTGAAGAACTGTTCGGATGATAAGGTTTACTACACATGAGTTGCTTCTCATTTAGATGAGATCTTTTGTGTCTCTTTTGATGTCCAAGGGTTGCGAATCCTTTATTACAAACCTCACATATGTACGGTTTTTCTCCTGTATGACGATTTCTCATATGACTCTTTAGAGAACTGACTACTGTAAATGATTTCTGACATAAATTGCAACTGTGTGGTTTTTCACCAGTGTGGGTTCTCATGTGGCCTTTCAGATTACCACGTAGAGCAAATGACTTCTGACATAAATGGCACTTGTATGGTTTCTCTCCAGTATGGGTTCTCATGTGTGTCTCTAGACCAAAGACACTGACCAAGAATTTCTCACACAACTGACATTTGTAAGATTTCTCGCCAGTATGGGTTCTGATGTGTGTTTTCAGATGACCACCTACAGAAAATGATTTCTGACATAACTGGCATATGTATGGTTTTTCTCCAGTATGGATTCTCATGTGTGTTTTCAGATGACTAGTATCGCGAAATGATTTCTGACATAAATGGCACTTGCATGGAGTTTCTCCACTATGAATTCTACTGTGTTTTTTCAAATTACTACGTTCAGCAAATGATTTCTGACATAACTGGCAGTTGTATGGTTTCTCTCCAGTGTGGGTTTTTATGTGGGCTTTCAGACTGCTGCCTTCAGTAAATGATTTCTGACATAACTGACATTTGTATGGTTTTTCTCCAGTATGGGTTCTCATGTGTGTTTTCAGACTACTACATACAGTAAATGATTTCTGACATAACTGACACTTGTATGGTGTTTCTCCGGAATGGGTTCTCATGTGTCTTTTCAGAATACTGCCACAAGTAAATGATTTCTGACATAACTGGCACATGTATGGTGTTTCATCAGTATGGGTTCTCATGTGTGTTTTGACACTACTGCCTTCAGCAAATGACCTAACTGATATCTGTATGGTTTCTCTCCAGTATGGGTTTTCATGTGGGTTTTCAGATGTATACCTTGAGCAAATGTTTTCTGGCATAACTGGAGTGGCTTCTCTACAGTATGAGTTCTCATATGCAACGTCAACCTACCTCACTGCAGTAAATGATTTACCACAAAACTTGCATTTTATTGGTTGCAGTGTAGCATGTTTACTCGTAGAAGCTTTTAGAATTTCACGTTGGGCGTATGATTTCTGAAGTAATTGATGCTTTGGTTGTTTCTGTAAATCTCCGCAATGTGCAAGTGAATCGTCACATGATTTCGGATTCGCATGGCTTTTCTTCAGCAGAAGTAGTATCCGTTTCAAAGCAACTGCATGTATAGATACTTTCTGCTCTGGTTGATGCAACTTTTCAAATGTTTCTTGTGTCAATAATAGTTCTTTTTGGATAAAGTAAAAAACTAGTTACACAGAAAACAATTATCTTTCCGTTGAAATATTGCAGCAATATAACTTCTGTAGAATAGCACACCCTTGCATTAATATTCAGTAGCGATGTTAACTGACAAAGAAGTGATTGATGAAAATAAAAGCAGCATATTTTATATCCACTCAAATTATGTGTTATTGATTAAGATCAATGAGACATGGGCTTTCTCAAATAACTGCACTGAGAAGTTCTAACATAATGTTGTTCGTCTTTATGCACCTGTTAAAAAGAACTCCAGCACCTATTAAAACGAAGAAAACAACATCTCAAATATAGTTTGTCTTGAGACAAAAAATCAGTTCATTGTTGTTACTAACTGAAAACTGACAAATAAGGAGGTCCGAAGAAGATTACATATAAAGAAAGATCTAATACAGTCAGTAATGAGAAGGAAATTGGGTCTGCTGGGGCATATTATGCAGAATGGACAACAATAGAAAAATAAAAACTTATGATGGGAATGATGGATGGTAGTGGACGAAGAGGACGACCTAACAGGGAATGGACTGATGATATCAGGGATTGGTGCAAACAAGACCTACACAGTTTGAGTGTATTGGCGCAAGACAGAGGATTATGGAAACAAATGACGAAATTTGCATTGGACACCTACGGGCTTTCGGCCCATGTATCCTGATGATGATGAAGAAGAACTGAAAACTAATTGCTCTTGCATTAAGGCTAGAATGACTTCATCCTGAGTTGAATGAATAGTTGTTGCATGTATTCCATAAATTAATGATAGGCATAGTTTAAGTATTTATATTCCTAATTATTGTCTAAAATAGTTGTATTTGGCAACCCATCGTTTTATAGCCTTCTAAATTATTTCCACAGTACGGTTAAAACTGTGAAGAAAACAAATTGGATTGATTAAAAGAATTCTTGCCAAATAGATGTTTGATTGATGAAAATATTTTTTATTAAATAAGTGGGATTGATTAAAGGAATTCTTCCTAAATAGAATTTGTATTGATTTCAAGATTTCTCGCTTAAATAAAAGTGGGTTTGGTGAAAAGAATTCTTGCTTAAATGAAAGTTGGATTGATGAAAAATAATAATGCTACAATGGGTGAATAAGTTAGAACGATAGAACGATAGATTACTGTTGCCCTGCTAAAAATCTCACGATCCAGGTTGTGAGTGATCGATTCATAGTATGAAACTGTGTCTATAGATACCCAGTGATTTCACTGTCTGAAGGACTGTCTAAGTGCTGTGATCGCCTACGAGAGACTCGGACACTAAGCTCGAATTATTACATTAGTAACAGCACCAATGATCGAGATTTGTATTGTTAATGGGTAAAGTCGTAGTTTACGTTGCTAAATTATTTGATGTTGTCACTGTAAAATGGAAGCTGGATTGATGAAAGAAATTGTTTCCCTAAATGGAAGTGGGATTGATGAAAAAATTTCTTAATGAAATGGAAGGTGGATTGATAATAATTAACATGCACATAGGTAGACTTCTTACTTACCAACGTCAATTACGGCATTGAAAACATTAGAATAATTTAGCAACGTAAACTACGACTTTACCTTGTTAATGTTTCAATGGACTGCAAGGCAACATTATACAAACCATATGGTAAAATCTGAACAGTTTTGCTGCTTTGCACTGGAAATTCTGTTACAACGAATGGGGCGCGGTGGTATAGGGGTATGTTCGTTGCCTTGCAGCCGGAGGGTTGCAGGTTCCAATCCACCTCAAGCCGTCCGCGTAGGGACCTTGAGCAAGTCCTTCGCGCACAATTGCTCTGCAATATAATTGCTTCTGCGCCGTCGAGGCGTGTGGCACTTCTGAACTTCGTAAGAAGGGCGATATCAAAGATCAGTTGTATTGTATTGTATTGTAACGAAAATGTGACTTAACCCATCCGTACAAAATGGCGAATGATTTTAGAGGCATGTTCAATAGAAATAGAAGCTGGCTTGAGAAAGTATATTCTGCCATCTGGTGAATAGCACAAATTAATAATAATAATTATAATAATTTTATTTATTCTCTTAATATAGCGTCTGACAAACGCACTACGCTGTACATGTTATGACGATTAAACAATTCACAAGAACACAAATTACAGAAGACACAAATCAACAAAATTGACATACTTTATGTGAACAAATTTAAAACATGACGCCCACCATTTGAAATGCAAAATCACCCTTTATGTCGTACAAATGTGTCTACAGAGTTTTCGTGTACGAAGTTATTTGATAATTATAGTCACTTTAAAATGACAAAAATATACCTAATTGTCGATTCCAAATCGTTTTCTACGGTCAGTTTAAGTATAAGCTGGACCGTAGAAAATAATTGTAATTCTCGCCTAAATAGAAATAGGATTATTGAAAAAATATTTTTTTAAATAGAAGTTGGATTGATAGCAATAATTGTTGCTTAATTATACAGAGGTTCGATTGATAAAGATCATTTTTGCTTAATTAATGATAGCTGTAGGCCTATTGGTGACTTTCCCTCAGCCAGCACCTTGATTGACACAACGAGCTTCACGTTCTCATTCTCTGGAATCCACAGGCCCTGAAATCAACGAATGTTCACTTATGATCATGACCAACACAAGCAATATCAAAATCATATTAATTTTTTAAAGAACGGCACCGGGAGCAAGAGCAAGAGGGAAACCAAGGAAGAGATGGATGGACAATGTGGGCGAATGGTTGGAATTATCAACGGAACTGTTGCTGCGAGAAACCGAGGACAGGAGAGGATGGAGAAGAATCGTCTACAATGCGACCAACCCTCGTATCGAGGACGGTTGAAGAGAGAGAGAGAGAGAGAGAGAGAGAGAGAGAGAGAGAGAGAGAGAGAGAGAGAGAGAGAGAGAGAGAGAGAGAGAGAGAGAGAGAGTAGGCCTATTGATGATAACATACAATGGAAGAATAAGAATAGCTAGTCTTCCTCCCTTTGAGATAGTGGACTGCAATCAAGAAGAACTTGTCGAATCCATGCGACAACCACGTAAACTGCGCCAAGGGAACACTTATCTGACAAAACAGGGCGAATGGATACTGTCTGTCCTGCCCCGAAAGGCACATTCCGGCACGAGACAAAAACCACTTTTTTGGCTAATTGTGCCTGCAGCATGCTACCAATTGAATTCTTTTCGCCTCTGAATATGTCTTGAAGACTGAAGAGGAGTTATATAAATTCTCAGAATGAATATATAAGTTTCATGTTAGAGAAATTGCACTGATGGCAGATGCAAAAAGACTTTGTTGTGCAATCTCCTAATCTGAAGCCTCTATTCGTTTTGGAACCAACCATTTATGGCCCCACACAGTGGCCAGAGATGGATGGTTATTCCGCCGGACTCATCTTGCAGGGTTCAGCACAGAAGGTAAGTAGAAACCTGCAGCATTTGTGCCTTAACCATCTCTGCCATGTTTCTGATTTCAAGCATTATAATTGTATTCAAAGGTTGTGTTCTCACGTAATGAAGGAGCACGTCGGTTATGTTTCTCTGTAAGTGGCACTTATATTATTGGCCAAGTTATGATCAGAATGCACGACTCAAGTTAAATTTAAATGATAGAAATTAATGTGAAGTAGCCTATACATGGGGTAACTTAACACGGCCTCCTCGCTATGTAGTATGACATGCTGACGATACTTATCTCATAATAGGCGCCGAAATGAGAGACACAGTGCGAGCGGAACTTGAAGGAATAAGAACATGGGCAAAGCGGAACAATCTGAGGCTTAACACCAGCAAATCACGCGAGATGCTAATAGCTCGTGGTGGAAGATGGAATGCCGCACCTCCGCCTCTTCTCGACATGGAGAGGGTAGCCTCAATGGTTATCCTCGGTGTTACAATCAGGGATGACCTCCGAGCAACCTCCCATGTCGATGGAGTCCTTGCCGCCTGCTCGGGATCACTCCACGCGCTTAGAGTGCTAAGAGCGCACGGATTACAATCAATAGCACTCCAAGAGGTGGCAAGGGCGACAACCATGGCTCGCCTCTTGTATGCTGCTCCAGCCTGGTGGGGCTTCGCCGGAGCTGAAGATCGTCACAGGATTGAGCGGTTCCAGAGAAAGATGCAGAGAATCGGTTATCTTCCATCATCGACCAAGGGAATCGAGGAGATGATTGGCGAGGCAGAGAGGAGACTACTGCAGGCAGTGATCTGGAATGAAAACCATGTGCTTCGGGGATTATTTCGAGGGGTAGTGCAAAAACATTACAATCTTCGCCCCAGGCCGCACGATTTTAAGCTCCCAGCCAAAGACGATAAAAACTATATACCAAGAATTTTATATAGAAAATAGCAAACAAACCTTTCATAATTATGAGAACAACGATAGCAACGAACTTAATATCTAATTTCTACTTTAACTTGTACCTGGATGCGGTGTGACATCCCGAATAATCAATAAACGAAGATATATATATATATATATATATATATATATATATATATATATATATATATATGCAGATTAACGAGTATTTTAGAGGCTAACAATCCAGCGAATCATGAAATCATAAAACACCAAAAACAACAATTCAGAAAATATGCTAATCTTAATTAATTGTTTATCCTTCTTAAAAACATTAGATTCGCACCTAAAATAAGCAGATTAAGCTAACAGACTTCGTTCCTTAATACATCAAGAATGCAATACAATACAAAAAACCAAGTATAGGCGAATAATTATAGTCTCACAAAATGACGCAGCTAACTGCTTCTCACACAATCTAGTTTTTCAAAAGTACTGATGTCCATGTAGTTATATTCAAGACTTAACAGTCAAGTTTTCATAGAGTGGAACTCAGAACGGAATACTTTAACTGCGTCCACGGACACTGAATAAAATTTCATTTTGATCTTCAGCAAATGTTTTACAGCAAAGCAATGAAAAAGGACAATTAGTTTGACTGACACGTTAGACGCGAAGAAGGTATAGGGAGGACCTTGTTAATGCCTTACACCTGAATGTTTGATGTCCAACTATTCTGCAATTAAAATGATACTCAAAAAGAATTTTCCGTGTGTATCTCCTAACTGCAACAGAACATATTTAGATAAAATCATAGCTGATTGTCTCAATGTTTCCTGAATCTATAACAATGGGAATTACAAATCAGGTCAACAAATAAGTCATCAAGTGGAGAAAAGATATGGCTGGAACAATGCTCTAGAAATTCTTTCTCAGTTGGAAGGATTTCATCACATACACCACATCCAAAAGACATGTCCACAAACTGTTCTGCATACTCTGGTGATTTGATTTTGTTGATACAAAGACATTCTATTGAGAATCCTTTATTACAAACCTCACATCTGTAAGGTTTTTCTCCTCTATGAGTTTTCATATGACTCTTTACAGGACTCACTGCTGTAAATAATTTCTGACATAAATGACACCTGTATGGTTTCTCTCCAGTATGGGTTCTCATGTGTGTCTTCAGAACACTGCCACTGACAAAGAATTTCTGACATAACTGACATTTGTAAGATTTCTCTGCAGTATGGGTTCTGATGTGTGTTTTGAGTTGACTACCTTGAGCAAATGATTTCTGACATAACTGGCACCTAAATGGTTTATCTCCAGTGTATGTGTTCTCGTATGTCTTCTCAAATGACTACCATCACGAAATGATTTCTGACATAAATGACACTTGGATGGAGTTTCTCCAGTGTGGGTTCTGATGTGTTTTTTCAGATTACAACCTAGAGCAATTGATTTCTGACACAACTCGCATTTGTATGGTTTATCGCCAGTATGTATTCTCATATGTCTTTTCAGGTGACTACCACACGAAATGATTTCTGACATAAATGGCACATGTATGGAGTTTCTCCAGTATGGGTTCTCATATGTATTTTTAGATCACTTCCATTAGTAAATGACTTTGACATAACAGGCACTTGTATGGAGTTTCTCCAGTATGGGTTCTCATAATTATGTATTTTCAGATGACTACCACCACGAAATGATTCTGACATAACTGACATTTGTATGGTTTCTCGCCGGTATGGGTTCTCGTGTGTGATTTCAGACTACTACTTAGAGTAAATGACTTCAGACACAACTGGCACTTGTATGGTTTTTCTCCAGTATGGGTTCTCATGTGTCTTTTAAGACATTTCCCTTTGTAAATGACTTCTGACATAACTGGCACTTGTATGGTGTTTCTCCAGTATGGGTTCTCATGTGAATATTCAGAGCACTACCTTCAGAAAACGATTTCTGACATAACTGACATTTGTATGGTTTCTCGCCAGTATGGGTTCTCAAGTGCGTTTTCAGATGACCACTTCGGGCAAATGATTTATGACATAACTGACATTTGAATGGTTTATCACCGGTATGAATTCTCATGTGTATTTTCAGTACACAATCTCGAGTATAGGATTTCTGACATAACTAACATCGAGATTGACACTTTAATCTAATTTAATTCTTCAGCAAGGCTTTGGATCAGTTGGTAGCCACGATTTTCGATTCGGCATTCAAAATTCATGTCTCCCATAATAACCAATCCATCTGCTTCATTAGTCTGAATGCAACTCTCAATGAAACCAAGGCATTCTAACAGCTCATTCTGATATTTGAGACTTGCCTCATAGCAGGGAAAATAGACCACAATCAATAACAACTGAAATCCTCCAGTAAGGGAGAGCTTGACTGCATCACACCGACGGTCTGACTGGACAGTCACAGGTGATACCTTCATATTTAAATTTTTCTTAACTAATAGACCAAGACCTCCAAATGGTCTTCCCACTAGAACACCACGTTCTAGTCTCTCATCCATAGCCGACCAAGCAAAACCCTGGAAATCTGCATGAAAATCTATTATTTTGTTCAGATCATGCTTACCAAGCCAGTGTACTTGGACAGCAATAACATCATTTAAACTACATAGTTCATTTAAAAATAAACTACCTTGGTTGTAACCATACATCTTATATGTACAGAAATTAATAGCCATAATTAATTAGTATTTAGGCCCTACAGTCTTTCTGCTGAAGTATCAATCCCTTACTTCTGCACCAGATGGCCACAAGTCTTCATCAAAGGCAGCATTCACCACGTCAAAGTATGCTGCCTAGGACGAGAGATATTGGAAGGCTGTATATCAAGGTGACATTTTCACTGGCTCCCCTTAGGCATCGAATCGAGTAGGCCTATAGGAGCCTTTGTTTGGTGCTGTCTGCTAGGCCTCGCTCCTGCCTACCATATCGAGCTTTGTAGCCCCTTCCTCATTGCTCGGGGCTCGCGCTCACTCCGTTCGGCTGAACATGGTCTTCTCTCTGTCCCCTTTGCTCGCACCTCTACCAGGCAGAGCCGTGCCTTCTCTGTGGTTGCCCCCCCCCCAAGCTGGAATGGACTCCCTCTGACACTCCGCTCCCTTCCTAGAACCCCTTCTCAGGCATTCCTCTCTCAACTTAAAATGGTCCTGTTTTGGTCGCGCTGGGGTTAAGAGCGCCTCTAAGTATTTACCTGAAGAGGACTAAACAAATTCAAGTAGGCTAATGAATAAATCAATGAAAGTTGAATTTCTTGAAGATATGAAGCTTAAATTTGAAGTGAGAAGCCTTGGGATGACATGACTTCTGCTTTTGGAGCAAACTTCCGTCAATTGCGGGCACTTATCTTATACAACAGTGACCATACGGACACGCCAGATCTGTACCTCGAAGAGTCTTTCTCTTCATCCGGAGCATATTAAACTTTACCCTGTTCTCGTTCTTCTCTTTCTGTGCTACAATTACTGTTTTATTGTTTTCAGGTGCAAGTTTCATGTGTCAGCATTTGTTCGAGGTGCGCTGTACAGTTTCTATTTCTTGCTTGCTTCAGACAAGTCTCGAATGTAGACAATGTCCATGATACGCAAAATAATTAGCTTCTTTCGGAAAGCCGGACACTCGCGTAAGTGCACCTGAACTAATTCCTATTTTGTAGTAGTGCCTACAAGCGTTATTGATGAACCAAATGAACGTTTCTCAAAGAATATAAAATTCTATTGTATTGTGTTCAAACATTTATTAATATAATAAGGACCTGCAATTCCACTACAATCTGGATATAGGGTATTATATTCGGATTCTAGTGGAATTGCAGGCCCTTTACCAAAAGCTAGAGAGGGAGAATGTCTCTATTTTAACAAATTCATATTTTTGTGGATGCAAAATCGTTTTCATCAAAGTTTTTTGAAATTTTATGCTATAGTTATTAATTAAAGACTTAGTAAACCATTTCATTCTTGCCATGGTTCAATTACTTGATAACTTGATTGTTAAACATTAAATTTAGCTGCAAAAACAATTCTGCTGAACTAGATTGTCATATGCATCGATTATATACTTACCTATTTAAGTTTTAGTAGGAGTGTATATTAGAGTATATGGGTAGGACTCAACTGATTGGACATTATATTTAGATGTGAATAATTGAACCAATCGCAATGTATTGGAAGAGTCGATTGTATGTATGTAAATTATATTAGAATATATGGGTAGGACTGTGCTGATTGGACATTATATTTAGATATGAACACTTGAACCAATAGCAATGTATTGGAAGAGTCGATTTTATGTATACGTTATCTTGTTATTTGGTGGTCGAGAATAAATCAGTCGCTCAAAAATTGTTGTTGAGAACGGACTCTGATGTGCTGTGACTATCACATGTGGTGGTAGATCACATAGATAGTTAATGCAGCATTTTGTTGTAGGCCTACATCATTTGTGAGATTATTTTAAACTGATTGGTGTTCACTGTGAGAGGCGCTTCATAAATTTATAAATACAATACAATTATACAATACAATACCATACAATTAATACACAGCCCATTGTCATTGCATTCATGATTTATTAGGTAATAAAATTAATTAGCTTATTCTACTTAGATTCACGTTATGTTTGGACGTTACGAGGGATAAATGTGTAATCAAGATTGTCATGTATCCTTAACAGAGGCGTATACCTAGAGGGTGCATGGATGACATGTGTCCCCGTGCGCCAAAGGAAGGGGGCGCCGTAAAGACGGTTAAAATTAGTGATTTTACTCTTGATTTTGATGCAATTGTAACTGTTTTATCCCAAATAAATTTATGAGATTTAATTATGGCCCCCAAAAGTATGCAGTTATAATATCCTCATTGCTTATGACTGGGTTTTCCCCATCGGTCTCTCGCGTTTCGCTACATTCCTAGTCATAGCGCAATGTGAATAGATGAGTTTTTGATTTTGTTTAAATTTAGCAACAGATGTCGTGCTTAAGTTGGAAGACTGTTCCATTGTAAGGGTCCTATATTATAAGCCGGAGAAAGCACGATTTCCAAACTTCCGGTCTGTGCGAAGTATAGTATAATCCTCAAGCTTGGACGATCGGAGTCCTCTAGTATTGCAGGCTGTCTGTTCTGTTAGTGGTTAAGATTTATGTCTTCTGTAATTTAATTGTGTTCTTGTGAATTGTTTAATTGTCATAACATGTAAATGTACAGCGCAATGAGTTTGTTAGGCGCTTGATTAAAGAAAAGATATTATTATTATTATTATTATTATTATTATTATTATTATTATTATCATCATCATTTATTGTCTGAAAAGTCATCTCAGCAGATCTCAGAGAGCGTTGGCAATGTTCCGGAGAGGCAGATGGCATTCCCCCGTTTCAGAGCTACTGAGATACGTTGGAACAAGTACGATGTCTCCAGTGGATCGTGCGTTGCGTCCTTTATCCGGCTTCCCAACTCTAATATGAATTGCAGACCTTCACTGCTCCAAGCGCCGCCGGTTTCCATGGCAACAGCTACAAAGTCATGGCTGGTAGTAATTGTAGAGTATTTCACCCTCTTTGCAACAGTGGCGCGTTCGGCGGCTTCTCCAGCTCCGATTGACGTATAAGGAAGATGAGACGTGGCGTAGGTGTCGGACACTGTCACATCCCAAGCCAGACATCGTCCACGTGACCAAGGGATCAGCGTAACACCGTCTGGCCGCTTCCCATCTTCTCTTGAGAGGCCGAGAGGTTCTTTCTGAGCAGGTATTTTCGCTCTGCCAAGAGCTCTCCAGAGGACGTCGTTTAGCATACTGTGCCGCTGCTGTTTACCACCTCCTCCTCTACAAACCAGTCCGTGAAGTCCTCTTGCGTCGACTTTTTCCCGGCAGTGGTGGCACAAATGCGGCTCACAGAGAATCGTGCCTAGCCTCATCCCGACTGCGATCCGTACCTCCTCGTCTGAGAGGCGCAGGCCCAGAGCAGTCACAGGTGGAGCTAGCATCCAGTCACCAGAGTGAGGTGCTCGAGAAGCTAGTAGTCGGGCGCGATCACGTGGAGCGTTAGTGGACTCGAGTAGGCCCTTCCACGCCTTGTCTGTAAATAGGAGATCCCACTCTTTCTGGCGATAAGTTGCTACTCCTGTGGGTGGTTCTGCACCTGTCAGCGTCATCCAAGCAGTGAGTGCTGAATTCGCCAGTTTGTACGGTATTTCAGCTGACTCTGTCGGTAAGATGCATGTCTGAAGTTCGTTTGGGCTTGCAGCAGAAGCCAGGAAGGCGGAAAGTGACAGCGTAGATGCACAACGAACACCCAGACCACCATCTCTCACCGGCAGAGAAGCCTGGAGCCAACGGTCGTCGTCAAGGTCTACATTTAAGATGGTTGAAAGACCTTCTCTCAATAAGTGGTCGAATCTGGCCAAGCCTGGGCAATCAGTACAGACAGCTGTGCGCAAACTGTATAACAGCTTCGGCACACTTAAACTGCTTCTTAGTAGGACCAGAGTGTCATGTGTGTTAAGTATTGATAATCTTTGTATGGCTCTTTCAAGATCGTTAGCTTTACATTCCACGACCATACCCACAGCTAGACCGGGTAACACAACCCACCCAACAACGGGTGTTGGGTGCACCCAACAACGTAATATGCTCGAAGGACGTGCTCTTGAACTCTTGAAAGGCCGGGTCATCAATCGGCATCCGCATGTTGTGGCACGCGATTTCGCATTTGCTGCGGTTTAAGAGTAAACCCAGGTTCTTTGCTTCCTGCGCAATCAGATGAACATCATTGGCCACTGTCTCCTTACTACCACCCAATGTCAGGTCATCCAAGTATCCGATTCGGAGATCCGATCTCAGCTTTGTCAGAACCGGTTGTAGTACAAGGCAGAATTCCAGAGGGCCCAATGGATCACCTTGCTGTGTCCCTTCTTCGGATCGTATGATGTTTGAGCCATAGCGCAACAGTGGACGATTAGAATAGGCAGCGTGAGCAAATCGGTACAGTTCTGGTATGTCTCTAGCCACTGCCTCAAGAAGCGAATCTCTACGCGGAGTGTTAAAAGCGTTTGTGAAATCAAGCTTCACCAAGACGCTTTCTTGAGGCATTGTAGTTACCCAACGACGTGTCGCGTGAACAGCTGCCTCAGCACCTCCTGAAATGCCTACCCCAAGCTGAATGGGGGCGAGCAGTTGAGATAGTCTTGAGACCGCGTACGAATTAGCACACTTCGCAGCGAGGCGGCACCACGTGTAGCCCACCGCAATTGGTCGTATACCTCCGTCTTTCTTGCTTAGGGCTAAAAGGTTCGCCCCATAGATGACCTCATTCACTTCTTCAGGTAAACCTCCCATTAAAAGGAGATTGACAAGGTCGGATAGATGTTGCCCGATGTTTTCGTCCACTCCAAAGGCCATGAGATCCTTTAGGTGCTGTGGGGTTATGCCATCAGGACCGCCGGCAGAACCCGCTGGGAAAGAGGATATTGCGTTTGAGACTTCTTCTTTCGAAACCTGCAACGCAATGAAGCGCTCTGAACTGTCTGGATCGCACGGTTGTCTTCTGTCCACTGGCGCAGATGGGTGTTTATGCTTAAGCGCGGCCAGAGTTTCTGGTGTGTCCAGAGCCGGCTTATCCTCGCTGCAGATGATATGAATGGCTGCTTTGAAGTTGCCTTCTTCAAGCTTGCTAGCAACTGTAGACGCAAAATACTTGGCAGGATCATATTTGGTTGCTTTGGGCTTGCGAATTCACGTCGAATCCAGATCATCGTTGATCGAATGGTTTGGCCCCTTCAACCGCCAATCCGCAATGCGGGACAGAATCGTCTTCGTGACGTTGTGTTTGCGTCCACCTCTCTTTAGTTTTACCAGCACAACGCCTCCAAAAGCCAGCAAATCGCACCATTTGTCAACGCAGTTTGGTTCTCGCACGATAGCCTGTATTAGGTCCCCAGGAGAGCAGCACAAGATTATTATTATTATTATTATTAGGCCTATTATTATTATTATTATTATTATTATTATTATTATTATTATTATTATTATTATTATTATTATTATTATTATCATTATCATTATCATTATCATTATCATTATCATTATCTTTATCATTATCATTATCATTATCATTATCATTATCATTATCATTATTATTATTATTATTATTATTATTATTATTATTATTATTATTATTATTATTATTATGTAATGTCATTTCAGTAGAGTTCAGAGATCGGTGGCAGTGTCCCGGAGAGGCAGATGGCGTTCCCCCGTTGAAGAGCCACTGAGATCCGCTTTTTATTATTATTATTATTATTATTATTATTATTATTATTATTATTATTATTATTATTATTATTATTATTATTATTATTATCATTGTCATTGTCATTGTTAAAACACGGTAAGGCTTAGTGTTGTTGAAGTGGCCGCTCCTCAGCGCCGGGCAACCTCGACATGGTGCCCTGGAAGGCAACCGCGTTGAAGCGCTGGACCGTAACCGACAGGCGCTGGAGGATGAATCCTGTCTCTCTGGTGTCTTATTATTATTATTATCATTGTCATTGTTAAAACACGGTAAGGCTTAGTGTTGTTGAAGTGGCCGCTCCTCAGCGCCGGGCAACCTCGACATGGTGCCCTGGAAGGCAACCGCGTTGAAGCGCTGGACCGTAACCGACAGGCGCTGGAGGATGAATCCTGTCTCTCTGGTGTCTTATTATTATTATTATCATTGTCATTGTTAAAACACGGTAAGGCTCAGTGTTGTTGAAGTGGCCGCTCCTCAGCGCCGGGCAACCTCGACATGGTGCCCTGGAAGGCAACCGCGTTGAAGCGCTGGACCGTAACCGACAGGCGCTGGAGGATGAATCCTGTCTCTCTGGTGACTTATTATTATTATTATCATTGTCATTGTTAAAACACGGTAAGGCTTAGTGTTGTTGAAGTGGCCGCTCCTCAGCGCCGGGCAACCTCGACATGGTGCCCTGGAAGGCAACCGCGTTGAAGCGCTGGACCGTAACCGACAGGCGCTGGAGGATGAATCCTGTCTCTCTGGTGTCTTATTATTATTATTATCATTGTCATTGTTAAAACACGGTAAGGCTCAGTGTTGTTGAAGTGGCCGCTCCTCAGCGCCGGGCAACCTCGACATGGTGCCCTGGAAGGCAACCGCGTTGAAGCGCTGAACCGTAACCGACAGGCGCTGGAGGATGAATCCTGTCTCTCTGGTGACTTATTATTATTATCATTGTCATTGTTAAAACACGGTAAGGCTTAGTGTTGTTGAAGTGGCCGCTCCTCAGCGCCGGGCAACCTCGACATGGTGCCCTGGAAGGCAACCGCGTTGAAGCGCTGGACCGTAACCGACAGGCGCTGGGGGATGAATCCTGTCTCTCTGGTGTCTTATTATTATTATTATTATTATTATTATCATTGTCATTGTTAAAACACGGTAAGGCTTAGTGTTGTTGAAGTGGCCGCTCCTCAGCGCCGGGCAACCTCGACATCGTGCCCTGGAAGGCAACCGCGTTGAAGCGCTGGACCGTAACCGACAGGCGCTGGGGGATGAATCCTGTCTCTCTGGTGTCTTATTATTATTATTTTTTTTTTCGCCCGAGGTATAAATGATCCCTCGGGCTCTTAGAAACTATCCGAAGAGTTGTTTTGTTCTGGAGTTAGCGGTCCTCGTCCTCGGTCAACTGTGCAAATGTGCCTCTAAATGCAACAGCATTATAGCCTAGCGTTGAGTGTAAATTTATGGATAGGCGCTGGAAAAGATGTGTGGTCTCGAGTGGGTCTCCCGTTATCGCGGTCAAGCGCCGCCCTAGCTCTGTCAAGAACTCCAGGCCTGATCTGTTGATGGGACCCAGCGTTTCAAAGGCAATGGGGACAAAGTAATGGGTTGCGGGGAGGTCTGTGTATTTTGCATTTTTCCGTGTTTCGGCCAATTCGGCCGCTGCCCCGGGTGTTGTCGATGTCAGATGAATGTACGATGCGGCGCATGTGTGGATACTGGTGGCGTCCCAGGCGATGTGTTTGCCTCTTGTCCACGGGATCAGCGTCGCCCCGTCAGGGCGTTTGCCGTCGCTGCGGAACAGGCCAGGCGGTTCTTTGGCGCTTGGCGTGTCTATTATTATTATTATTATTATTATTATTATTATTATTATTATTATTATTATTATTATTATTATTATTATTATTATTATTATTATTATTATTATTATTATTTCTATTATTTTATTATTATTACTATTATTATTATTATTATTATTATTTTTATTATTATTATTATTATTATTATTATTATATTTGTTATTAGGCTATTATTATTATTATTATTTTATTATTATTATTATTATTATTATTATTATTATTATTATTATTATTATTATTATTATTATTATTATTATTATTATTATTATTATTATTATTATTGGAAACAGAACATGGCGTAACCATGGATGTCAATTATATTGATTATTATTAAATACGAAGTATTGCTTCAATCATTCCAATGTGTGACGTCATAATAATTATATAATACGTTCAATACGCCATCATTCGTTTCAGGAATTCTCCTGCATTTATTTATGCATCGATTTAAGGCATTTATTGGCTAAAATTCGTGTTTGTTATTCTCGTTCGATTTCTTCGGACATCTTTTGCTGTGTCTTGTAGTATTGACGCTGATAAAAGTGTTTCAAAAGGCGACGTCTCTTCTTTTACAGATCCTTGTGCTTCTCTTACGCCATGTCAAAGAAACGAACATCAGCTGAATCCAGTAATGACGAGCTAAGGAATGAAAGCTCAGTTGGTAAGCTAAGAGAAATACTTCTTTAATAATTATTTAAGGATCCTGAGTGGCCGAGTGGGCTGGTGCCCACTCGTCACGCCGGCGCCCCGGGTTCGCTTCCCGGTCGGGTCGGTTTATCAGAGATTAATTTCTCTGATCTTTGCTGCGGGTGGCTCGGTCGCATATAAACGTGGAGTACAATACAACACACAACACAACACAACACAGGCGCGGTGGTTTGGGGGTATGTTCGGTGCCTTGCAGCTGGAGGGTTGCGGGTTCGAATCCACCTCAAAGCCGCTGCGTAGGGATCCTGGACAAGTCCTTCACTCGCAATTGGTCATGCGCTTCGGCGTGAAACTCCGACTACAGCAGTAGTCGGGAGCGCCTCTGAATGGGAAATCTGGTTGAGGCGCTATAACAAGTGTTCAAATACAATACATTACAATACAATACAATTATAATGCTCTTCAGTTCATTATTATTTCACAGCTTCAATCAGTTGCCTACGATGAACAATCGGTAATGTTAGCCCCTTGCATGACTATTTTAGGCCTACAGCTAAATTATATAAACTATGCAATTATAATCGAATACGATAATAATTGTATCGTGGTATAATAATTATTTGCATGTGTTTCTTTTATAGCAGTATTCCAACAAGTAGACAGTGCTAAACGTGGAAAATTCACCTCATTGAGCGACACAACGGTAAGCCTAAGCTAAATGCCAGTAAATGCGTAGCAATTCTTATTTTGAAATGCGGCGCCAGCTATACAATTTCAGCAGGTCGTGTGAGGGTCATGGGAGTTAGCCTATTCAGCAGGTCGAAGAAATTAATGTTTGAGTTTGATGCATCAAGCAGCATAAATGATTTGTGTGTGCGCGTGTGTGTGTGTGCCGCGCGCGCGCGTGCGCGCGCGTGTGTGTGTGTGCGTATAACGAAGAAAATTATTATTGAACGAGTATAATTGCCCAATTGTTGTAGCATATTCAAATTAACCCTCGGGCTACCAAGGAGGAGGGGGGGTGGTTGCCACCCCCCTACGTTTTTATGCATAAAATTTGTTTTCATATGGAATATAATTTTTGCAATTTAGGTAGCTGTTGCAGATTCATTGGCGCACATTTTGAGGTAAACATCATGGTGGTAGCCCACGCCATTCAAAAGTTATACCCGATATACCTGAGGCACCAGAGGGGGGTGGATACCCCCCCTAGTTTTCGACTGTAGCTTATTGACTATTCTTTTTATAAGAGACACAAATATATCATTCTCTAGAGGGAATGTAGGGCTTCATTTGCATACTTAAATATTTGTCTTTTGAAAACCGGAAGTGATCAAAATAAATAATAATACCCGTAATATGCGTGAAAAATGGCTGAATGGAATGACTCCCCCTTAGTTTTTTGTCTGTAGCGTATTCAGTTTTCTTCCCAGAAGAGAAACAAATATACCATTCTTTAGAGGGAATGTAGGGCTTCATTTGCATACTTACATGTTTGTCTTTTGAAAACCGGAAGTGATCAAAATAAATAATAATACGCGTAATCTGTGTGAAAATGGCTGAATGCAGCATTGTACATGTATGCATGCATACATTAGGGTGGTCCTAAAAATTAAAAGTTGTTATTTCCCTGATGGTACCCTCTCAATCTGTTACCTTGCCTTAGTAGTAAATAAGTGCAAAATTTTAGCTTGATTGATTGATATTTAGTGATCGCTCAATGCTCGTGACTTTTCACTATATTGACTAATCACGATAATATTGCTCTTCGCAGGCTAATGCCGAAAAAATTAGACAAATCAGCTTATAAAGTATTAACAAAAACTTTTTAAACCAAAGAAAGAAGCTGGTCAATGTAGACTGTAAGAGATTGAGTGACAAACTGAATATTGATATAAAGTCAGTCATATAATTTTTGAGTAATAGAAAGTTGCTGCAAAGACTGCCATTTACTGAACAATATCTGCGTAACGGATTTAGAGTTTTAGATTGTTGAAGTCCCAGAAGTAGCACAGACTTCTTTGCCTCAGGGATCTGAGCTCTGTGCTCAGATAAAGCCTGCAATAGGTATTGTTTTGCTCTTCATTTTGGTGATGGATGAGATGAATTCTTGGATGAGTTTTACACCCTGCATGGCATTGTCGTTCACAATACTGAGACTCTGTGCACAATGTTTCGCCTTCTGAAAGTCCTCATTTTCTTCCTATTGTTCAGTATCAATCAGAGTTAGGAACTTGCTGGGCAGTTCAAATATCTCAAAGAAGTTGAGAGTACTGACGATCACAAAATCTTCGAGCTGCTTGCTGTCAATACCGCTCACCTGCATTTGAATGCATTTTGGCGGCTCGTTCAGTCCTGGATTTGAAGTCCAGTGACCATCTTTCGCTTTACTCCATGGTCGATGGCAGGGTCAAAAAAGACAAAGACTATCATCTCCTAACTCAAATGCCACAGGTGACTGGAAAGAGCCTCGGCGGTTGCTGCAGAAATGGCATCATTTATCTCCTTGTACTTCAAGAGAGACTTCAGACGCCGAAGGTAATTGGAAGGCGCTGTATTCGTGTTGGGACAAGAAATCCATGCTTCTGTGTATGCCAGACTAGTAAACAGGCTGATGTCTCTAAGTGACTTTTCTTCCCGGACTGTAAGTCGGAATTGTTCTCTGAACATCCAGACTTTGATGGAATACAATATCTTTGCCCTCCATCTCGCTTGATGCATTGCATCGGGTGCCATCAATCGGATAAAATCATCATCAATAAAGATGACAGTGAGTTCAGGTAGTTCGCGGTGGTCATTTCAAGGCTGGTTGCTAGATTGTAAAGAGTTCTTGGCAAATTCAATTGCATTAAGTCTGAGTTTATTGTGTGCTGCTACAATTTCTGAACAATTTCGCGGTGGTCATCTCGAAGCTGCTTTCAGATCTTGAAGTGCTGTCCTGAAGTTATCTGTATCCATGTGTGGCCAGTTCTCATGGAACCGCTTACAACGTGCTATGTCTGGACCACTTGATCGTCCAAATGAGTGTTTAAAACATCACTAGGTATGACTTTGGGCACATGTTGCTAGCAAGCAAGATGCAGTAGGTCTTTTCAAGTTTAATCTCAATCAGAGAACATGCGAGATTGCGCCTGCTGGACATCCTGTGTTTGATGGCCAGCACCGTGGTATCGAGGCACATCGCTTTGACCCTCTCTGTCACCCCCTCCCATTCAATCCTTCAACACACTCACAGCAGCTTGACTGGTTTCTTAACCTGTACCATGATTTGACTTTGGCACTCCGAGTTATTGATCCTCTTCATATTCTGTGACCAATACTGGCAATCTATCAACTGTCTCTCTTCCGGTAATTTCAGGAAGGATCTTTCCATCCCAATGTACAGTTAGAGGCACTGGTCCATCTCGCCGACTAAATTCGAGTTTTACTTTTCCAGCAATCTGACTGCGGTGTGCAATCCTGGCTCTGCTAATTGAGTCTCGATTGATTGCAAACTCAGCAACGTCTTTTATCAAGCTTTGTGCTGTTGCTGCAAGCAAATATGTAGCATCCCGGTCGCTCACATTTGACTTTGTTGAGCGACCTCTAAACTTTGTTCAATTTCAATAAAATTTGGCAGGAATCATTGTTACATGAAGCATAACAGAATAAAAGGGTACCATCATACATTTTAACAACTTAATTTTTTTACATAGCCTTGAGAACCGCCCTAGCATACATGTACATGTATATATGTATGGATGCATATTTATATGTATATAAACAGGTGTAGGTATGTAGTTGTGTATCTTGGATGCACAGATCAGTTTCAAAACACACATAATCGTATATTTGTTTATCCAAAAGTACAAAATGTACGCAATAATATAAAATATCGCTAATTATCGGTGCCTTTGTTAAAAATGATGTAATTTCGAGGTGCATTCACATAATGTACAACTAAATATACCATTCTGTACAGAATTGAATGCTGAATCCATTGGTTTATTACAAGAAATGATATGTGAAACCAAACCCGAAATCCAGAGGGGTAGAAACCCCCCCCCCCTTGGTAGTCCGTGTCACAAAAAAGCTTGGTAGCCCGAGGGTTAATTTGAAAGAATTCACCATTGAAACGTTAAACTTTAGGGTTAAACCATATTTTACGTTGCTAAATTATTTGATATTGTCATTTTAAAATGGAAATGGGATTGATGAAAACATTCCTGTGTCTAAATAGAAGCTGGATTTGTCATAATAATTTTCCCGTAAATAGGAGCTGGATGGATGAAAATTAGTTCTCGATTCAATGGAAGCTGAATTCATGAAAGTAATTGTTTCCGTAATTAGAAGCTGGATTCATGAGAATATTTCTTTGCTTAAAAAAGTTTCATTGATGAAATATAGAACTACACCAACGTCGGCATTAACAGTCATAATCATTCTGCTTAATGCGTTTTCCGCAAGATTTATTTCCAATAAAATCTTCAATGTTGCAGCGCTTCATTGTTAGGCCTATTTATTTATTTCGTAAACAACTGAAAAGGTTAGTCTCGCGAAGTTATCGACGACGCACTATTGTATAAATTTTATATCCACAAATGTTTGACGCAACGTCGACAAAGAGTAGGCCTACTTTTGCATTTCCATTTCAGAGTTTACAACAGAGGCCTAGACTTACATTGACATACTAGATAAAACGTGAAAAGTCGTTTAAATCTAAATAATTACAATAGTGATCTTATGGGACAGATGTTGGTGTTTAAAAATGTAAAGAAGATATTAAAAACTCCAAAGAATGTTAGGCAGGTCATAAGGGAGGTTGGGAGTAAAATAGGTAGGTCAAATGACCTGCCGCGACCTAACCGTGGCGTCGCCACTGATCTTTCTCAAAAGTGCACACACATTATGTGATTTGTTTTAATGTTACCTTTAGCTGCACAACCTTCCGATGGAGATGCTCGAGTGCATTCTCGTTAAAGCCATTGTTATGGAAGTGAAGGATATGAAGCTGGCCAAAAGTGTGTGGAAGGAAAAAGCTGATCTGGTGATAAGCCGACTTAGAACTGTCTGTTCGCATTGGAACAGCATCCTTACAACCAACTTCTTTCGAAATGAAGTTCACAGAGCTTTAGAAGGCACTGGTTAGTTCATGAAATAATATATTATGTGTTAGCTCTTTTTGCGTATGAATAACTAGACCTGAAATTTTAATTTGCGGTCAATGTTTGAGTCAGTAATAATTCTTACTATGGCGTGTTACCAGGGCTGTTAAAGGCTTGGTTTTTTTTGTTTGTTTTTTTTGTTTTATGGTCTTTGTTAACTTCGTTTTATGACATTCTACGGTTCTACTGTTCTAGTTAATTTCATTTATATGCATCTGATTAATTTGAACGGTATTATGCCATTTTAATGAGTTTTATAATTCGAAATAGGAAAATCTCAGAAACAAAAAACCAAAAAACCAAAAAACCATAAAAAACCAAAAAACCAAAAAACCAGCTTTTCATTTTGAAAAAGTTTGGTTTTTTTGCACCCCTGCGTGTTACCGACATTACTTCCCTTAACCTTGACATGTTTTAATAATAATAATAAGCTTAATATTAATAATAATTATAATAATAATAATAATAATAATAATAATAATAATAATAATAATAATAATAATAATAATAATAATAATAATAATAAATATCATATGGCGCACCCTGCACAAGGCGGATGTCCCCAGTACCAAGGAACCAGCGGGCCTGTTTCGATCGGATGTTAAAAGATCTGATACCGTGGAGGGAGGGAAGTACCTGGCTTGGGACGCAACGGTCGTCCACACCTGTGCGGCCTCTTACGTCGGAGCCGGTGTCCCGTGACAGAGTCTCCCCCTAAAAGTCTCCCCCGGAGACTCTATTTCGAACAGATCGATTCTCCCCTCCCTCCCCCCGGAGACTGTATTCTGAAACTAAGTCTCCGGGGGGATAGATATTTTCATCCCCGTTGAAATAAAGTCTCCACAGGGAGACTTTATTTCAACGCTAGTAGGATACACCCTAGTTGTTAAAACGGTGAAACTGGATAAAAACGGTGAAAACCAAATGAAAACTGGAAAAACGTAGTTATTTCAAAGTACATGGCATTGTAATTAAAAGCCGAAAAAACGGAAAAAGCGAAAACTAAAATAATTTGACTTTCTTGCATCTCTTACTGCATTTTAAAATTAAAAACCTTGTTTACACAGATTAATTTTAATCAGCAAATAACATAACTTTATCAGTAGGCCTAAACACTAAGTAACATTAATCTACACAAATTATTTTATTTTTATTAGTTTGATTTAATAAGAAATTGTGAAATTAAAAATATTGAAATCTTTTCAAATTTAAATTATAATCGTAAGTCTACCTAAATCCATACTGACATGAACTTACACAATTAAAAACTAAACTGTGTAAGTAGACGACGTTTCTCATCTTAAGAATACTCTGCTAGATATTCTTTCTTGGTAGGCCTAATGTAATTAAGTCTTATCCATGAAAATAATTTGAAATGTTTCACAAAGTAATACTTATTAATGCAACTAAGCGCAAAATATATACTAACTAATCCGCTTAGATCGATTCCACGACAACTCGTCGAAAGACATTTCGTCTACGACACTTCGTCTACAGACAATTCGTCGAACGACATTTCGTCTAAGCTTACGACACTTCGTCTACAGACAATTCGTCGAACGACATTTCGTCTACGACACTTCGTCTACAGACAACTCGTCGAACGACATTTCGTCTACGACACTTCGTCTACAGACAATTCGTCGAACGACATTTCGTCTACGACACTTCGTCTACAGACAATTCGTCGAACGACATTTCGTCTACGACACTTCGTCTACAGACAACTCGTCGAACGACGATTCGTCTCCGACACTTCGTCTACAGACAATTCGTCGAACGACATTTCGTCCACAAAGTTATTTGATATTGTCACTTTAAACTGGAAGCCGGATTGATGAAAATAACTGTTTCCCTAAATGGAAGTGGGATTGATGAAAACATTCCTGTGTTGAAATAGAAGCTGGGATTGATAGAAATCATTTTTACTGTGAATAGAAGCCGGATAAAAAGCTGGATGCATGGATGAAACTAAGTTTCCGTTCAATAAAAGCTGGATTGATGAAAATAATCTTGTCAGTAATTAGAAGCTGGATTCCTGAGAATATATAGCACGTTTTAGCGAAATTATAAGAGACCGGCCTCTGTTGATTAGCCGTTATGGATACAGAAACACTTGTAGACGAAGTGTCGTAGACGAATTGTCGTGACACCGCTTAGATCATCCAAGGCTATGCAGAAATATACTTGAGCTACGAATAATTTATTTTGTTCAGCTTTTGTCACCTGCGTGAGCAAATTCCATTCAACAAATGCTCAGCAGTGTTTATCTTGTGCCTGCTTATCTTCATGGACTACAATGCATTTTAATAAATTGATATTGGCCTATCAATACTAAATAGGTTTGACTTAGCTGCGATAATTATTTAGTGGGTAGGCCTACTGCCCATAATAATTCTGGCAAAGCCTAATCTTTATCATTGAATGCCAGAAAATCAAGGAGCCATGGTACTTCATTTACAATAACTGGTTAGGACTTTCCTGTTCTAGGATCACCAGCTAACAATAATAAATAACCAATAGGCCAACCAGATGAATGGATGAATGGTAGGCATTATACGCAACAAAGGAATCACAGAAAATCAAGCGCAGCGTCATATCAGTTGATTGATACCTGTTGAAGGGTAGGCCTAATCTGCATAAAGAATTGCATAGAAGCTCGTATCAGAAAGGCAGTAGAGTTGTAGTTATTCGCATGCTTCAGAATTGTATAGGCTAGCTAATTATCTGGCCTGATAATCTGACGCTAATAATATTGAACTACCAATATCCAACACAATAGAACCATAGAAGAATCACCGTGAAGCTAATTAGCGCTAGTTAGCATAAAGAATAGGCCTACAGCATTAATTAGACTAGTGAATGGATAAGAATTACTGATCACAGAATCTTCAGAAACCATTGCTAACTAGCACCCGTTAAAATCTACTTGTAGTGAGAGCCATTTCCTTAATTCTATACAAATGTGTGTAATCTGTCCACTGCGTTTATAAAAATGACATAAGCGCGCCCGACATCCTATAGCCTAAGTGTCGTAGACGAAAAGTCTGTAGACGAGTTGTCGTAGAACCATCCTATAAGGCCTAGTATACTGGTGAGTTTACATGCCGCATTTGCTTCTATAAAACATTTATTTCATAATTTTATTATTTCATTTCGTATTTATTTGATGTCCAGTTCAACTAATAAACTTGAAAGTCAATTACTTAAGAAAATGTACGTAGGCCCCTATTAAATCCTATTCACATTTATATAAAAGCTGCCGAAGGTAGAGGAGGCGATTTTAGTAACGGAGAGAATCTCCCTATCGTAGATAGGGAGATTCTATTTCAATGGGGGAGACTTTGTTCCGATACAGACTCTGGTCGATCGAGCAAGTTTTTTCTTATCTGATTAGCTGCCACTGTTGAAAAGTACGGTTAAAACTAGCCTGTATACCCTAGAAAAATCCCAATAATAGCTATACAATATACCCAGATCTTGAAAACAATCCAAAGGAGTGGTCACTCACACTGTTGTAGGCCTACTCTATATATATGAATATAGTCAGTTTTCTACGTGCATGTGTGTTTGAAAAACGTACGAAGTGTAATCAGAATATTTTTTTCAAAAATTAAGGTGATTTCGTTTACGCAATTTCTATCACAGAATAATGTTTTTAGCTCAGGAGACGATTCGGTTGGAGATTTTGCACCATTCACTGATCAACTGTTCGGTTATGGAAGTTACTACAATGAAAGATGAAATACTTGTACTCTGCTGCCAATATGATCACGTCACCGGTTTTACTTCCAACATTAAAGTCTACGACCGCAACAATGTGGCAGAGGTGAAAGACGTCATCGCGCTGCCAGGAATACGTCCGGCGGACATAGCAGCCTGCAATGTGACAAATTGCGTTTATGTACTTGAGCAACATAGGGACTTGTTTTGCTCTTCAATCTTCCGCATTACGAGAGATGAAGAACATCAGTCTAACGTTCAAACATGGATTAGTGATCTCAGTTTTTCAGTTCCTTATATATCCGTATCCGTACAAGGAAGCCTAATAATCATTTCATCACCGGAGGAACTAGCTTATAAGGCAGTAAGCATATATAGTTCGAATGGTTTCTTGCAGTTCCGAGTATCGTTGTCTCCAGATATCTATGGGTTCATATATGTTGAAAGTGTAATTCAAAAATCAAATGGAAACCTTGTATTAGCTGCTGTTAGCGAACAGCATCAAACGGTAGTAATGGAGATCGATACGAATGGGATTGTTCAACGGCAATATAAGTCATCACTAAGTGGAGGCAGTGGTGCGAATTTTGCCGATACTTCTGGCAGAATTCTGATAAATAATCTGACAAATGGAATCGAGCTGTTAGATTCTGAGTTGAATCACTTGGATTTTACTGGTCCGCAGCCAAATCAAGACGACTTTCCTAATTTCTATAGACTGCACTACAATAGTGAGTGGAATGAGTTGGTGGGTTTTCGTTATGCTAATTCTTATACCTATACAGTTATGACCATCTTGCGTTTCAGTGGAGAATAAAACCACTCTAAAGATTTTTACGATGGGGACAATTTCAGTTAAATGGTGTCACAATGTCATCTCGTGTAGTTACAGTCGTTTTGTAGCTACTGCATTCAATTTTAAACATGTATGTTGAGTAAAACTATTCTCTTTCGGAAAGAAGTTGTTAATTCTTTTACATAATTCACGTATTTAGATAACGCAATTTGGTTTTCTTTTTTTCGTGCATTTCTTTTAATAATAATCTACTCTTAAACTGATAAATGGATTCATTTATTAGCTTTAAGGTTGACAAAGCGCAACCTGGATTTTCACGCAAGAAATCAAAATAACCTGAAAGTAAAAACATATTAATAAGAGCGACGCAGTTGTGCCAAGTGACGCTCGGTGTACATACATAGCTCTGTTTAATGGCTAGAAAATAGCTTTAGTGTTAAGAGGCGTTATCATTACCTTATTTCTTGTTTTATCACTACGTACACCTCCACCACCACCCAGTGATAGTGTAGGTCTTGGTCTTTGGTTGGTATATCTACACTGTGTCCACGATAAAGTAGAACACTAGACTTTGTTAAATATCTTGGTCAATTGTAGTATTATAGGTACTAAATTTGGTGCACATGAACTTCAGTATATTCTATCTACACCCTGCAAATTCTATTACAATTGGGATGCAACGGTTACGAGGATATACCCTTGTGAAATTGGGTGGTTCAGGAACCAAGTTACCAAACAGTAAAACGCATCGACAGATGCGTGCGCGGTTGATCATCCTAACTCAGCAGCAGTTCTTCGACAGCATTGATATTTGTTTGCGTTCGTAACGCCCGATCTCGTGGTTTCCTTGCAACTGATCCGGTTGTGGCAATCTTTTTTAACAGCTTGCTGACACCAGCTAGGGACCAATTTTTCATTGGAAATTCTGTAATGAGTCTCCTTGCGCCATACCCCTTCGTCTCTCAACTCCTTGATTAAAATCTTGTCCTCTGCACTAAAACCATTTCTTTACAACCAACAGTGTATACTGTTACGTAAAACAGGTCTCGTAGTGTAACTGTTTCCGAAAATGACGCTTATAAACAACAGCCTATCCCTGCGTAGCCAGAAAAAGACGTCATTCTATGCGTTTTACTGTTTGGTAACTTGGTTCCTGAACCACCCAATTTCATAAGGGTATATCCTCGTAACCAATGCATCAATTGTAATAAAATTTGCAGGGTGTAGATAGAATAGACTGAAGTTCATGTGCACCAAATTTAGTACCTATAATACTACAATTGACCAAGATATTTAACAAAGTCTAGTGTTCTACTTTATCGAGGACACAGTGTAGTTTGGTTTCGGTTCTATTCGGTACACCGGGTTCGGTCTTGGGTTTGGTTCTCCTTTGTTGTTGTTTTTTTTTATTCCATTGGCACTATATTTCTATGTGGAATTTGAGTTGTGGTTTTCGAAACCCGGTTGTCAAGAACAATTTGTTTGAACCATGCCTCGTGAGCGGAGCTCAGTTGAACCTCAAACCAGGTTTGTGAAGGTGGAAAATCCTGTGGGGTCGCCCGCGGGCTCGTAGGACCTTCGTTCAGTATGAGACAACTTCTAAACAGACTTGAGCTTCTAGTTCCTCATTCTAGAACAGCTATGGCTCAGTCCCGGTCGTTATTACCTCAATTGGTCCCTCTCTTTGGAAAGCGCTGTCTACATCTACTCGCTCTCGAGTTCTAGCTAGTAACCTCTCTTCCACCTTTGCTTTTCTCAAAACCGTTTCTTCTCTTTGGCCTTGCACACTGGGAGCGCCTCTGAATGGTTCACCCTATGAGAGGCGCTTTATAAATGTTTGAAAACAATACAATACAATATTACGACCGATTGTTTTCAAAATTTTGTTTGACATAGGCTCTGTAAGAGTCTGTATAATATTCATACAATGCTGCTTTAATAGCACACACAAGAGACTAGTATTTTGGCATTCGTGACGACTGCATATCCTGTTAAAATTGCACTGTAAATGATGCTGCTGCGGACGATGTTGGTGATGTTGTTGATGATGATGATGATGATGATGATGATGATGACGACGACGACGATGATGATGATGATGATGATAATGATGATGACGATGATGATGATGATGATGACGACGACGACGACGACGATGATGATGATGATGATGATGATGATGACGATGAGGAGGAGGACCACGACGACGTCTATTGTTTCCTTATTTGTTACCTGAAATGTTGTCGATGTTCAGTATTGAAATCCGTAAGCACAAATGCTCAGATAGATGGGAAAGTCGCCACTGGCGAACCCTCGCACACACGTAGCCCCAACCAACGCAGTCCTTTCAACAGTTTTTAGTTAACAGAGTTATGCCTGTCAATCATTGATATTGAAGTTGGTTGGCCTAAGCAAATTGCTGAGATCTACAGAAGCGAAACTTCATACTACTACCAATAAAAATTATAATAATAATGATAATAATAATATAAATAATAATAATAATAATAATAATAATAATAATAATAAACTTGTTATCTCTTCCAACGCTTAGCAATCACCATCCAACGCTTTAACGCCGTGGCCTTCCGTGGCACTTTTGCCCAACCAGAACTTGTCGAGTGAATGCCGTTCCAGACGTCCATCTTAAAAAAAAAAAAAAAAAAAAAAAATAATAATAATAATAATAATAATAATAATAATAATAATAATAATAATAATAATAATAATAATAATAATAATAATAATAATAATAATAATAATAATAATAATAATAATAATAATTAATAATAATAATAATAATAATAATAATAAAATAATAAAAATAATAAAAATAATAATATAATAATAATAATAATAATAATAATAATAATAATAATAATAATAATAATAATAATAATAATAATAATAATAATAATAATAATAATAATAATAATAATTGACTTATCCAGCAAATTCTTGGACCGATGTCTTTTATCATGAATCGGGATTGGCATTTATACCAGATCTATTTGTAACTTCTGTCTCTAATCGTCTCCACTCCTGGATGTCATCTAATCGCCTTTCCTTTAATGCTTCTATAACTCAATTCATCTGGTTTGGTACCCCTCAGCAGCTCCGTAAACTTGACTTTGTTCTCCTCTGAACGCATCTATGGCAAAACATTTATTATAGTCATGGGAAACGTAGGGTGAGTCAAGGCGATGCCACAACAGGATGTGTGAGGGTAATGTGTAATGCTCGCAAGCCTACCCGGATTCAAACTTTCCGCGCAGGCCAATTGGCTCACGGCTATTCGTATTTCGAGGTAAAGTTGTCATATGCTTTCCACAATTACATAGCTAAGTCCGTACTTTATAAAGATATAATAACGCCTTATAGCAGAAGTCGTTGTCGCAGAGACACGTGCAAGTTGTACGGAATACAAGGCGATATCGATGATATTGTTGTGCGGCTCAACAGCTTCATCGGCATAATATGTATTGTAGGCCTATTACTACAGGGTGGGTAGGGTGGTCCAAAAAATTAAAAGTTGTTATTTCCCTGATGGTACCCTCTCAATCTGTTACCTTGCCTTAGTAGTAAATAAGTGAAAAATGTTAGCTTGATTGATTGATATTTAGTGGTCGCTCAATGCTCGTGACTTTTCACTATATTGACTAATCACGATAATATTGCTCTTCCCATGCTACTGCCGAAAAATAGACAAATCAGCTCATAAAGTATTAACAAAAACTGTTTAAACCAAAGAAACAAGCTGGACAATGTATACTGTAAGAGATTGAGTGACAAACTGAATATTGATATAAAGTCAGTCATATAGTTTTTGAGTAATAGAAAGTTGCTGCAAAGACTGCCATTTACTGAACAATATCTGCGTAACAGATTTAGAGTTTTAGATTGTTGAAGTCCCAGAAGAAGCACAGACTTCTTTGCCTAAGGGATCTGAGCTCTGTGCTCAGATACAGCCTGCAATAGGTATTGTTTTGCTCTTCATTTTGGTGATGGATGAGCTGAATTCTTGGATGAGTTTTACACCCTGCATGGCATTGTCGTTCACAATACTGAGACTCTGTGCACAATGTTTCGCCTTCTGAAAGTCCTCATTTTCTTCCTATTGTTCAGTATCAATCAGAGTTAGGAACTTGCTGGGCAGTTCAAATATCTCAAAGAAGTTGAGAGTACTGACGATCACAAAATCTTCGAGCTGCTTGCTGTCAATACCGCTCACCTGCATTTGAATGCATTTTGGCGGCTCGTTCAGTCCTGGATTTGAAGTCCAGTGACCATCTTTCGCTTTACTCCATGGTCGATGGCAGGGTAAAAAAAAGACAAAGGCTATCATCTCCTAACTCAAATGCCACAGGTGACTGGAAAGAGCCTCGGCGGTTGCTGCAGAAATGGCATCATTTATCTCCTTGTACTTCAAGAGAGACTTCAGACGCCGAAGGTAATTGGAAGCATAGGCGCAACCACCCTATGGGACCCGTGGGACGCGTCCCCCCCAACTTTCGAACAGCTCGGGACCGTCCCCACCAACTTTTGAAAATTGTGAGGCAAACAAGAGGCCAACATGCACTCCATTTGATATCAAATGCTCAAAATTGCGTCGGCTTCTGGGGCTCCGCCCCAAACCCCGAGGGGGAACTTACGACGCTCCCCACACCCCCTATAGTCGTTAGGAGCTTCTTGCCTTCCGCGATCTCTCCCCTCTGTACCATTAATGCCAGTATAGTACACCAGTATAGTACAAGGCTCTGGCCGCCATTGGACCTACTGATTTTGTCAAAGCCATTTCTAGCCTTAAACCTAAATACAGTGAAAAACGTCTCACTATATATGCCGACGATAGCTACTTGCTGGTCCCTGCTTCATGCATTGACAGCACTCTTTCTGAACTTGACCATATCTCTAAGTGGGCATCCATTAGGAATCTTAAATTAAACCATGCTAAGACCAGAGAAATGGTTGTCAACGACCGAGGTCCAAACCTATTGCCCTCCCTCCTATCATCCCTGGCATCAAGAGAGTCCAGGAGATGGTTATTTTGGGTGTCACCATCTCTGATCGGATTGGCTTTGGGGCACACATTGACAAAATATGCTGCAAAGCCCTACAATCCATGTTCGGCTACGTGTTTTGGTCGCCCACGGCATAGAACGAGAATTCGTAACTTCAGCCTTTAATATTCGTAAATATTCGTGAATATTACAAAAATTTTAATATTCGTTAATATTCGTAAATATTCGTTGATAACGTCACTGTTTCCGCTTTAATTACGAACTAATTTAAGAGTAGGCCTACTAATTTAAGAATATGTGCAGTGGTTTTGCGGCGCTATACTCTGTGCTGTGGTCCGTAAGCTGGTACGTTTAGCCAAGGTTGCCCTACTCTTGAGGAACTCTGTAAAAAGACGACCATGACCAGAGGACCGTTAACCTATCGAGCCAAACACGCCGAAGCTCGCACAAATTTTGATTTTGTGGCGCCAAGGCGGGAGCATGCTGCCCTACAACGGTTTTGGTAATACAATAAGTATCATTTGCGCGCTAATAGTGATTCATCATCATCATCGTCAGTTTCTACCGCCAGCCATTTGGTGGTTATGTATACGTATAAATGATCGCCATTCTCCGTATACAAGCAGCACGCAGTAAATATATACATGTATATATATAATGGATACCACCACCTAGCCTACGTGTGTTAGCAGTCTTATCACAAAAGTGTCCTCAGACAAAATAGATGAACCGATTCACAGTATCTCTCTCTCTGTCACTCTGTCAGTCTGTCTGTCTGTCTCTGTCTGTCTGTGTGTGTCTCTCTCTCTCACACACACACACACACACACTCAGTCTGTCTCTGTGTGTCTCTTTACGATCTCCCTCTCTGTTCCAGTTTAACGTTCAAATGATGCGCCAGTGCTGAGGGATAGGGAGCTGAGTCATCGAGTCGCTGTGTGCTAATACTGCTGTGGCTAGTTTGGGCGCCAAAATTGTGAATGTCACATGATCTTTCCCGGCCCGCATGCATAGCCTTTGAACACTTCGAACAATAAACCCAGTGAAGTAACTGATTATAAAATGAGTAACTGCAATATGTAACTGTTCTTGTGTATATTTTTGGCACTGATCTTTTTTACAATTAATTTGACATTGTTAGGGCTACTGCCCCCGCACGGCTACTTTAAATTATGCCTCCTCTGTTTGGTGTGGATTTGCCACTGTAGCCTGTAGGAGAACATAAACGCCTTAACGGTATTCTGAGAAAATTGACCCGTTAAGGCTTCCTCCCTGCCGATTTTCCTAGTTTTGACAAACACTGTTCTAGAGCTTATTCTACTCTTTTCCGTTCAATTCTCTTAAATCCTTGTCACGTCCAGTTTATTCGTATAATAAAGTCACATTTTTCACAGATCTAGATGTTTTAGGTACTTTTATATCGAAGTCATCGGTGAAAAATTTGAGGTAAATTAGGCCCAAAATGTACTCCATTTGGCATCAAATGCTCAAAATTGCGTCGGCTTGGGGCTCCGCCCCAGACCCCGATGGGGAGCTTACGACGCTCCCCCATACCCCCTAGTCGTTAGGGGCTTCTTGCCTTCGGCAATCGCAGCTTCGCGCCTTCGGCGCTCGCAATTCTCCCCCCACTCACACATTTTGTAGGTCCCCCCAACTTCTGGACCGTGGTTGCGCCCCTGATTGGAAGGCGCTGTATTCGTGTTGGGACAAGAAATCCATGCTTCTGTGTATGCCAGACTAGTAAACAGGCTGATGTCTCTAAGTGACTTTTCTTCCCGGACTGTAAGTCGGAATTGTTCTCTGAACATCCAGACTTTGATGGAATACAATATCTTTGCCCTCCATCTCGCTTGATGCATTGCATCGGGTGCCATCAATCGGATAAAATCATCATCAATAAAGATGACAGTGAGTTCAGGTAGTTCGCGGTGGTCATTTCAAGGCTGGTTGCTAGATTGTAAAGAGTTCTTGGCAAATTCAATTGCATTAAGTCTGAGTTTATTGTGTGCTGCTACAATTTCTGAACAATTTCGCGGTGGTCATCTCGAAGCTGCTTTCAGATCTTGAAGTGCTGTCTTGAAGTTATCTGTATCCATGTGTGGCCAGTTCTCATGGAACCGCTTACAACGTGCTATGTCTGGACCACTTGATCGTCCAAATGAGTGTTTAAAACATCACTAGGTATGACTTTGGGCACATGTTGCTAGCAAGCAAGATGCAGTAGGTCTTTTCAAGTTTAATCTCAATCAGAGAACATGCGAGATTGCGCCTGCTGGACATCCTGTGTTTGATGGCCAGCACCGTGGTATCGAGGCACATCGCTTTGACCCTCTCTGTCACCCCCTCCCATTCAATCCTTCAACACACTCACAGCAGCTTGACTGGTTTCTTAACCTGTACCATGATTTGACTTTGGCACTCCGAGTTATTGATCCTCTTCATATTCTGTGACCAATACTGGCAATCTAACAACTGTCTCTCTTCCGGTAATTTCAGGAAGGATCTTTCCATCCCAATGTACAGTTAGAGGTACTGGTCCATCTCGCCGACTAAATTCGAGTTTTACTTTTCCAGCAATCTGACTGCGGTGTGCAATCCTGGCTCTGCTAATTGAGTCTCGATTGATTGCAAACTCAGCAACGTCTTTTTTCAAACTTTGTGCTGTTGCTGCAAGCAAATATGTAGCATCCCGGTCGCTCACATTTGACTTTGTTGAGCGACCTCTAAACTTTGTTCAATTTCAATAAAATTTGGCAGGAATCATTGTTACATGAAGCATAACAGAATAAAAGGGTACCATCATACATTTTAACAACTTAATTTTTTTACATAGCCTTGAGAACCGCCCTAAGGGTGGGCCAGCATAAATGGGGCAGCATAATTATGGGGGCCCGATAGCGCACTGGCACAGAGAGCGAGAGGTACCGAGTTCGAGCCCCGTAGGGTGGACATGCTTTGTAGGCTGCTATTAGCGCCGTGTATTGCAGGCTGTCTGTTCTGTTAGTAGTTAAGGTTTATGTCTTGTGTAATTTGTGTTCTTGTGAATTGTTTCAATTGCATAATAATTGTACACTGTAACCGGTTGCGGTTTGTCAACCGGATTGTTGAATAAACGAAATTATTATTATTATATAAATGAACCGATTTTGCATGCATATAACTTCGCCAAATGTTATACGTTATTTATACTTAATGCGTGATATTAAAGATATCTCATTCTAGTTGTAAGATTCAAACACATTTGTTATTGTAGCTTTAGCCTACATGATGTATTGTATTGTATTGTATTTGAACACTTGTTATAGCGCCCCTACCAGATTTCCCATTCAGAGGCGCTCCCGACTCCTGCGCAGAATCGGAGTTTCACGCCGAAGCGCATGAGCAATTGCGAGTGAAGGACTTGCCCAGGGTCCCTACGCGGCGACTTTGAGGTGGATTCGAACCCGCAAACCTCCAGCTGCAAGGCACCGAACATACCCCTAAACCACCGCGCCCCAGTTGTATTGTGATGTGTTGTATTGTGTGTTGTATTGTACTCCACGTTTATAATGCGACCGAGCCACCCGCAGTAAAGATCCGAGAAATTAATCTCTGATAAACCGACCGACCCGGAATCGAACCCGGGGCGCCGGCGTGACGAGCGGGCACCAACCCACTCGGCCACTCAGGATCCTTAAATATATAAATATATCATGCATGCATAGAGAGTTAGAGACATATATAAATTCATTAAAACTTACACATATACATATTACAAACACACATTCACACATACAATAGATACATACATATGTACTTACATATATATACATCCATATGTACATACATTGTATTGTATTGTATTGTATCTATCAATTTATATAGCGCCTCTTGAAGTGCACAGCAATCAGAGGGGCTCCCAGTGCGATATATACATGCATACATACATGCATATATAGAAACATATGCACATGCATATCGGTATATACACACACATACATACGTACATACAGACATACATGCACACATACATACATAAATACATGCATACGTACATCCATACATCCATACAAATATACATACAAGGGCATTCAAGCATACAAGAGGAGACGAGACATTCAGTCCCTCCAAACAACGGACAAGCAGTTTAACTTTTTGAGGCGGATGGACACAAAGATTACCTATCTATTACAATTACCTATCTATCTATCTATCTATCTATCTATCTATCTATCTATCTATCTATCTATCTATATATCTATCTATCTATCTATCTATCTATCTACCTACCTACCTACCTTATCTATCTATCTATCTATCTATCTATCTATCTATCTATCTATCTATCTATCATATCTGTTCAATTAAATTCGTTGCTATGTGGTACATGATCATATTCTGACATTTAATCAACATAGTCCAACAAAGCACAAAAATGTACTTTTACTGCATAACGGACATATCTGTCCCATAAAATAAAAGTGGCCATAATTCAAATGTGTTCTACTAAGTATAAAATAAACTACATTATGTTGACAGGAGAACCCTAGACAATGTATTTATGTTAGTTTTGAACATTTTGCAGACCCAAAAAAATCTTGTCCCTTCGAGGGTTAATACATCAAGAATGAAAATATAATAACAAAAAAACAAACAGAATCGTCGAATAATTATAGTCTCACAAAATGTTACATAGCTAACTAATTCTAACACAATCTAGTTCTTCATAAGTACTGATGTCAATGTAGCTATATTCAAGACTGAATAGTCAAGATTTCAAAGAGTGGAACTCAGAACGGAATACTTTACTGCATCCACGGACACTGAATAAAATTTCCTTTTTATCTTCAGCAAATGTTTTACAGTGAAGCAATGATAAAGGACAATTCGTTTAACTGACACGTTAGACGCGAATCACGTATAGCGAGGACCTTGATAATGCCTTACACCAGAATGTTTGATGTCCAACTATTCTGCAATTAAAATGATAATCAGAAGAATTTTTCGGTAGGTATCTCGGCACTCCAACATTTAGATTAATTTAGATAACATCATAGCTGATTGTGTGAATGCTTCCTCGATCTTTAACTACATACAATGGATATTACAAATCAGGTCAACAAATAAGTCATCAGGTGGAAAAAAGATATGGCTGGAACAATGCTCTAGAAATTGCTTCTCAGTTGTAAGGATTTCATCACATACACCACATCCAAAAGACTTTTCCACAAACTCTTCTGCATTCTCGGGTGATTTGATTTTGTTAATACAAAGACATTCAACAAGACAAATTTTCACAAAAGGATCTGCTTTTTCATTAGAATCAGCATGCTTGTTTCCTATCAAACGTTCGCGTGGTTTATCAATAACGCTTGCTCCACTTAATGTCATGAATCGAGCATACAGACTGGCAATTGATTCATTTCCCATTTTCAGATCCTGTGGTTGTTTACATTGCATGGTTGAAGAACTGTTCGGATGATAAGGTTTACTGCACATGAGTTGCTTCTCATTTAGATGAGATCTTTTGTGTTTCTTTTGATATCGAAGGGTTGTGAATCCTTTATTACAAAACTCGCATATGTATGGTTTCTTTCCAGTATGGGTTCTCATGTGGACTTTCAGATTACTGCCTCTAGTAAATGACTTCTGACAGAAATGGCACTTGAATGGTGTTTCTCCAGTATGGGTTCTCATGTGTGTTTTCAGAACACTGCCACTAACAAAGAATTTCTGACATAACTGACATTTGTAAGATTTCTCTCCAGTATGTGTTCTCATGTGTGTTTTCAGATGACTAGTATCACGAAATGATTTCTGACATAACTGGCACTTGTATGGTGTTTCTCCAGTATGAGTTCTTATGTGTTTTTTCAGATGACTAGTATCAGGAAACGATTTCTGACACAAATGGCACTTGTATGGTGTTTCTCCAGTATGAGTTCTCGTGTGTCTTCTCAGATTACTGCCCCAAGTAAATGATTTCTGACATAACTGACATGTGTACGGTTTCTCTCCCGTATGGGTTCTCATGTGATTATTTAGAGTATTACCGTCAGCAAATGATTTCTGACATAACTGGCATTTGTATGGTTTCTCTCCTGAATGTGTTCTCATGTGTGTTTTCAGATTACTGCCTCCAGTAAATGATTTCTGACATAACTGGCACTTGTGTGGTGTTTCTCCAGAATGGGTTCTCATGTGTATTTTCAGATAACTACCGTCAGTAAACGATTTCTGACATAACTGACATTTGTATGGTTTCTCTCCAGTATGCGTTCTCATGTGTGTTTTCAGATGACTAGCATCAGGAAACGATTTCTGACATAAATGGCACTTGTATGGTTTCTCTCCAGTATGCGTTCTCATGTGTCTTTTCAGATGACTAGCATCAGGAAACGATTTCTGACATAACTGACATTTGTATGGTTTCTCTCCAGTATGCGTTCTCATGTGTCTTTTCAGATGACTAGCATCAGGAAACGATTTCTGACATAACTGACATTTGTATGGTTTCTCTCCAGTATGCATTCTCATGTGTCTTTTCAGATGACTAGCATCAGGAAACGATTTCTGACACAAATGGCACTTGTATGGTGTTTCTCCAGTATGAGTTCTCGTGTGTCTTCTCAGATTACTGCCCCAAGTAAATGATTTCTGACATAACTGACATTTGTATGGTTTCTCTCCAGTATGTGTTCTCATGTGTGTTTTCAGATTACTGCCTCCAGTAAATGATTTCCGACATAACTGGCACATGCATGGTGTTTCACTAGTATGGGTTCTCATGTGTGTTTTGACACTACTACCTTCAGCAAATAATTTCTAACCAACTGATATCTGTATGGTTTCTCTCCAGTATGGGTTTTTATTTGGGTTTACAGATGTATCCCTTGAGCAAATGTTTTCTGGCATAACTGGTGTGACTTCTCTACAGTATGAGTTCTCATATGCAACGTCAACCTACCAACTGCAGTAAATGATTTCCCACATAGCTTGATTTTATTGGTTGCTCTTTAGCATGTTTACTCGTAGAAGCTGCTATAATTTCACCTCAAGTGAGCATATGATTTCTGAAGTAATTGATGCTTTTGTAGTTTATGTAAATCTCCGCAATGTGCAAGTGAATCATCGTATAATTTGGATTTTAGTGACTATTCTTCAGCAGAAGTAGTATCCGTTTCAAAGCAACTGCATGTATAGATATTTCTGCTCTGGTTGATGCAACTTTTCAAATGTTTCTTGTGTCAATAATAGGTCTTTTGGATAAAGTAAAAAGTGTTACACTGAAAACAATTATCTTTCCGTTGAAATATTGCAGCAATATAACTTCTGTAGAATAGCACAACCTTGAGTTATTAGTCAGTACTTAGCGATGTTAACTAACGAAGTAATTGATGAAAACAAAAGCATCATATAAATATATTGTCTCAAATGTTGTGTTTTTGATGTAGATCAATGAGACATGGGCTTTCTCAAAAACCTGCACTGAGAAGTTCTAACATAATGTTGTTCGTCTTTATGCACCTATTAAAAAGAACTCCAGCACCTATTAAAATGGAGAAAACAACATCTCAATAATAGTTTGTCTTGAGACAAAAAATAATTTAAGTATTGTTACTAACTGAAAACTAATTGCTCTTGCATTAAGACTAGAATTAATCCATCCTGAGTTGAATGAATAGTTGTTGCATGTATTCCGTGTATTAATGACAGACGTAGTTTAAGTATTTAAATTCCTAATTATTGTCTTAAATAGTTGTATTGGGTAACCCATTGTTTTATAGCTTTCTAAATTATTCCCACAGTACAGGTAAAACTGGGAAGAAAACAAGTTGGATTGATGAAAAGAATTCTTGCCAAATAGATCTTTGATTGATTAAAAGAATTTTTCAATAAAGAGAAATGAAATTGATGACAGAAATTCTTGCTTAAATAGAAGTTGTGTTGATGACAGGATTTCTCGCTTAAGTAGAAGTGGGTTTGATGAAAAGAATTCTTCCTTAAAAGGAAGTTGGATCATCGATGAAAAATAATAATGCTACAGTGGGTGAATAAGTTAGAACGATAGATTACTGTTGCCTTGCTAAAATCCCACGATCCAGGTTATAAGTGATCGATTCACAGTATGAAACTGCGTCCAGTGATTTCACTGTCTGAAGGACTGTCTACTGTGATCGCCTACGAGAGACTCGGACACTAAGCTCAAATTATTACATTAGTAACAACACCAATGATCGAGTTTTATATTGTTAATGTTTCAAAGGACTGCAAGGCAACATTATACAAACCAAATGGTAAAATCTAAACAGTTTTGCACAGGAAATTCTATTACAACGAAAATCTGACTTAACCCATCCGTTCAAAATGGCGAATGATACTTGAGATGTGTTCAATAGAAATAGAAGCTGGGTTGAGAATGTATATTCTGCCATCTAGTGAATAGCATAAAAGGGTTGGATAAACAAGCACAAATTAATAATAATATAATATTTATTATCTTAATTAATATACAAACGCACTGCGCCGTATATGTTATAGGGCCTAACGATTAAAAATTCACGAGAACCTCAATAATTATTACAGAAGACACAAATCAACAAAATTGACATACTTTATGCGAGCAAAATTAAAAATGACGCCAGCCATTTGATATGTAAAATCACTCTTTATGTCGTACAAATGTGGTGCCACGACAATAATTATTCGTCTACAGACTTTTCGTCTACGACAATTTGTCTACAGACATTTCGCCTACAGTAATTTCGTCTACGAAGTTATTTGATATACCGGGTAGTTACTTTAAAATGACAAAAACAATTATACGTAATTTACGATGCCAAATTGTATTCTACGGTCAGTTTAAGTAGAAGCTGGATTGTAGAAAATAATATGCAAGCTGGATTGATTAAACTGATTGTTTGTTTAAACAGAAACTGTATTGATAGAAATGATTTTCTTTCGTAAATAGAAACTGGATTGATTAAACTAAGTCTTTACTTCGATAGAAGCTGAATAGATGAAGTTTTCTGACTTAGGCTAAAATAGTCTAGGCGCGCAGAGCTGAAAAGTCCTCAAAAAGCGATGCAAGCGGCAAGTCATGTTCATTTTTGGCAACATAAATGTTTACACTAATTCGACCCTGCTGATTACGAAAATCGCTGTTGCCAAGCTGGATTTTTGACCTGAAGGTCATTTCAAGGTCATAAAAAATGAAATCTTGCAAAAATCAGAGATAAATGGCCAGATCTCAGCGGCAGCCAATAATATAATTGTTGAATTCGGTTAATTCTTTCTTGCTTTTTCTCGACTTGATAAGGGCTACATGTGGTAAGATACAAGGTTACTAAATGTAAGACGATCCAAGGTTATTTTAAGGTCAAAAAGGGCAATTTCAGAGGAAACTCTGGGGAAATGGCCATAACTCAGTCAAATATGTTTCTAGTTGGGTGATTCTTTTACTTTTTTGCTCGGGCCGATAAGAACTACATTTTAGAATACAGAGTACTTAAAGGCTAACATGACCCAAGGTCAATTCAAGGTCAAAAGGTCGAAATCAAGGGAAAAGGCCATAACTCAGCCAAATATTGTTCTATTTAGTATTTAGGTGATTCTTTTACCTTTTTTGCTCGGGCCGATAGGAACTACATTTACGTAGTACTTTTCATTTTTTTCATTTTTTTCATTTTATTGATCCCAAACAACAAACAACAAAACGTGACAAATCAAGCGATCAAATGTAGTATAGTGAACAAACGAGTAATAACGTAACATAGGAGTATTGATTACAGGTATTTTTAAGTCCTAGTTGTGTGCTGTTGTCACTGGGAACAATAGGCACCCGAAAGGGACTAAGTCCCGCTAAGAGGGAGCCTGTTGTTCAGGATTAGGAGGGTAATCGATGGCGGAATCAATGTAAGTTGAGAGCAACGATTTGGATCAATCAATGCAGCTACATACAGTTCTTCAATGTATCATGAAAAATTTACGGTGTGGAAACATTGGTATATCATATATATTAAAAAAGTTGGGAGTTCTTCTAAACTATATCTTAACTAACAAACTAAACTGTAAACTACATCTTAACTTAAAAAAAACAACTAAACTATGAACTCTGCTGCATGCGCACGTAACGAGTACCGTACCTGAAGTGACTGTGACATGGCGAAGATCTGATACTGAACGGAAGACTGTTCCACGAGGCTTAAAGGCTAACATGTTCCAAGGTCAATTCAAAGTCAAAAGGTCAATTCGAGGTCAAAAGGTCAAAATCAAGGGTAAACGGCCATAACTCAGCCAAATATTGTTCCATTTGGGTGATTCTTTTGCCTGTTTTCTCAGACCGATAAAGTTAACTCAATGTCATTTCAAGGTCAAAGGTAAAAATCAAGGAAACCGAGAATTGCACAGAATCACCCAAATAAAACAACATTTGACTAAGCTATGACTGTTTTCTATAGATTTAGGCGATATAATAGCTCAGTTACCATAATGATGTACTTTAAATGATGTAAAATATTTAATGTTCTGAGCAACATTAACATCATTTTTTACAAGGATCCTGCGTGGCCGAGTGGGTTGGTTGCCACTCGCTACGCCGGCGCCCCGGGTTCGCTTCCCGGTGGGGTCGGTTTATCAGAGATTAATTTCTCGGATCTTTACTGCGGGTGGCTCGGTCGCATTATAAACGTGGAGTACAATACAACACACAACACAACACAACATACTGGGGCGCGGTGGTTTGGGGGTATGTTCGGTGCCTTGCAGCTGGAGAAGTTCGAATCCACCTCAAAGTCGACGCGGGGCAAGTCCTTCGCTCGCAATTGCTCATGCGCTTCGGCGTGAAACTCCGATTCAGCGTCCGCGCAGAGTCGGGAGCGCCTCTGAATGGGAAATCTGTGAGGGGCGCTATAACAAGTGTTCAAATGCAATACAATACAATACAATACAATTGCATAGCACAATGAATTAACTGAAAAATGATGATGATTGATCAATTCATGTTTTTGCACCATGAGCTTGGCACCCACACAGAGAACAACACGTTAAGTCTGATTTCCTGCACTTTCACAAACGAGACTTGCATAGGTTTAGTTCTTTTTTGCAGTTGCAAGAAACAATGTCCAAGCATTCTTTGGGGACGCATTCTATTGTCATTAGCACTGGTATCAACTTAGATGAATCACAGGCGTCCTTTTGCCAACCACACGCTTCCGCATCTAAAAGATCGGTTCTAGGACGATTGGTCATAGGACGATTGGTCATAGGACGATTGGTCATAGGACGATTGGTCATACGGACGAATGGTCATATGGACGATTGGTCATACGGACGATTGGTCATATGGACCATTGGTCATACGGACGATTGGTCATACGGACGATTGGTCATAGGACGATTGGTCATAGGGCCTACCTGTCATATCGAAAAACAAAGAAGTTTTTAAAACATGAAAACTATTTACTGGATCATTTTACTGTGAAATACGTAATACAAAATACGAACAATACGTAAAAGTCTAGATCGTCAACAGATTTTTCACTACTTGAATGAAACATGAGACAAGGCACGCAGATATGTGAGAATGTCGGTTTTCCCGTAGGTTTCCACTGCCCGCATGACAGATGAAAGTAGCAGCCTGATAGGCCTACTCTGGCGTTCGGGAACGAGTTGCGGAAGGCTCCTATGGTGGCTGCTTCGAAGGTTTCATTGCCTTTTATACCTGAGTAAGATGCGGGTGAAACGTTTATTTCTTCGGGATCAATCTCCATTCTTTGAAGTGCGTTGGTCTTTGATGTGCGTTTATATAGTGAATGTTAAGTTCTTTGAAGTGAGTTGAAACCTGCGTGTAATTATCTTAATAAGTTTCTTGATTGGCACTGATTGTATTATTTTGTCTAGAAACGATATAAGAATGTCAAAAAAAGCGGCATGTGACCAATCGTCCTATGACCAATCGTCCGTATGACCAATCGTCCGTAAGACCAATCGTCCGTATGACCAATCGTCCGTATGACCAATCGTCCGTATGACCAATCGTCCGTATGACCAATCGTCCTATGACCAATCGTCCTATGACCAATCGTCCGGATACCAAAAGATCAGGCATGCTACAGCACGCCTGCTCCCACACTGTCGCTTGATAGTGGAATCGCTTGAAATATTGCTGCAGTGCATCACTTGTCGGTGGAAGACATTCAGGTTGGCTGTTTTTTTTAGAAGAGCAGTCTTCGAGCATCGTCAATAGAATCAGCATTAACTTTGTAGACATGGCAGAAGAACCTTTATGCGTCATTGATAGTTTCTTGAATAAGTGGACCTCTTCCCAGATTTAGTTATAGTTTTGTGCCTTCAATGTCGTTTTGGGGATTCTTTCCTCCGAAATGCATGGACTAGATTGGCAAATCGGCACCCATGAAATGATTTTGGGTCGCCAGGACTTTGGATGCATTAAATTATACATGGGTGTCATTTTGAAACAGCATCTCATGGGAAATGTGATGAGTCATAGGGTAAAACGACATCTCATCGGAAATTCGGCTATAAAAGGCGGAGGTTGGCCATGGAACAGTCAGTCTGGAGAAGACAGTCTTGAGATTCGGTCGCGAGCGAAGCATAGGCCTAGAAGTTTCGACTGGTGAAGAGGACCTGCTTTCGATCTACGGACCAGCCATCAGAGAAGTAGTCGCTAGAGAGCCTGCTCGACAATAGGACCTGGAAAGCAGCTGAGCAGTTCTCTCGATGTCAAGTTGCCTGTAGATGTGACATTGTCGATCGTCTGTGTAAAGAACGAATAAAGCGGTGTTCTACGTGTATGCGTGTATCGCTGATGAGTGGTGACATATTCAAGCCTCTCGATATACCACGAGAGCCTGACTAAAGACAACCCTTTGTTGAGATCCGGGGTTTCGAGCATCCTGAAAGAGCTCTGAACCACTCGGCAAAGGAGAGGAACTGAGCAGCCCGGGTTTTGCGACAATATCATAAAAAATTACTACTTGCTGTCGTCTCTGCCCATATTTACACACAAGGAATAGCCAAAAGTTCATATTATTGTTCTTTGCCAAGTTCTTCACATGGTACATGATGCACATTATTGGGATACGCAATAACCTGCGTCATAATAGGCGCAAAAATGAAAAATCTTGTTTGAGAGGCAAATCATGCTCATTTTAGGAAAAATTCTTTTCCCTCTAATTCGGCCCTGCTGTTGCCAAGCTGGATTTTTGGCCTTAAGAGTCATTCAAGGTCACTTTAAGGTCAGAAAAATGAAATCTAGCAAAAAGGTAGAATCACCCAAATGGAACAATATTTGGCTGAGTTATGGCCGTTTACCCTTGATTTTGACCTTTTGACCTTGAATTGACCTTTTGACCTTGAATTGACCTTGGGACATGTTAGCCTTTAAGTACTATGTAAATGTAGTTCCTATCAGCCCGAGCAAAAAAGGTAAAAGAATCACCTAAATAGAACAATATTTGGCTGAGTTATGGCCTTTTCCCCTTGATTTCGACCTTTTGACCTTGAATTGACCTTAGGTCATGTTAGCCTTTAAGTACTCTGTATTCCAAAATGTAGCTCTTATCGGCCCGAGCAAAAAAGTAGAAGAATCACCCAACTAGAAACATATTTGACTGAGTTATGGCCACTTCCCCAGAGTTTCCTCTGAAATTGCCCTTTTTGACCTAAAAATAACCTTGGATCGTCTTACATTTAGTAACCTTGTTTCTTACCACATGTAGCCCTTATCAAGTCGAGAAAAAGCAAGAAAGAATTAACCGAATTCAACAATTATTGGCTGAGATCTGGCCATTTTTCTCTGATTTTTGCAAGATTTAATTTTTATGACCTTGAAATGACCTTCAGATAAAAAATCAGCTTGGCAACAGCGATTTTCGTAATCAGCAGGGTCGAATTAGTCAAAAAAAATTTGTTGCCAAAAATGAACATGATTTGCTTCTTGCACGAAAATTTCAGTTTTTTGCGCCTAAACTAAAAGGGAAGTGAGATGGACGAAAATAATTCACGCCTAAATAGAAATAAGAATATTGAAAAAAATGTTGGTGAAAAAGAAGTTGGCTTAATAGCAATAATACTTGCATAAACAGAGGTTCGATTGATACAGGTCATTTTTGCCTAAATGGCAGCTGTAGGCCTATTGATGATCGTAATCGTAATCGTAATCTCCAAACTTCTAAAGCGCCACTCGAAAGCCAAGCGCAGGGCACCAGCTTATTCACGAGCGCTGCGTATAGTCAGAAGGGTTGTCCAGAAGAGTAGTCCGAGGGCGGTCAGAGTCCGGTTTCCAGAGGATCAAAGAAGAGGTCAGAGTAGCTGCTAAGGTGGGTGTCGTTTAGGTCGAGAGTTTGAAGGTACAAGATCAGTTGAGTCGGGGTAAGAGTTCTTGAAGAGGAGAGACTTCAGTTTCGAGTGGAAAGCCTTGGCGGTGATGGATAGAGGAGCCTGATGCGGATGATGGTGGGTGATTGGGGATGATGGTTGAGGAAGCAAAAAGTTCGGAATTCAGGAGGTAGGTCGTTCCAGAGACGTGGTGCAGTGTTGGATATCAAGGCGATCGGTTGGAGAACTTGAGATGAGTAGTGACAGGAGGTCGAGAGAGTGTGAGAATGGAGGAAGATCTGGTAGAGCGGGTTGGCTGGATGGTGAAGAGGTCACGAAGATATCTGGGCTGGGAGTGTTGTAGAGAGTTGTAGGTTAGTGATAAGACTTTGAAGTGAATTCGTTCTGGGATTTTTAACCAATGGAGTGATTTGAGGATGGGAGTGATATGATGATGCTTGGGCGTTCTGGTGACGGCCCTGACTAATGAGTTTTGGATGAGCTGCAGACGCTGCAATGGTGGAGGCAGTTTTGAAGTCGAGCATGGGTCGGAAGCGGCGAAGGTCACGAATGTGCATGAAGCAGGAGCGCGAGAGGTTGGATATGTGATTAGAGAAGGAGAGATGTGGATCAAAGGTTACACCAAGATTGCGGACAGGGGCATTGGAGGTGAAGGTAAGAGATGAAGAGTTAGTGGATAGGTGTATTGAAGGGTCAGGGATTTTCTTGATTTGGTCAGGAAGGCCTAGGATGATGAATTCTGTTTTGGAAGGGTTGAGGCAGAGCAGGTTGGACGACATCCATTGAGAGACTAGGTCAACCACATTGAGTAGTTTGGTAATGGAGGTGGAAAAAGAGCTTGGGGAGAAGGAAATGTAGAGTTGGGTGTCGTCTGCGTAGAGATGGTGGTCAACAGAGGAGGATTGTATGAGATGGCTTAATGGTGTGGTATACAGAATGAAGAGCAGTGGACCCAGGACGGAGCCTTGAGGGACACCACAAGAAAGTGGGAGAGGTTGCGAACAGTGGCTGGAGGCTTTAACAGAGAAGGATCGGGAAGACAAGTAGGACTGGAACCATTGTAGAGCAGTGTCAGAGACGCCAAACCAAGATGACAGTCTATGAAGAAGGAGGCTGTGGTCGATGGTGTCGAATGCGGCGGAGATGTCGAGGAGACAGAGGCAGGAGACTTGCTGATGGCTGACAGCAGAGACTAGTTCATTGTAGAGAGACGAGTAGAGTTTCTGTGGGGTGGTGTTTAGTGAAGCAAGATTGGTGGGGATTGAGCAGTGAGTTTGAAGAGAGGTAGTCGTTGAGCCGGGTAAGGACAATTCGTTCAGTTAATTTTGATAGAAAGGAAAGGTTGGAGATAGGTCGGTAATTAGATAGGTTTTCCTTCTCATGATTTGCTTTGTTGAGAAGGGGAGAGACGAGAGAGTGCTTGAAAACCATAGGGAAGTTACCAGTGGAGAGCGAGAGATTGATGATTTTGGTGATTACAGGATCGAGGACAGAAGCACAGTCTTTTAGGAGAGAGGTTGGGATAGGATCAAGTTCGCATTGCTTGTTGGGAAGAGAGTTTAGGAGGAGTGCCACTTCTGTTTCAGTGGCAAGAGAGAAAATTGGAAGAGATGATTGAGAGGCAGGAGGAATAGAGTTTGGAAAGGGGAGTGAATCAGTGCTGGAGGACTTGGAGGCTAGAAGAGATTGTAATGTGAAGCGAAGGGATGAGATTTTGTCCGAGAAGAATGAGCAGAAGGTATCAGCGATAGAGGGGGAGGGAATTGAGCTGGGTAGTGGGGAGGGAGATTTGCGATGGAGAAGAGAATTTACAGCTCTCCAGAGATGTCTTGGATTGGAGGAGCTGGAATGGATTAGTGAGGAGTAGTACCTCTTTTTGGCAGTGGCGATCAGTTTATGGTGTCTATTGGTGACAGATTTAAGGGTAGTGAGGGCTTTTGCTATAGAAGTTGGGTCAGTAGTGCTCTGGTAGCCGTGCTCAAGGTGCCTGCGGAAGGTTTTAAAAGCTTGGAGGTAGGAGGTGAACAAGAGGTTACTGGTATGTGAGCTGTGCTTGGTTTTGAGTGGTGCGTGGATGTCAAGGAGGTCAGAAAGTGTGAAATTGTAGAAAGACAGGAGGTCGTCAAGAGAAGACGGAGAGTTAAGAACCAGCCGAGAGTGAAGGATATCTTTGGTGAAGACCTGATAGTCAATGGACCCGATGAGACGGAATGAGTGGGTGGAAGGAGGGGCCGAGGAAAAGGCTTAATTTCAAGGTCGGCCATAATTAGGTAATGGTCAGTAATATTGAGAACAGAGTGTGATAGTTTGGGTGATAAGAGGGAGGAGGCAGAAGTGATTACAAGGTCGAGCGTGTGGTTTTTGATGTGAGTTGGAAAGTTGACATGTTGAATGAGATTGGCTGATAAGAGGAGGTGAGAGTCAGAGGGATTGTCAACATGGATGTTGAAGTCGCCGGTGAGCAGGAATTCATCGGGAGTAGTGGCAGCGAGTGAGAGGAGATAATCAAATTCATCTAGGAAGACAGAGGGCTTTGAGGAATAGGCAGACGAGGTAGGAGGACGGTAGATGTTGAAGACTGTTAGTAGGTCTGAGGCAAGTCGGAGTGTTGTGGAGGAGCATTCGAAAGAACGGAAACTGTGATGAGAGGAATTGAGGACGACAGCCGGTTCACGGACCAGGAAGGCAGTGCCGCAACCAGAGATTTTTGCTGACTTTGCGGAGGAGGTGGTACGAGGAAAATTTTGCAAGGAGTAGCCACGAGGTATGCAGTCAGAGATATCGGGGTTAGAAGATAAGGTGGATAACCAGGTTTCTTGGAGGACAATAATATCAGGTGGACGAGAGCAGGAGTCAAGGTCACTGAGAGCAATGGAGTTTCTGGGGTTAAGCAGAGATCGGATGTTGATGGAAAAGAGCAGTGGAGGACCTGGTAGCATGGTGTAAGGAGCCTGTGATGGGACCGGGATTTGTTTCGATGTCGCCAGATAGTAGAAGGGTGAACAAGATTTGTCGGAATGTTATGGCAGATGAGTGAAACATGTGACGACGGGTGGGAAGGAATGAGGCAGATGGGATGGAGTTGAAGTGCGAGTATTGTGCAGTTGCCGTCGGTAGTGTGTAGATGGAGCACGAGAGATGTGAAGGTCAGATGTTAGATGTAGATAAGGATAAGCGGATGAGTAGAAACGGCAGAAGAATTGAGGCCAGCGAAGGCATTGTTGACATATACAATTATACAGGGCCTACTATCCCCCCTGTAAGCTGGAAGCAATCCCCCCTTTGCTCAGTGTCATTGCCACGATTTCAAAAGGAGTATGGGATAAATGGTGGCCCGGGAGCAAGAATTTCCGGAAAATGTTACATTTTTCGAGATCCCAATTTTTTTTCTGATGACCTTTTTTTGCTTTCCCGTCTTGTTTCTAGTACGGGGAAAACTGTCACACTTAATCCCCCCTAGCGATAACTTTATCCCCCCATCAGCATTTCTTTCCCCCATAGCACAGATTGGAAGTAGTCAGCTTCCATCCCCCTACATAGTAGGCCCTGGACATATAGGTTAAAGATGGCGGTTGAAATATAGGTCAAAGATGGTGGACGGGTAAAATGGCCATGTGCGCGGCATGCGGGAAATTCAAATTTAATCTGAGTGAGTTGCAGAGGGTTGAAGTTATTTTAGATGAGATAGGAACGACCTCATCTGATATCCTGATTTAGATTGACTGAGCAGAATGTTGAGATAGAAGCGAGACCGGTGAAAAGACGAAAAAATTAGACGTTCAACGACACAACGCTCGATCAGCTACGCTGGCGCCCTCAGTAGATGATAACAGACAATGGAAGACTGGATAGCTATAGTCTTCCTCCCTTTCCGATAGTTGACTGCAATTAAGAGGGCTTGTCGAATCCATGCGACAACCACGTACACGCCGCGGCAAGGGAACACTTTGTCTGACAAAACAGGGCGGAATGGATACGGTCTGTCCTGCCCCGAAACGCACATTCCGTCACAAACCAAAAAAAAACTTTTTTCGCTTATTGTGCCTGCAGTATGCTACCAATAGATTTCTTTTCGCCTCTGAATATGTCTTTGAAGAGCGGTTATATAAATTCTCAGAATGAATATATAAGTTTCATGTTAGAGAAGCTGCACTGATTGCAGATGCAAGAAGACTTTGATTGTTGTGCACGATGTTCAATCTCCTAATCTGAAGCCTCTATTCGCATTGGAACCAACCATTAATGGCCGCACACAGTGGCCAGGGATGGATGGTTATTCCACGGACTCAGTTTGCAAGAATCAGCACAGAAGGTAAGTAGAAACCTGCAGCATTTGTGCCTTAATCATCTCTGCCATGTTTCTCAATGCATGATAATAAAATTGTATGCGACGGGTGTTCTAACGTAATGGAGGAGCGCGTCGGTTATCTTTCTCAGTAAGTGGAGCTTTATTAGGCCTAACTGGCCAAATTACGATATGAATGTGCCACTCAAGTAAAATATAAATGATAGACATTAATCTGAAGTAGCCTACCTAGTGTCATTAAAGAAAGACCTTCCTAAGAAGTATGACATGCAACTTATAAGTATTTTACAGGCTAACAATCAAGCGATTCATGGAATCTTAAAACAACAAAACAGCAACAATTGGTATACTAATTATTGGTTACATGTCTATGCCTCTTAATGAAAAATATAACATCTGCATAAGTACACCAAGCAAACAGACTTTGTTCCTTAATACATCAAGAATGCAAATATAATACCCAAATAAACAAAAAATCGTCGAATATAGTCTCACAAAATGAGGCATAGCTAACTGCTTCTCACACAATCTAGTTCTTCAGAAGTACTGATGTCCATGTAGCTCGATTCAACACTTAACAGTCAAATTTTCATAGAGTGGAATTCAGAACGGAATACTTTACTGAATAAAATTTCATTCAGATTAGGAGATTGAACACCGTATGCAAATGTTTTACATCGAAGCAATGAAAAAGGACAATTAGTTTGAGTGACACATTAGACGCGAAGAAGGTATATGGAGGACCTTTTAAATGCCCTACATCAGAATGTTTGATGTCCAACTATTCTGCAATAAAAATGATACTCAGTAAGAATTTTTCCGTATGTATCTCGGCACTGCAACAGAACATAGTTAGATAAAATCATAGCTGATTGTCTCCATGTTTCCTCGATCTTTAACTACATATAATGGAATTACAAATCAAATCAACAAACAAGTCATAAGGTGGAGAAAAGATATGGCTGGAACAATGCTCTAGAAATTCCTCCTTAGTTGTATGGATTTCATCACATACACCACATCCAAAAGACTTTTCCACAAACTCTTCTGCATCGTCGGATAATTTTATTTTGTTAATACAAAGACATTCTCCAAGACTAATTTTCACAAAAGCACCTGCTTTTTCATTAGAATCAGCATGCTTGTTTCCTATCAAACGTTCGCCTGGTTTATCAATAACGCCTGCTCCACTTAATGTCATGAATCGAGCATATAGATTGGCAATTGATTCACTTCCTATTTTCAGATCCTGTGGTTGTTTACATTGCATGGTTGAAGAACTGTTCGGATGATAAGGTTTACTGTACATGAGTTGCTTCTCATTTAGATGAGATCTTTTGTGTTTCTTTTGATATCGAAGGGTTGTGAATCCTTTATTACAAACCTCACATATGTACGGTTTTTCTCCTGTACGATGAGTTCTCATATGACTCTTTAGAGAACTTACTACTGTAAATGATTTCTGACATAAATGGCAACTGTATGGTTTCTCTCCAGTGTGGGTTCTCATGTGGACTTTCAGATTACTGCCTATAGTAAATGACTTCTGACAGATATGGCACTTGTATGGTGTTTCTCCAGTATGGGTTCTCATGTGTGTTTTCAGAACACTGCCACTGACAAAGAATTTCCGACATAACTGACATTTGTAAGATTTCTCTCCAGTATGGGTTCTGATGTGTGTTTTCAGATCACCAACTTGAGCAAATGATTTCTGACACAAATGGCACTTGAATGGTCTCTCTCCAGTATGGGTCCTCATGTGTCTTTTCAGAATACTGCTGCAAGTAAATGATTTCTGACATAAATGGCACTTGTATGGTGTTTCTCCAATATGAGTTCTCATGTGATTATTCAGAGTACGACCTTCAGCATATGATTTCTGACATAACTGACATTTGTATGGTTTCTCTCCAGTATGTGTTCTCATGTGATTATTCAGAGTACCACCTTCAGCAAATAATTTCTGACATAACTGACATTTGTATGGTTTCTCTCCAGTATGTGTTCTCATGTGTCTTTTCAGATAACTGCCTCCAGTAAATGATTTCTGACATAACTGGCATTTGTGTGGTGTTTCTCCAGAATGGGTTGTCACGTGTATTTTCAGATAACTGCCGTCAGCAAACGATTTCTGACATAGCTGACATTTATATGGTTTCTCTCCAGTATGTGTTCTCATGTGTCTTTTCAGAATACTGCCCCAAGAAAATGATTTCCGACATAACTGGCACATGTATGGTGTTTCACCAGTATGGGTTCTCATGTGTGCTTTGACACTACTGCCTTCAGCAAATGATTTCTGACCTAACTGATATCTGTATGGTTTCTCTACATTGTGGGTTTTCATGTGGGTTTTCAGATGGATACCTTGAGCAAATGTTTTCTGGCATAACTGTTGCGGATTCTCTACAGAATGAGTTCCCATATGCACCATCAACCTATCAACTGAAGTAAATGATTTTCCACATAACTTGCATTTGCATGGTTGCTCTTTAGGATGTTTTCTTGTAGAAGCTGGTAGACTTTCACGTTGAGCGTATGATTTCTTAAGTAATTGATGCATTTGTGGTTTCTGTAAATCACCAGAATGTGCAAATGAATCGTCACATAATTTGGATTTGCATGACTTTTCTTCAGCTGAAGTAGTATCCATTTTAAAGCAACTGCACGTATAGATAGGCTACTTTCTGCTCTCGTTGATGCAACTTTTCAAATGTTCCTTAGGTCAATAAATTAATATAGTTCTTTTTGGATAAAGTAAAAAAGTTGTTACACAGAGAACAATTATCTTTCTGTTGAAATATTGGAGCAAAATAATTTTTACTGAATAGCACACGCTTGCATTATTATTCAGTAGCGATGTTAACTGATGAAGAAATAACTGATGAAAATAAAAGCAGCACATAAACACATCCTCTCAAATGTTGTGTTTTTTATGAAGATCAATGAGACACGGGCTTTCTAAAATAACTACACTGAGAAGTTCTAACATAATCTTGTTAATCTTTATGCACCTGTTAAAAAGAACTCCAGCACCTATTAAAATGGAGAAAACAACATCTCAATAATAGTTTGTCTTGAGACAAAAAAATAATTTAATTATTGTTACTAACTGAAAACTAATTGCTCTTGCATTATGACTAGAATTAATCCATCCTGAGTTGAATGAATAGTTGTTGCATGTATTCCATGTATTAATGACAGGCATAGTTTAAGTATTTAAATTCCTAATTATTGTCTTAAATAGTTGAATTGGGTAACCCATCGTTGTATAGCCTTCTAAATTATTCCCACAGTACGGTTAAAACTGTGAAGAAAACAAGTTGGATTGATGAAAAGAATTCCTGCCAAATAGATGTTTGATTGATGAAAATAATTTTTTATTAAATAGAAGTGGGATTGAGTAAAGGAATTTTTGCTTAAATAGAAGTTGTATTGATTTCAAGATTTCTCGTTTAAATAAAAGTGGGTTTGGTGAAAAGAATTCTTGCTTAAATGAAAGTTGGATTGATGAAAAGTAATAATGCTACAATGGGTGAATAAGTTAGAACGCTAGAACAATACAGTACTGTTGCCCTGCTAAAATACAACGATCCAGGTTATAAGTGATCGATTCATAGTATGAAACTGTGTCTATAGATACCCAGTGATTTGAAGGACTGTCTACTGTGGTTATCCCACAGTTTAGGTTGCTAAATTATTTGAATGTCTTCAGTGCCGTAATTCACGTTGGTAAGTCTACCTATGTCCATGATAACAATCATCAATCCCGCTTCCATTTGATCGAAAAATATTTGTAGTCAATCCAGCTTCCATTTCATGAAAAAAATTACCCAAAGAAATATCGGCAAAACTGGGAACGGCGGTCCAAAATTCAGAAATATGTATTTTCGTCACAGACGTCCCAAATTATGAAATGAAAGAAGTCTACAAAGTTATTTGATATTGTCACTTTCAAATGGAAGCTGGATTGATGAAAAAACTATTTCCCTAAATGGAAGTGGGATTGATGAAAAGATTCCTGTGTTGAAATAGAAGCTGGATTGATCGAAATAATTTTTCCCGTAAATAGAAGCTGGATACCAAGCTGGTTGCATGGATGAAACTAAGTTTCCATTCAATAGAAGCTGGATGAAAATAATGTTTTCAGTAATTAGAAGCTGGATTCCTGATAATATATAGCACGTTTTAGCGAAACTACAAGAAAGCGGCCTCTGTTGATTTCTTTCATTTCATAATTTGGGACCGCCGTTCCCAGTTTTGCCGAAATATCTTTCATCAATGGAACTTTATTTAAGCTAAGCACTATTCTCGTGGGTCCAGCTTCTACTTACGGAAACAATAATTCTCACGAATCCAGCTTCTATTGCATGACAAAGTTAGTTTATCAACCCAGGTTCAATTTACCGTAAAAATTATTTAGATCAATCCAACTTCTATTTTAACACGTAAATGGATTCATCAATCCCACTTCCATTTAGGGAAACAATTTCTTTGATCAATCCAGCTTCCATTTTAATTAGATTATATGAAATAATCTAGCAACCTAAACTACGGGTTTAGGGGGCCCGTGGCGCTATGGATAACATCTGGCACAGAGACCGAGAGGTACCGAGTTCGAGCCCCCGTTGGGCGGATATGCTTTGTAGGCTGCTATTAGCGCCGTTGTATTGCAAGCTGTCTGTTCTGTTAGTAGTTAAGATTTAAATTGCATAACATGTAAATGTACAGCGCTGTGCGTTTGTCAGGCGCTTATTAAAAAAAAGATATTATTATTATTTACCCTTCAGTGATCGTCTGCGAGAGACTCGGACATTAAGCTCGAATTATTACATTAGTAAGCTAACAACACTAATGATCGAGATATGGTAAACGTGTATTTTAGCGTCCTAAATTATCCGCCATTGCATGGGTTTTAGCGTTGGTCGTAAACAAGTTGGATTAATGAAACGAATTCTTGCTAAATAGAAGTCGGATGAAAATAATTTTTAATTAAATCGAAGTGGGGCTGCTGAAAAGAATCTGGCTTAAATAGAAGCTGGATTGATGGAAAATAATTCTCAATTAAATAAAAGTTGTATTGATGACAAATAATTCCTGCTTAAATAGAAGCTGGACTGATGAAACGAATTTTTGCGTAATAGAAGCTGGATCGATGAAAATGATTCTCGCCAAAGTAGAAGTTGGACTGATGAAAAACAACAGTGCTACAACGGGCGAATAATTTAGGACGCTAAAATACACGTTTACCCCTAACGAGATTTGTATTGTTGATGTTTCAAGGGACTGCAAGGCAAAATTATACAAACCAAATGGTAAAATCTGACCAGTTTTGCTGCATTTGCACTGGAAATTCTATTACAACGAAAATGTGACTTAACCCATCCGTACAAAATGGCGAATGATACTAGAGGCATTATCAATAGAATTACAAGCTGGCTTGAGAAAGTATATTCTGCCATCTAGTGAGTTGCATAAACAAGATAATAATAAGATCGTTGATACAGTCACGCCCGACGTGAGCCTAATACCTGGGACTAGAATCACGCCCGCTACGCTATTGGTTAATGCACGTCACATGATTTTGTGCACCTGAAAGTAGCCAACCGATAAACTCGCCCAAATGCGGTGGAAGATTATTCACCATGTTTTCTAATGACGAAACTAACCCTAACCCTGACCTCACGACGCCTAACCTGACTCTAACCGACACTTACTACGAATAATTTCACCATAACCGACCCTCACGACGCATAACCTGACCCTAACCGACTCTCAAGGTGTCCGCCATTTCAAATTCCAAGAGAAGTAAGCAAGTTCACGTGACATACTTTGGCCAATAACGCGACGGGCGTGAATGTAGTACTGGGGTTCCGCTAACGCCCGGGGCGTGAACGAATCCACTACGTGATAATAATAATAATAATAATAATAATAATTAGCCGTCCCAGAAAAACATTGCTTTTATAATTTATAGGCCTAAGTCCCTAGGGGAATGAAGTACCTCAGAGCAAAAATAAATAAATAATAATAATAATAATAATAATAATAATAATAATAATAATAATAATCTTATTTAATAATAATAATAATAATAATAATCTTATTTATTCTCTTAATAAAGCGGTGCATAAACAAGCTAAAATTACTAATAATATTATTTATTCTTTTAATATAGCGTCTGACAAACGCACTGCGCTGTGCATGTTATGACGATTAAACAATTCACAAGAACACAAATTACAGAAGACACAAAATTCACAAAATTGACATAGGGCCTACTTTATGTGAGCAAAATTAAAATATGACGCTCGCCATTTGAAATGCAAAATCACTCTTTATGTCGTACAAATGTGGTGTCACGACAATGAATTATTCGTCTACAGAATTTTAGTCTACGACACTTCGTCTACAGACATTTCGTCTATAGTAATTTCGTCTATATATATATATATATTCGTATATTGATAAAAACAATCTGACAAAAACGCAGATATGCTAACATGAGTGATAATGAATATTTAAAGTTCATTAGAAAGTTTTAGAATAAACTAGTAAATATTTTTATATAATGATCTGGGAATAAATTGAGCGTTGTCCTTGGGTGGGAGAGGATGGTTGTGTACTCTAGGTCTTAATTGGTCAGAGGAAAGGGGTCGGAGTGGAGGTAGGAGTTGGTAAAGTACATGCTTGGGGTTGTGTAATATGGAGAAAAGGAGTTTTGCATCGGCTATATTGGCAAGTTCAGAGACTGTTGGAAAGGATTGCTCTAGGAAACTAGGCGTTTGGCTCTTTTTAGGAGTTCTTCCAGGCGTTCTTTATCGGAAGCCAGGGTGAAGTAGTTTGATATAGTCACTTTAAAATGACAAAAATATACGTAGCCTAATTTACGAAGCCAAATTGTTTTCTACGGTCAGTTTAAGTAGAAGCTGGATTGTAGAAAATAATTGTGAGCCTAAATGCATGCTGGATTGATTAAACTGATTGTTTGTTTAAACAGAAACTGTATTTAGCCTACGGAAACGATTTGTGACGCCAGGGGTAAAAACCCTTCGCTTGTCGCTTCCTAAATATTGAACTAGAAGCTGAAATAGGCGAAAGGGGTTTAAAATATAGAATATTCTTCGACTCAGCAGTTGCCAATGAATTGGCCGTAATTTGCAAAGTAGTAACCCGATTTTGATGCCGTTTGCTTTATTTTATTCAGAATATAGCCCGCTATTGCCCAGCAAAATTGTAGCATAATCAATTAATGGACTAAGAGGACTTTGATGACATGAATATTCTGAAAACTTTTATTCGATTTTCTCAATCTAAACTAATGAAAGAATCAAACGAGCATAACTTCAGTTAGAAAAAAGATATTTCCATTGTGTAAAAAGTATTTGGAAGCAAATTAATTGTAGCATATGACTGAATAAAAAGGTCAGAAACCGACATGTGACGGTTTTGACCTCTGGCGTCACATTTGCTTTCGTAAATAGAAACTGGATTGATAAAACTAAGTCTTTGCTTCGATAGATGCTGAATAGATGAGCTTTTTTGGCTTCAAGGGAAGTGAGATGGACGAAAATAATTCTCGCCTAAATAGAAATAGGATTATTGAAACAAATATTGGTTAAATAGAAGTTGGATTGATAGCAATAGTTCTTGCTTAAACAGAGGTTCGATTGATAAAGATCAGTTTTGCTTAAATGACATATTGTAGGCCTATTGATGATAACAGACAATGGAAGCCTGGATAGGTCTTCCTCCCTTTCCGATAGTTGACTGCAATCAAGAAGAACTTAATTGTCGAATCCATGCTAGAACCACGCAAACTGCGGCAAGGGAACACTTTATCTGACAAAACAGGACTGAATGGATACGGTCTGTCCTGCCTCGAAAGGCACATTCCGGCACGAGACAAAAAAAACACTTTTTTGGCTATTCGTGCCTGAGGTATGCTACCATTGATTTCTCTTTTGGCTCTGAATATGTCTTCTTGAGGAGGAGCTCTATAAATTCTCCGAATGAATATATATATAAGTGCATGCTAGAGAAACTGCACTGATTGCAGATGCAAAAACACTTTGATGGTTGTGCACAATGTGCACGATATTCAATCTCCTAATCTGTAGCCTCTATTTGTTTTGGAAACAACCATTTTTGGCCGTACAGTGGCCAGAGATGGAGGGTTATTCCGCCGGGTGTCACGACAATTCGTCAACGACACTTCGTCTACAGACACTTCGTCTAACGACATTTCGTCTACAAAGTTATTTGATATTGTCACTTTCAAATGGAAGCTGGATTGATGAAAAAACTGTTTCCCGAAATGGAAGTGGGATTGATAAAAACATTCCTGTGCTGAAATAGAAGCTGGATTGATTGAAATAATTTTTCCCGTAAATAGAAGCTGGATAACAAGCTGGATGCATGGATGACACTAAGTTTCCATTCAATAGCAGCTGGATTGATGAAAATCATCTTTTCAGTAATTAGAAGCTGGATTCCTGAGAATATATAGCACGTTTTAGCGAAACTATAAGAAAGCGGCCTCTGTTGATTAGCCGTAATGGATACGGATACACTTGTAGACGAAATGTCGTTAGACGAAGTGTCTGTAGACGAAGTGTCGTAGAGGAAGTGTCGGTAGACGAAGTGTCGCGGAACCACTTTGCATGCTTATAATTACAACTCCGCCAAATTGTGTACGTTATTTATACTTAATGCGTGATATTTAAGATATTTCTTTCTAGTATTAAGATTCAAATACATTTGTTATTGTAGCTTCAGTGGCGTACCGAGGGGGGGGCAGGGGGGCGAGTCGCCTCGGGCGGCACTTGTGCAGGGGCGGCAAAATAGGGTAGAAGAAGAAAAATAAAAGGAGTTAATGGAGGAAAAATTGGAGAAGTATAAGAGAAAGTAATAAAAGTTGATGAAAAGGAAAGGAAGAAGGCGCAGGCAATAGGGAGGGGGCGGCAAAAAGGGGCGTGCAATAAAAATTATGATTCTGGAAGATGAAAAAAAAAAAAAAAAAGGTCATCAGAATTTTTGCCGGAAGTAATAATGAAAATTTTCCGGAAATTCTTGGGAAGGGCCGTCATTTTGGGCGCCGTCGCCCCGGGCGGCATTTCACCTCGGTACGCCACTGTGTAGCTTTACATGATGTAGGCCAGATCGTGACATTTTAAACAACAGTCATCGTTTTTGCAGTAACTAGCTAATACAAAAATTACTTACAATTTTTACAGTAACTGCACAAACCAATTAAACCATATAGCGAGAAATTTGTACTGCACAGCTAAATTAATTATTAATTCGGAGTTAGTCTGTTGCAGTCTTTTCTAATCAAATGAACATTCAATATGTCTGCCACGTGCTGCAATAGGGACACACGAGCAATGTTAGCGGGTGTGCGCGCTGTGCGTACCGATTCGCGTGGTTTACGACTCGAAGTTCCTGTTTCATCAATTTCCCATATCAGACGATTCAACGTATTTTTATCCATCTAGTTTAACTTACGGAAATCTTGAATGTTTGTTTGTTTGTTTGTTTGTTTGAGCCACAGGCTAAAAAGTCAAATCTTGCGACGACTAATTCGATCACTTACAATCATTCAATCGTCCTGAAACTTGGCAGATAGACTCGACCTCGCAGACACTTCATTCTATAAAAATTTCAGCTCCCCCAAAAAGGCAAGCTTATTGAATCGGGGACTCAACTTTTCGAATCGGGAATCACCTTTTCCGATACGCAGCGTTGTCATTGGCCGCAACAAAAACGGGCGCGCTGCCTGATTAAACGCACGCTATGACGTAAAATGAACGCGGACTATATTTTTGTAGAGGTAACTGCTTCGTAAGACGCATTATAGGATACTAGATGGATATTAGTAAAAAAATTTGGTTTTTACGGGCTGTATTTTATTAATTTATCCTCTCGTCGCATGAGAAGTAGACTGTTCTATGCGCACTTTTGGTGAAACAGAGAAAATCGAAAAAAAAAATTTAGTTACTTAGAATTTAGTACTGAAAACTCGTTGGTGAGACAAAATAGAGAAAGAATGTTTAGACAACATTTATGTGTACATCGGCAATTTTAAACAATCACGACGATTGAAGCCATCTTGCGTAAGAAAACATAATTTGAAGGCGACTTTCGGAATTTGTTCAAATCGAACAAAATATTACAGAAATAGCTCTATACAATTAAATGTTAGTGTAATGATTTATAAAACCATTAGGCCTACGTAGGCTATTTTTAGCATTACTTGTGTATGTCCTCTGAGACCCTAGCGGTAAGAAAGTTGTGATCTGCTGAAACGATGGTGTTTCATGCTTGGCCTCGGCAGTTGCGCCGTTGATAGCTTTATTATTGGAATTTTCCATCAACCACTGATCACGTGCTGCGCACGCCTGATGCAGCCGCTGAACCTCTGACTCACCCCTTACGTCACGAAGAATCTCTCTTTTTGTGTCCATATAAGGTTAGCATTTGGAGGCTGACTTCTGATTGGTGTGGGCACAGGTCAAGAGCTCTTCCTGCCATCTAAGTTTGTCACTCGTTCCGAGACGTCCAGGAGATCGGTTCCTATCATGTTGGATTACCATGGAGTCTTCGTCGAGTCGTCCAGAAGATCAGATCTTCTTGAGTCCCAGTTTTCCACGTAGAGTCCCTTCGTTTATGGATTGTCATGGAGTCCAAAATCCCCTTAAGAATAGTTTTAGATAAGGAATCGAGAAACGAATACGTTAGTCTCTTCCTACTACGATCTAAATTGTCCCCTCTAGCGGTTTAAGATTAAGAAAGAATACGCTTGGATTGTTGCGTGTCTGTATTTGAGAAATGCGAGAAATGTCTGCTCGTACTGGGAAATAAATGGAGACCGCTTAGCTAGCCAGATTCCGTCGTATTCTCTGGATTATTCTCTTTCGTCGTTGCCTCTTATTCGCTGGATTATCTATTGCCTTGTTTAGGAAGATGGGTAAATAGTCATCTTTTATTTCAATTTGGTTGTCATTGCAAGTTCGCTGCCATTGGAAATTGTTAAGTTAATTGTTGTGTTAGATGTAAAACTGACTTTCAAAATAAATTGCCATTAATTGTATAATTGCTGTTAATAATTTTAATGATGAATCATTAATAATATTTTAAGTTACTATTGTGGCAAATTTTTGGGGTGATTGCCAACTCGGCCTGTGACCCGAGCTTCAACTCGGCCTGTGACCTCTGTCCCCCTCTTGGCATGTCGCCGCAGCGATGATCTAGGCCGAGCTTCAACTTGGCCTGTAGCCCGAACCCAACTCAGCCTATGACCTGAATACAACTCGGCCTGTAGCCCGAACCCAACTCGGCCTAGCAACTCAGCCTATGACCTGAATACAACTCGGCCTGTAGCCCGAACCCAACTCGGCCTAGCAACTCAGCCTATGATCTGGCTACAACTCAGCCTGTAGCCCGAACCCAACTCGGCCTACCAACTCAGCCTATGACCTGGACACAACTCAGCCTGTAGCCCGAACCCAACTCGGCCTACCAACTCAGCCTATGGCCTGGACACAACTCGGCCTGTAGCCCGAACCCAACTCAGCCTGTAGCCCGAACCCAACTCGGCCTACCAACTCAGCCTATAGGCTGAACCCAACTCAGCCTACGGCCCAGTTTCAACTTAGCCTACGGGGAGGTATATATCTAGCACCGCTTGTGATAGTATAAGAGTTGGGCGTTGGTTGAGCAGTGTGTGTGTCTTGCCTGTTTTGATGATCGCTTGGTGTTGAAATAAAGATTGTTATTGAAACTGTCTGGTGTCGAACTTCCCTGAAGGGTGACATTGACTAGGTAGTCGGCTGGCAGAAGCGAAACCCTTCGATAAACGACGGAGGTCTTACTTACGCTCGCCATCCTGAGCGGCACGCGCCTTCCCTCGCCATCCTGAGAGAAGCGGAAGACGAAGACAGAACCCGTTTTCTTTACAGTGGTCCCATCAGTGGGGTCAATTCAGAGGACACGCAGCTCACCGTTTTCTTCACACTATGTTTCGTGAATCTTTGCACTCATTAGATGTAGGTGAGCAAGGTGATGCTAGACCTCTTTCTCCGGAGTTTACTCAAGCTTCGCTGCTTGAACGTGTGTTGGAAGGTCTAGAAAGACGACTAAATGACCGACTAACTGACGTCACGGAAGGACAGTCTGACTTAGGTAGACGATTAACGGACATTGCTGAAGGACAGCATAGTGCAAAAAGAAGGTTAGCTGACAGACTAACCGAAATGACAAGTAACCAGTCGGACTTAAGACAGAGACTAGGAGACCTATTCGAAGGACAATCTGAATTGTCTAGAAACCAATCTGAAATGTCTAGAAACCAATCTGAAATGTCTAGAAACCAATCTGAATTGTCTAGAACTCAGTCTGAATTGTAGGCCTATAGAAACCAATCGGAATTGTCTAGAGACCAGAGAAGTCTGTTGAATAGAATAGAATTCCTAGAATCAGATAGACAAGTAAGGAAGTGAGTACCACTACGAACCCTGACTTTTCGAAACCTCAACCGGAAGTTGCCGAACTCCTTTCCGCCGCAGCCTTACCCTTGGAGATCTTCGTCAAGAAACCAATAATAGAAGAATCGGATGGATTTGAACCCGAGACTTTAGGCCGACGCAGAAGCACTATATTAAAGGATCGGCCACAGCCAGATTCCTTTCCCTGTGAAACCTGATTACCGTTTCCCTGTGAAACCTGGATTCAGTCTTCTTCAGGCTATCTCCTTGTGGTTGGCATTCACACAAAGTCGTCCAGAGACTGTGTATGGTGCTGCGTGACAGGAGACTGTGTTATTTGGGCACGACGAGCACGGATTCACTGACAGAAACCACAGAATAACAAAGTCTCACATAATAAGGTTATGACGCATAGAGTGATACGTATCTTGTGCTTACATGAGGTCGGGTTTACTCTTCACACAGCAGATCCTTCAAAGATCCTAAGACCACGCTTATAAATTAGAGGTTGGTTTACTGTATTTTTAAATTTTTAATCCTCAGTTTTTTTACTAATAATCGATGACCATTTAGACTGGAATCAATTTGACTAAAGCTGAAAAATGACGTCACAAAGCTCTGACCCCCCCAAAAAAAACAAATTTCCACTTGATAATAAAACATGTTTCAAATCCCATTTATTGTCATTTTAATATGTATTTAAAAATCTGATGGTGACAAATATTCAAATAATTAGAAAATTATTAATAATGGTGCCTGTATACAATAAAATAATCAAAAATTTATGAAAATTTTAATACTCAAAATTAGTGCTGTTATTTTAAGATTAAATTGTTGTTAATTGTTAAATTTAATTCCACAGACCTGATGTGACGTCACACTTCGCCGACCCCCCTCTCCATAAATGACGTCACGCACCTAAGGGGGAGGGGGGGAATTTGTGACGATGTGTGACATGGGGTCTACTATTACTTTACGTCTTATTATTTGACACCCAAAGCAGTGTGTGAACCTTTGTTTGGTTCATTTGCGGATTTAAATATTTTACGTAGACAATAAAATTAATGTACCACAGTGCGTTATGCCTATTTATAGGTTACATGTTCTCAGACAGGCAGACACTTCACCTGCATCTCTACTACGTCTGCGTTCTTACAATAGCCTATGCTTTTCATCTATCAGGCTCTGACAGAATGCGTTAGGTGAGTCCATAATTTTTATTAGACCGATAGGTGGCCACAAGTTACAACATCTTGTTGATCCGGTGAACGTGGCTGCAAAGCTCGAGGGTACGTAGGCCTACCATACGTATTCTATATTTTGAAAGGTACGTACGTTTTTTTAACGTACCCTATTTTAGGGTACGTAAACAATACAAAAATACGCTAACCACGTCATTGCTCAGTATAAGAATGTTCAATTTAATTTAAGCAAACAATCACAACCCAGTATTACAGCGTAATAAATTGCTGCAATGCTATATTGTAGCCTAGCCTTTGTAGGTCTATGTTTATCCAGCATACATTGCACTTAATGAACTAATGTCAGATTATACGTAGGCGATGGGTCGCCGAGTAGGCCTAAACCATAAATACTATTTTCGTGTATGATACGTACAATACGCGTAGCCTATTCTATTTTTTGATAGGTACATACGTATTTTAACGTATTCTATTTTAGGGTACGTTTACCCTCGAGTTCTGTGTGGCTGTATGGGGCTGTGATCTTCACCTTTCCTATATGAGTTTTCTACCATACATGTATGCATTCCTGTGATTTTTAATTCCTGTGGCCCAGGCCACAGACGTGAATTCTACAATTAGCCTACCATTGGACAGAGTAACTAAATATCCACTAGTAGTAAACTCTGAAGCGACAGATTTAGTGTGAGTTATTACTTATTAGACTATTCATTAAAGCTGCGTAAAACAATTTAGACCGTGACAAAGTCACTCCTCTGGTAGCCTACTAGTAGATCGGTAATTACGCATGTTAGCAGAATCGTTCACTGTGAACAGGATGAAACGAGTAATAATAATTCTGAGAAACAGCGACGTAGCAAGCTATAATTGCGCCCTGTGCCAAGCTTAAATCTAGCACACACCCCATCCCCATCCTTCTCCAAAAATCAACTTAGGGGCCGTCCATAAAGTACGTCACGCTATTTTTGACCATTTTACCCCCTCCCCCCTGTCACAAACTGTCACAAAACTCGGACACCCCCTAAAGTACGTCACACTTTCGAACAGTGATTTCCGAAAGCAAGGCTAATACATAAACAAGGCTTCGCAACAGCATTATTACTAGCGCTCCTAGCGAGAGGAATCGTGAAAAACACATTCAGGAGATATGCATTTCATGCTATTTTGACATAAAACTAATCAAAATGTTTCAGAAAATTTTTGAAAATTATTTTTGAAGCTATGAAATTTTACTAAAAAAATAAAAAATAAATTATAAATAAAATAAATAAATAAATAAATGTGTGACGTCACAAAAGCCTGACCCCCTCCCCCTGTCACAAACTGTCACACTTTCTTAAACCCCCTGGAGCGTGACGTACTTTATGGACGGCCCCTTAACGAATAACGACGTAAATTATGCAAAATTATGAGAACATAGCCTAGATTTTAATATTTTCGTTTATTCAACAATCCGGTTGACAAACCGCAACCGGTTACAGTGTACAATTATGCAATTGAAACAATTCATGAGAACACAAATGACAGAAGACATAAATCTTAACTACTAACAGAACAGACAGCCTGCAATACACGGTGCTAATAGCAGCCTACAAAGCATGTCTCCTCTACGGGGCTCGAACTCGGTACCTCTCGCTCTCTGTGCCGGATGTTACCCAATGTACGATAAAGTAACTAGTCTCAAAATTTGCGCTCCCTCTTGAATTGCGCCCTGTTTCATGGCAGCGCTGGAACACCCCTCGCTACTACTCAGAAAAGAGATTAGCCTCTTGCACGTATAGTCTCTATATAACGTAAGCTCACTAATTCAACTCGTGTTATCAGTTAGCGACCCTTATGCCTTGCCTTCGTCCGATTCTCCTTATATCTGATTCATTGCGTCGTAGCTGCGCTGGATTCCCAGGCGAGATATGTTCGCCCCTATGGCAAAGTCAGTTCTCGCCGGCAACAAAAAAAACAGCCTTCGAATCTATCGCGTTTCTATCCTCCATCCCACAATGAGATGGACCATAATGTGAGAGGCTGTATAGTGCACGCTTAACCTGCCAACATTTCCAAGTGCATTACATTGTAGATGGAACCAATATGCGTTCTATACGGGTCTCACATGGAATTATTGGTCCAATATAGACTCCTTTCTACCTTTTTAAAAAACAATTACCCATCATCATCATCATCATCATCATCATCATCATCATCATCATCATCATCATCATCATCATCATCATCATAATCATCATTATAATCATCATGATCATCATTATCATCATCATCATCGTCGTCGTCGTCACCATCATCATCATCGTCCACTTTTTAAAATAATGACTTCTTAGAGCACGCACCGTAGGAATAATTTGAATATTCACGTAAACGCATAATTATGAGTGAAAACGAGGACTTTGGCTTACGATACAAGACCCCGAAATGAACCGGCAGTTCTTCCTAGTATGTAGCCACACACGCTCACTAGAGTTCTATACGCCGCCCTGAGATAGGCTAACCCTTTGAAGAAACTTGACTCGTTTGAGTCATACATTTTAGAAAAGCTAGACAAAAATAATCTAGCTCTATAGCATATATTATACTAAGCCCTAGCTATGTATAAATTTTAAAGCTCTGGATATGTATGAAGCTAATTAGTCTGGACAAGAACGTAAGAATCCGGGTAGGCTTGGCAGTAATACCCATTATAGGCTTACCCAACCACATTATGTTGTGGCGTTACCTCGACTCATGCTACTATAGAACTTTCCTAATGACTATAAATAACGTTGACAAGTTCTAGATAATAAATTATTGTGCAATCCCATTTCTCTCTTAACTCACAATTCAGTCGTAGTAGAACATGAAGAGCGTCAACTGCGCAAGGAGTCAAACATCTTTGGTATAACTGCGCGTTTTCATTGGACCCACCATGATAGCCTTCTATGAACCTCTCACATCCTCTTATCTTCGTCAGTTATTCAAAATCCAACCAATTCGCTCAATCCGATCCTCATTGACCCTATAGACATATCCGCCCTCCCGTCACCTCATCCTTAAAACATGATGATCGCTCCATGCAAGCCAAAATTTCCCCATCCATATGGAATAAACACAGACAATTATCATGAGATTATACTAACCAAACCAGTACCTCTACCATTCTCTTCGCAAGTCCCTCATTCACTTTTCCTCCACTACCCTAGATCCTCCTAGGCCGAGTTTCTCTCCCGTTACTCCACTTCTAAACTCCAGCCAATGTTGCCTGTCTGCCTGTCTGTCAGACCCCTTTGGACCTAGAACCGAATCTGACCTTTTCTGTCTTGTCGACTTTAATTTGAGAGCCTCTGAAAAAGTTGGTTATTTTCTTCTATATAATTTTATATAGAACAATCAATATTATTATGCACGCCTCTTGCGCTCCGACGACTAATAATTTTTATAAATGACGCTCTTAAGTCTTGGAAGATTGTGTCGTGAAGCAAATTCAAAATCCAATCAATTTGTATTAAAATGAGCCAATTACAGATGTAACACTGGATGGAAATTGTCAAAGACTGTCTTAGAATACAACAGTAACATATTAGCCTAATTAAATAATAATAAACTCTCTGCAGCAATGCGGATACTAGACTCTTTGCCTGTATTCTGCACAATCCTTGTCATGTATTGCATAAATTGTTACCGCCGATCAAGCAATCGCGCTACTCCCTGCGGCCACGGTCCCATAGCCGTGAGCTTCCCATGTTTGACAACCTGTCTCAGAAATGCTTCCTTGCCAGGATGCTATATAAATAAACTATGTTTCCCTAGATCTGGCTATTTAAACCCTTCATTTTACCCTATGACTAGCTCTAGCTCTTCTTCCTCTGTACAATAAAGCCTCTCATTCAATTCTTTGGTTGTATATATAAATTTTTGTTTATTTGTTTGAATGTATTAATCTTGTTAATCTTGCTATGTACAGTGCTGTGCGTTTGCTAGTGCTTCTCAATAAAGGAAATACTTACTTACTTACTTACTTAAATAGCAACCGATGTCTGTTTCGTAATTGGACAACCAGATGTCGCAAATGTCAACAATTGGACATTAATAGGTAATGCTGATCTCACGCAGTCTTTTCTTCAAAGCCATTATTTTGATGTTCTCCGGTGAAATGATTGAACGCTGGAGTATAAGATAAGATTCGAAAATATTGTACTAAGTTTATAATTTTATTTTAGGCTTGCTTTCTTCTATACCTACAAACGCACCAACACAGTGCCTACCGATAATAGACGGCTATACAATTAATAAAATCAAAATCAAATCAAATTAAAACTTTTTAATGAAGCCAAATCAAATCATGCACAGAACATTTCAACATGTAATAACGAGATTGGCCGCAAGAGGAGTCCCACAAGGGATCAAGATCCCGCTAACAATTAATCAAATCAAACTAGGAACACCTATAATATCATTTCCAAAGTCTTCAATTTTAGTGACAGCGCAGCCAAAGCCTTGACAACAGCACAACGTCAAGTATCATACAGCAAAATGATGCATTTACAACAGAAAATAATAATAAACAATTTTCCAAACCTTACGAAGGTCATCTGCACTAGTAGTAAAGATTGGAATGCAATGGCGTCTGATATAGGCCCACAGTCGCCCACTGCGTTGCTTTTAGAGTGTTATTTCAATTACATGGCGATTAACATTGGTTCTTGAAACGCATGCAGTGTCTTTGTATTACTGATTTTATTCATAATACAACTATACCACAAACATTTCAGTAGCTCAAGACAACTAAAAAAATTACTAAAATACAATGGCGGGTCCAGAACTGTTTGCTTGGGGGCAAAGGTTCTGTCTTAGGGAAAAGGGTAATTTTCTTTAAATAATAGCCTACTTTATTTGAAATAATGCCATGTGTGTAGTAGACTAAGCACTTGCACTATCCTATATTATAGGCCTAAAACTCTTTCAAAGTGACGAAATCTTCATTCAGAGGCGATAAATAGCAAGCAACTGAAATAAGAGTCAATCGGTGGCATCACCATTATATTTGAAAATGTAAATTCCTCCAAGTCCCTTTATAGATCAGGCTCAGCAAGAATTCGTACACACATATTATGCAAAACTTCAAGATATTTACGACAAGATACAAGGCACGATAACAGTCAACTGGATTGCAGTAAATGTCTAAGTCTTTGGAGAACGCGCTGTAGAATGATGTCATGTTTTCTAAGGAATATTCCATGAGCAAGTGAATGATGTTGAATTCATTTGGGATAAAGCTTCTGAGGGGAGCCTCTGATTTATTAGTCCGATCATGCAGATCCTTGGAATAGGCTTTAAACATTTCTGTATTCTTTGATATTCCAAAAGATTTCCGAGTTGCTGTAGAATTTCATCCAACGGAAATGTTGGAGTTTGAAAATCGTAGTTTAGTCGGGAAGCCGGACCTGCTAATAATTTATAAACTACGGAATATCTCAGGTACGTTCATATCACCTCCATGCACATAAATATATACTTCCATTGACAGTGCTACTGCAACAGAGCCTATGACTCGCACATGAACATAATCATAAATAATAAATGGCTGTCTGCACATTTAGTGTCATAATGCTTGGCGTATAGACATATCGGCTCAGGTCATAGACTGGTCAAATCATGTAATCACGGTAGGCCCCTATTCGTTAGGTAAATTGCCTGTATCATTTCTATTGTCATTAACACACCTTTATACTTTATGACATCTATTATGTTAAATTCGCCTTTTGTCCGTCCTGGAGTCGGGAGCGCTTCTGTGTGTAGTCCCCTTGAAGGAGCTCTATATAAATATATAATGTATATAAATACATGAATGAATGAATAAAAAGCATTCTAAATTTGTCGAAGCTTGTGCTGAAGAAACAGACATATGATGTGCTCAAATGGAAGATTGCTCTTCAGCTTGTTAAATTCCAGCATTACTTCCGCTCTTGGATTACTACAGTCCATCAGAAATCTCACTTTCAAATATCTTGCCAGGAAATGTCTTCCAAGGAAATAATGACATTTCAGAAAATAGGAGTCAAAAAGAAATGCCGAAAGTGAAAGCTTCCGCAAGTAAATCTCTCTGGCAAAAACATGTTGAAACTTCGACTCCGTTGTGCGCTTCATTTTGCACAACTCCTTATTTAGAGGCAATAAATAGCAAACAAGTGTGTGAAATCCAAGCAAACATTGGATGTCGCTGTCGAAATAAGAGTCAAGCGGTGGAACCACCATTACATTTGCAAATGGAAATGTCCTTAAGTTCCTTTGTAGTTCTGGTTCATTGAGAATTCGTTCACACAAATGCAACACTTCAGGATATTCACGAGACCTGTAGAGATAGGCAGCACTGTAACAATAAACAGTATTGCATCGAATGTCAAAGTCTTTGCAAACCACATTGTAAAATGATGTCATATTCTCTAAGGAATATTCCAATAGCAATCCTGTGATGTCGACTTCATTCGGAACAAAGCTCTTGGGAGGCTTCTCTAATTTATTAATCGGATCAGATCCTTGGAACATGAATAAACTATTTTCTGTATTCTTTGATATTCCATAGGATTTCCGATTTGTTGTATTCATTAGAATTTCATCCAACGGAAATGCTGGAGTTCGAAACTCGTAGTTTAGTCGGAAAGCCGTAGAACTTCTTTCATATGAGGAAATTGTTAAATACTGAGCAAGCACCTCTGGTGTGAGGCGCAAATCGGGAGAACACCGTCTCCTATTGTCGTGCAAATCATGTTCAATCTGACTGAAAAATAGGTAAAATCCAATTATGCTAGAAATGTCTTCTATGTATAACAAACAACCTGCATTCAGCGGTTCTTTCTTCTCTTTCTCAGGCAACTTATTTGTGATCACTCTAGAGCAAAGTTCGATGGCAGTTTCGTATTCGGATGTGGCAAAATGAAGAGCAGCCATGTAAGCCAAAGTCGCACCGGCGATAGTTTCGGATTTAGAATCCTCAGATTCTAGAGCTCTTCCTAGAAGTCCTGTCGACATTTGGGACACGAGTTTAAATTCTAGAGGAGTTAGTTTTCCGGTCAAATTTTCCATGAGACCTTGTGCTGTCAAGAAAAGGAAGAAGCTTCTCTCCATACTTGTCCTATTTGGTTTTGGAAAGTTATGGTATTTAGACTTCAAGACTTTCGATTGCCATGAAACTTCTCTGATAAATTCAGTAATCATGTTGCTATCTAATGTCATTTTCTGCCAACTCAATGCGTTTGCAGCATGCAAAATGAACAGTACTTTTCCAAATTGTGGAAAACTTGATGAGAACTCCACTGTTGATGAAAACAAATCGAGACGATCTGTTTTCAACATTATTCTAATTGAGCAAAGAAGATGCTGCAAATATTTGCGATATGCATAGCTTGTTTGACGTATAACCTCCTTAACAGTGTGCTGTACCAAAATAGCAAATGCGACTGCAAACTCCTTTTCAAAGAATTCAAGCTTCCCTTCGTTCATGATCTCGGAGATACGCAGCAGGTATTGACCAAAATCTGGAATCAGATCCTCGGTAGCAGCGATAATAGAGACTCTCTTTAAGATGGGCCGTGTGTATTTCTCCGCAAACCAAACATTTAAAATGCTAAAGTGGCAGAATTCATTCAAAAGTCTAATAGTTTCATCAACTATTTTCTCGTTCATGCGTCCATGAAACAAGTTTGCTTCAGGAATAAAATAGTTCGGACAATATCTTTTCTTTAGCCATTCTGAGAGCCTTTGCAGTAAACAGCAGCATATTTCAATAACAGGCGTGGAATTCCACCATTCGGGTCTCCTTTCTTCACAGGACCACAGCATCAGTGTTTTAAAATGGTATGTACAGAGAACTTCATCTTTCCTTGGACAATCCTGTTTTATTAGTTCTCTCTTGGCAAAGAATCTGAGCGTATGGTAGACAATCTGCTGAACTGGAGTCCAACTCTGAAGTAAAATGACTTCCGCAACTGAAAATGACAGTCTGCATTGGTGTATATCATTTCTGCAGTCAGGATGTTTTCCATTAACAACATGACACCCACGCTGTACTATTTTATGGATATTGGCAGCTGTCGGCCACTCATGAATTTATCGACGAAATGGCCAATGCCTGGCTTCCTTTGGCCACTGTGGGCACCAGAAGCCAGGGGCGGATCCAGAAAGTTTAAGAGGGGGGTCCAAATGGGCGTCCGAAGGACGATCGTTGAGGCGCGCAGCGCCGAGCAGGGGGAGGCGTATGGGGAGGGGATGTGCCCCCTCCCCACTTTAAAATTTTTTGAATTTTCACGCTGCAATGGTTGCATTTTAGGCGAACAAATTGCTCTATTATTTCATTACTGAAAGGCATCAGATATGTCACTGGTAGCTAAGATGTTACTTAAGTCGTTTTTTATTTGACTGTGGACAGTAGTACTAGGAAACCAGACATTTCTTAAATTAATATAAAACCTAGAAAATACGTTCAATTTTCAAGAATGCCATGAGCCTTAAGATATTGTATTGTATTGTATTTGATCATTTATAAAACGCTTCTCATAGCATAAGCCTTTCAGAAGCACTCCCAGTACGAGGTACTCCGCGAGAAATGGAAGGTGTGAGGGTGAGAGAAAGAGGTAGAGATGCTACCAGTGAGGTTTGCAGAGCGTAGAGAAGGAGGACGACCTTTCCATAGGGAGGGACCTATGCAGGCAAAGGATCTGGATTGAGAAAAGGTACACGAATTGCTTACCGGGACTCGCTTAGCAGAATAGTTAACAAATGGTACACAAACCAAGCAAGAATGATTCAACTACCTTATCGGAAGCCATGTAGTAATGATGTAGTTTTACTAAATGTTCAAGGAACACAACATTTTAAAATTTGATATTTTGAAATTTGAGAAACAACACTCGAGAGAAGCTAATTTAGTTGTACAAATATAATATTTTTTATTTATATATCCTCATTTTCTTTTATAACAAAAGATCACAGAGTGAACATTGTCTACTTGGCGATGGGGAGGGGGCCACGTCCTGTGTAAATTTCAAATAGGGGGGGGGGCCATGGCCGGATTGCCCCCCCTGGATCCGCCCCTGCCAGAAGCAATAGACAATATCTAAAGGGAGATTGCCCCACTCAATTAATTTAACCGCTGGACCAGTACAGTAGCGTTCTTCTTTTGGATTGTGCCTGTTTGAACCATGATCCAAATACATGGCAATTTGTATAAACTTGCGTGAACTGCAAGTCTGCTGAAATTCAAACTGCTTACAATGCCAATTATATCTCAGTTTCCCCAGACGTTGAAGTAATACAAATCCTGGATAATCAGGATATGGTATGATCTGTGAACAGCCCATCGTGTCTAGAAAACCACTGACATCATCTGGTAAAATCGGAATGTTGTCTGTGAAGGCCAGTTCATCAGCGCGCCATATTAAAGTGTCTGTGTCGTCGATACAAGTAGTCATAGCTTCAACGTAGAACTCTATCGAACTGCCACATTCAAAGTGATATTCAAGCACTTGGTCTGGAGACATAATGTGAAATTGCATGGAATAAAACGCATCGCTATACGGCTTGGGATGCAGTTGGCTTGTACCAACAATGAATGCAGAAACACCATCCATTCTGAATTTACAAAAAATACTTTACCAGGTCACAGTCGCTTTATGCCGTTCTGCAAATACAATTGAAAAGCATTACTAAGTTGAGTCTCTATTCAGCTTGACCTGGCAGAGAAGAATATGGCGGAATTGCAGCAGAACAGCTTTTAAAGAAGCAGGTAGTGAAGATGCAGTTTCTACAGGGATATAGAATATCGGATCCTTGAAAGAAAGCTCTATTTTAGGCAGTTAGTCATAGATGCTCATATATTCGTCATCCTGCGTTCGACGGTATCTGCACTTTAAAAAATTGAGATTCTTAAAACGTTATAAAGCTCAGAGCATCAGCCGATGGTGGCCACTAAGCAGAATCGTTGTGCAAGCCAAGGTTTAGGGTAATTTCAATCAAAGCCAAGAAGGAAATCCGAGGAGAACCGGAAACATCCTACAGAAGAAAAGTTAAAAATCTCATTTCAGTTCCAGATTTGTCGCTTGTCAGCGTTAACGGATCTTTCTTCAGTAAAGAAGAAACGATGCAATTAATTATAGAAAGATGATGCTTAGGATTCATTAGAAAGCGACACATTGATTATTTTTATCATGTGTTCCTATCATTTCATTTCACCAGCCTCATCAAGTCAGCCTTTGGGATGGTGAGTTAGAATTGCTTCTAGCAAGCCACTGTCTGCCATTAAATGAGAAGACTGACTGAATGTCTCACAAATAGACTGAATAGTATACCTTCCAAACGGTGGGTGATGGGTGAATCGTAAACATAGACACGAAGAACAGAGGGACGAGGGTTCGATACCTGCTTGATCATAAGGTTGACTAAGCCTTCCAATCCCTAGGAGCGATGGTAAAATGAGTAGCAGTAGGACGAATCGGCGTTTAACAGGTTGCTTAGTAGGCCTACTTTGTTAAATTCGACTATTGTTTAACTTGTTATCATGTGTTCCCACCATTTCATTTAATCATATTGCGGTTTGTCAGTTTGAATTGAATGAATTATTATTATTATAGTTGTGGGAGTAATCAACAATTGGTCAGCGGCAAGCAAAAGACGGAAAACCATTTGATATTAGGTTACCGGGGAGTTTAAACCTATCCGTTATGGAACACGCTGACTGATTATAATATATTGGTCAGCGTCCCGTCATAATCTGGACATCCTAATGATCAGGCACCACATTCTCTTTTGTGCCTTGTTTTAAAAAAAAAACATCACGGTCCCTAGTCGTCTTGACGGTTTTAACTCGCTTCCTACTGACATTCTGAAAGTCTACTTTTCGAAGCTTTGTAAGGTCCAAAACACCCTGACTTGAACTACAAAGTATCAAAATAATCTCGTGGTTTTAAAAGTGAATACCTGGCACCCATAGGTTCTTAGTAAGACCCGTGAACAGACTCGTCTTTCCTGAGCAAGATGAAGCGAGAAATGGCTACAAGAAAAGCGATTAGTTTCGTGCATGTAATCTCCATACAATGTGACACAAGCTCAGTTATTCAACTCGCGGTATCAGTTGACGACACTTTTCCGTTGGCCGATGCTCTTTCTAAATTAGGGTCTGCGTTGTAGCTGGATTGGATCTGCCGAAATGATTGACAAATTCATCAGGAATCGGAGAAAATGAAACGATCGAGCAGTTCCTTCATCCCACAATACGATGTTTGAAAGACTGTAGGCCCTATACACGTGCTTACTTTAACACTGAGAGGTACATACAGTAGGCTATATAAATAGAAATATTAGAAAATACTCGTTAACTGGCAGCTGTTTGTGTAGGCCTACTCCGCAGTCCCTACTGGATAACTTAACCCAGTTTGAAAGTCAACCATTCCAGTATTGTACGAAATGTCATATGACTTCAGGGTAAAGTCGTAGTTTACGTTGCTAAATTATTTGATGTTGTCACTGTAAAATGGAAGCTGGATTGATGAAAGAAATTGTTTCCCTGCATGGAAGTGGGATTGATGAAAACGTTCCTATGTTCAAAATTGAAGTTAGATCGATCGAAATAATTTTTCCCGTAAATAGAAGCTGGATGGATGAAATTAAGTTTTGGATTCAATAGAAACGGGATTGATGAAAATAATTGTTTCCGTAATTAGAAGCTGGATCCATGAGAATATATCTTTGCTTAAATAAAAGTTCCATTGATGAAAAATATTTCTTTCGTCAAATAGAAGTTGGATTGAAAAAAGTAATTTTTTCAAATTAAATAGAAGTTGGATTGATGAAAAAATTTCTTAATGAAATGGAAGGTGGATTGATGATAGTTAACATGCACATAGGTAGACTTCTTACTTACCAACGTCAAGTACGGCATTGAAGACATTAGAATAATTTAGCAACGTAAACTACGACTTTACCGACTTCAGTTTAAAACCAATAGAAATCCGCAGCTGTTTAAGCATGACTAAACCCTAAAAGCTAAAATGTATTGTCATCGTAGGCTTTGGGAAATAACGCCCTTATTATCATTGACCTACCCTTGGACCGCCAGGGCATTTCCCGGATACCACTGTATCGGCGTTTAATTACCAACTATGAGAAATGACAGTGTACACATAACAGTCAGACATTATTATAATCTGTGTATAGCAACGGGCGGAGATTTCGTCAGTTTCCAGCAGGGCTGTTCAAGGTTTTGTTTTTGTTTGGTTTTGTGGTTTTTAAACAAAAAAACACAGAATTTGGCTTCTTTTTTTTTACAAATTTAGAAATTATAAATGTCAAAAATGGCGTCTCTTCGACTCTCTTGGCAATTATTGTGTCGTCTTTGTTAATTTAATTAGCCTACACGACGTTCTACGGTTCTACTGTTCTAGTTAATTTCATTTAGGCCTATGCATCTTATTAATTTGAACGATATTCATGCCATTTTCATTAGTTTTATGATATGAAATAGGAATATCTTAAAAACACAAAAAACAACTTTTCATTTTGAAAAACACATGTTTTTTGCACCTCTACGTGCCAAAGTTGTTATATAAACTCCAAACTGCGACAGATAAGATTATGTCAAACACCTGATAATGTTGGTCACAGAGCCTCTGTCAATGTCATGCAAGACATAGGATTCCCACATGTGTGGCACGATAGCCAACTGGTCTGTAACGCCGGTCTCTCTCTCTCTCTCTCTCTCTCTCTCTCTCCCTCTCTCTGTCTGTCTCTCTCTCTCTCTCTCTCTGTCTCTCTCTCTGTGTTTCTCTCTCATTGGAAAGAAACATTGTTGCAAAATGTTCTAACTTAAATATAAAAATTAACCACAAAACTATTCCTGAATTAAATTTTGATTCTGGACAAACATGGAAAGAACATATCCGATATTTAATAAATGAAAGAAAATGCAAAAATAATTTTTTTAAGAATTAGTCTCACAAAAATGCGAGCACATGAGGTGCCTCTTTCCTTTAAGAAGGCATAAACTGAAGTGAGGCCTACAACATGCTCATGCGCTGCGACTTCAACCTCCGATTCAGTGTCCCGTGTCCGCGCTGTAGACGGGAGCGCCTCTGAGTAGAAATCTTGAAGGGGCGCTATAACAAGTGCTCATACATACATACATAAGCTGCAACGGTTAACCTGACCGACCACGAGCCATTATTTACAGCTGCACAGGTCAGCATCATATTCTGTGTTCCGCCATAAACTACGGTATTTCGTATCTATAGGTAGCTAGACATTGTTCATGCACCTGCGTAAAAATATACTTCCGTTTACCATCTATCTATCTGTCTGTCTGTCTGTATGTATGTCTGTCTGTCTATCTATCTATCTATCTATCTATCTATCTATCTATCTATCTATCTATCTATCTATCTATCTATCTATCTATCTATCTATCTATCTATCTATCTATCTATCTATCTATCTATCTATCTATCTATCTATCTAGAGATCTAGAGATCTAGAGATCTAGAGATCTAGAGATCTAGAGATCTAGAGATCTAGAGATCTATCTATCTAGAGATCTATCTATCTAGAGATCTATCTATCTAGAGATCTATCTATCTAGAGATCTATCTATCTATCTAGAGATCTATCTATCTATCTATCTATCTATCTATCTATCTATCTATCTATCTAGAGATCTATCTATCTAGAGATCTATCTATCTAGAGATCTATCTATCTATCTATCTATCTATCTATCTATCTATCTATCTATCGATCTATCTATCTAGAGATCTATCTATCTAGAGATCTATCTATCTAGAGATTTATATAGCGCTCCTTCAAGATTACTACTCAGAAGCGCTCCCGACCCAGGCCTGGTCAAAAGGAAAGGCGTAAGTAATTTATAAAAAGAGACAGAGTAGTCTCGCGGAAGAGAACGCAGGTCAGAGGTGAGACTATTCCAAAGAGATGGACCCACGATCGAGAAAGCAAGACGGATAGACATCGTCTCAGCGATCAGGAATTGGTCAAAGCAAGTACTCACGGCTATTGTTTGGTCATTGGCATGTATAATTTCCACTGTCATTGACACACCTCCATACTTTTGGACATCTATTTTATTAAAAGCATTCGAAAGTTGACGAAGTTTATGCCGAAGAAAGTAACATTTTATGTGATCAAATGGAAGATTGCTTTTTAGTTAGGCTACTTACTGAGTTTGAATAGATGACTAGTAATTACCTGTAACTGAGGCTAGTTGTCCAGCGCAATAACAACTTTTACTGAATTATAGCTTCCAAACGTAACTAAGCAAACTGACTGCGTCGTGATAAATCGCCATATTAACTCAGTTTTATATGTATGACAAAATTTTATTGAGCCGTAATAAATCTGTTATTTGGACATGTCAGATACATCTAATATTAGCTTCGTCTAACGTAGCACAACTTAATAGAACCAATAAAAATATATTTGTCTTATTAGTTCGAGACAAGAAATCAGTCAATCTGAGAGCAGAACTTCTGAAAACAAATTAGAACACTTTCTGTACCTCATTGTTTAGTAAAACAAACCCGGCAGAAACCAACTAATGACAATGATTTTATACAACTCTGTAGTCTAACTATCATCTGCCATTGACATATATATGTTCACCCTGCAGAGTATTTTGCATTCGCAACGTCCCGAAGTCGTCGAAGTTTTTGTTGAAGAAAAGAGCGTATGATGTGCTCAAAAGGAAGACTAGCTTTAAGTTTCTTAAATTCAAACATTGCTTCGGAGAGTGAGTTACAGTAACCGATCAGACATCTCACTTTCAAATATCTTGCCAAGAAGTGTCTTCCAAGAAAATAATGACAACTAATGCTATAACGTTCTTCAAGGACTTTAGAAAGTAAACACTTGGCGGAATGAATATTTTTGACAAAAAACTGGTTGAATGTCCAATTAGAATTTTTGTCAATTTTCTGCAAGACTTCATATTGTGGCGACAAATAAAAAAATAATGTGTGAAACCCAAGCAAACATTGGACTTCACCGTCGAAAAAAGAGTCAAGCGGCGGCAAGACCATAACATTGGCAAATTCAAATTTCTTCAATTCCAACTGTAGATCTGGCTCATCGAGAATTCGTTCACATAAATTGAAAACCTCAGGATAAATACGACGCTGGTATAGATAAGCAGCACGGTAACAATCAGCTGTATTGGAGTGAATGCCAAAGTCCTTCCCGATGGCATTGTAAAATGATGACACATTTTCTAAGGCATATTCCATGAGCAATTGAATGATGGTGTTTTCATTTGGCAAACTGCTTTCATTGTGCGTTTCTGATCGCGTCTGTTGATCGGTTCTCTGACAAACGCCCAAAAAACTATTTCTTTTCCCTGATATTCGTGAAAATCTCCGATTAGTTATAGCCATCAAAATTGCATCCAGCGGAAATGTTGGAGTTATAAAGATGTTCTTCAGTTCAAAAGCCCTAGCTTTTCTTTCAATTGACGAAATTGTTAAATAGTGAGAAAAAACTTCTGGTGTAAGACGAAGATCTAGGAAAAATTGCCTCCCAGTATAATGCAAAGAAGCGTCCTTGGTCTTTCTGAAAATCAAATAAAATCCAATTATCTGAGAAATGTCTTCAATATACAACAAACAGTCTGCATTTAATGTTTCTGTTTCCTCTTTCTCAGGCTTTTCATTCATCACTCTCGCGCAAAGCTCTATAACCGTTTGATATTCTGATGCCGCAAAATGAAGAGCAGCCATGTAGGAAAAAGATGCCTTGGCGATAGCGCTTGTTTTAGAATACTCACATTCCAAAGCTTTCCATAGAAGTTCCTTTGACATTTCAGACACCACTTGAACTTCTAGATTATCATTTGATCCGGTCAGATTTTCCATCAGATCCTGAGCTTTCATGAAGTAAAATTGGCTTCCATTAACATAAGTGGTTAATGATCTTGGTAAGTTGTGGTGCTTCGATCGAAAAACTTTTGGCTTTATCAAAACTTGTCTGATTTCGTCAACAAACCATTCGCTCTCAAAGTGCATTTCTTTGCAATCCAATAAATGGACAGCGTGCAATATACGCAACATCGATCCATAAAACCAATAACATGATTCAATCTCTGCGGATGGCCGAATATCGATTCCATTCACAAAATATGAATGAATTCTCAAAAGATATTTCCAAAAATCGAGATATGCCAATTCGAATCCATTCTTTACTGTGTGATGTGCATATTTAACATCAAACTGAAACCTATACAAGACATAGAAGTTGAGGGCTTTTATTTTAGATTCGTTCATGTCTTCACAGGCGAGCAGCATAAGCTCATGTACATAGCTTCCTAAGATATCAGGAGCGCGCATTGCACCGATCACAAAATGAAAACATGGCTGAATATAATGTTCCACAAACCAAAAGCTCAGAATGTCTGAATCGCAATAATAAATCAATTTTTTAGCAGTTTCATCAACGATCTTCGGATTAAAGCGTTTATGAAACAAATTTGCTTGAGGAATAAAATAGTTTGGACATCTTGTCTCTTTTAGCCAATTTGAAAGTTTTTCAAATAAATTGCAGAATATTTTTATCACAGATGAGGAAGTCCACCATTCTGGTGACATCTCTTCACAAGACCACAGCATCAGTGTTTTAAAATGGTAGGTACAGAGAACCTCGTCTTGCTTTGGACAATCTTTTCTGATTAGTTCTCTCTTGGCAAAGAATCTGAGCATATGATAGACAATCTGCTGAACTGGAGTCCAACTCTGGAGTAGAATGACTTCCGCAACTGAAAATGACAACCTGCACTGGTGCACATCATTTCTGCAACCAGGATGTTTTGCAAATACAACATGACAACCAATCTGTACTATCTCGTGGATGGTGGCAGTCGTCGGCCATCCATACTTTCTTTGTCGATTTGGCCAATTCTTCGCTTCTTTTGGCCACTGTGGGCACCATATGGATGTTACATTATCAATTGAAAGTGGACCGTTGTCTAATTTTTTTCTTGCCGGACCAACCCTACACCAATTAACACCATAGTGACCTGTGTCAATTTCATCCAATTCGGTTGTTTTTGTAATTCTTTGGACGTTAGCCTGAATAAATTCAAAGGCTTTGCGTTCCCAGTTATACCTCATTTCTCCTAAAAGACGAAGTTGTACAAAAGCTGGATATTCAAGGTATGGCTCCATCAAGAAACACTCTATTGTATTAGCTCTATGACGGACATCAAAAGGCAATACAGGCTTTTCATCTGTAAAGGCCAGTAGAAGTGATGACATCCATAAGCAATCAATGTCGTCGATGTATGGATGTAACGGTTGAATGAAGATTTCAGCACAACTGCCACATAAAACTGTAAAGTCTTGACTGGAGACGGAAGCTTGTAAATGAATGGTCTCAAAAATGTTAGGGTGTGTCTTTGGAAATATTCGACAAGTACGGACGATGAATTCCGACACGCTGTCGTCCATTGCTGCAACCAGAGGAGAACAAACTGACTAGCATCATCATCATTATCATCCTTTCTAGTCTAGTAATTATTAGAGTGGAATGAAAATGTAAAAAATTCCAGCAAACGTTTTCTAATAGAGATGAAAGGTTGCCAGCATGTTAGTGTACAGATCGAGTGTTCAAAATATTTTTGCTTTTGCTTTCTGTCTTCTATCCTCTACTGGCAGTGAAATTTTAAAAAATATTAAATTATTTGGAAAACGTCGATGTTGTGAATTATTTCTTTCTTGAACTAAATATCCGCGAGCTGTTACAAATTCATGAATACACGTTCAAATCAGAATCGAGTTATAATATGATGCATTTTTAATATTTCCAGGGCTTGTTCGTTAATTGATTTTTGATGTATGAGGTTATTATATAAATAAAACTTGCAGATTCTTTGGTATAACTGAGCTATTACGTGGATGATGATACATCCACGTAATAGCTCAATTATACCGAAGAAGTTTGAACCTGAGTCAGAGAGTGTGAACATAAAATTTGCATTGCAGAGTTAGAATAGAAGAACATGTCTCTGGTTTTAGAGCCAGGTTCAAGTTTCCGAAGCCATGTAACAACTGCAACTGTGTCCAATTTGGAAGAATTGGCGGGATAGTTGTAGTCCACTTAAAGTGGTTAATTGAATTTCTTTTCTCTTCTCTGCATAACAATCTTGTTGGTTTTAATAAGTGCTGTCGTAATTATAATATAGCGAACATTGTAACACTCTACTACTACGTAGATCTACATTAAAGAATTCAAAATAAAGCAACATCGTAAGTTCTCAGTAGTCCTTGAATTTTTTCTAAGACTCGGTACGCAGTACCGTAATGAAGAGTTTCAGCGCCCATGGGCAATAGTTGCTGACGGCGCCCCTTTCTAATTTTCTTGTTGACTTTTAATCATTCTTCTCATAGTACTGTGTATTACTGTCATCTTATCGCCTTTCCCTTAATGCTTCTAATCTCACACGCTCCTCCTATTTTCACTTAAGGCGTCTCAGGGTCATTCGTCGTTCTGTCTCCTCCTCCATATTCACAACTTTAGTTCATGCTTTTGTATTTTCTCGGATTGACTACTGCAATTCCCTTCTTGTTGGTCTTCCTAAGGTTCGTCTCTCTCCTCTTCAGTCGGTCCTCAACACAGCTGCTAGACTGATAGCCCGCCTTCCCCGGTACTCTCACATCTCTACCTTTATGTTTGACGAACTTCATTGGCTCCCTCTGCATGCGCGCATACAATTTCAATCAATCAATCAATCAATGCTTTATTGCTCACCGAAGAAAACATAATCACGTAATCACAGACAATGTAAACAGAAATAAACATGCAGTGAACAATGGGAAACCCCGAAAGAACGAACCGTTCCGCTAACAGGGATCGCCCAATTTCAATCGTAATGCAACCAATGGAGTAAATCATAATTAACAATTTCGTGAGTAAACATCAAATAGCAGTATCCTACCTTGGTATACCAAAACATCAGTGAACAAAGCAAATATACTTAAATAAACAATGGCTAATAACAAAATAACTGCAACACAGGGCATGGTGCTCTAAAGACACTGAGAGTTCAGTAGGTATGATTTTAGTTTATTTTTAAACTGATGCAGCGTTGACACGTTTTTTAGATCTGTCGGTAACATAATTATTCCAAAAGATAGGACCATAAATGCTTATACTGTGTTGCCTAATCGTGGTGTTTGTGCTAATTTGGTGATACTTATTAGAGGACCGTGTGTGATGACTATGAACTTCTGAGTTTTTACTAAACCATCGATTGAAACCGCTTGGTAATAAGCGCATGTGGAACCTGCACATAAATTCGCCCACTTGAAACTTATTGATATTTTCAAAATGCAATACTCCCAGACTATAAATAAATTTCGTGTGTGGGCTCTATAGGGTACGTTACATATGATGCGTATAATGCGTTTCTGAAGGGTTGTCAAACAGGCCAATCTGGTACAATACGTAGATGCCCAAATAAGGTTGCAATATGAGAGATAAGGATGGATTAGTGAATAGTATAAATTTAAGAGTATGTTTTTAGGAAGGAGATGCCGGAATCTGCAAATTATGCCAATATTTTTTGCCAATTTCTGTGAAATATAGGTTACATGTTGTTTCCATGATAATTGATCATCATTGTAGACCCCCAAGAACTTAGCCGATGTCGCGCTATTTATGTTTTGGTTAACAATGTTAATAGAGAACGGATAGTCATGAACTGAAGCTATCTTCCTCTTTGAGCTAAATAGAATATAGTTCGTTTTTTTAAGATTCAAAGATAGTTTATTTGCCTTAAACCATGTCCCCACTTTTGCAAGTTCCACATTTAGCCTATTAATCAGTTCAAGAAGTGAACTATCAGACATAAATACATTAGTGTCGTCTGCGAACATAATAAAGTGTAGGGCTGACGAAGCAAGATGGATGTCATTCACGTATAGCAAAAATAGTAGAGGGCCTAATATCGAGCCCTGTGGGACACCACAATTTATAGCAAGTATATGTGAAGTAAACCCATTGTAGAGGACACACTGCCTTCTGCCCTTTAAGTAGACCCTAATCCAGGCAAGACACATACCCCTTATTCCATAGTGTTCTAGTTTTTTAAGTAAAATTTCGTGATTCACCGTGTGAAAGGCCTTAGATAAGTCGAAAAACACCCCAATGGAAAAAAGATTACTATCCCTTGCCTCTGAGATCTTGTCACACATTTCCAGGACAGCCATGTAAGTGGAAAGGCCTTTGCGAAAACCAAATTGGCCATTGAATAGAGTGTCTTTCATAGTTAATTCATAATTTACAATCCTCTTTCTGATCTTCAAGGCTCAGAGGGGTCTTGCCCCGCAATATCTGGTTGGCGTAATACTTCGGCCTCACTCAGCTTCCTCCCACCGTCCACTTCGTTCCTGCAATAGACTTGACCTCTTGGTTCCCCGCAGTAGAACTGCTATGGCTCAGGCTCGTTTCTTTGCTTCAATTGGTCTCTCTCTTTGGAATGTTCTTTCTCCCTCTGTTCGCTCAAAAATTTTCTCTGGCAGTCTCTCCTCTTCCTTCGCTTTTCTCAAAACCTGTTTATTTTCGCGGGGCTTAGCACACTGGGAGTGCTTCAGAACGGTTCACCCTACGAGAGGCGCTTTACAAATACTTAAATACGATACTTAAAGCTAATTTTGCACCCCTTGAGCTGCGCCCGCGGGAAGTTGCCCCCTCTGCCCCCTTCGTTACGCCACTGTCCGTACGCGTACAGAAATATCAGACTGCAATTGGCATCAGATTCTATAATAATTATCACAGATTTTCAAACACATTTGAAAAGTGTATTCTTACTACGAATGCTGACTAGTAGGCCTAGGCCCAATTCGATAGCGTGCAGTTATTCGTTGATAAATGCCTATCGTTATTGTTAGAAAGGAATCCTTAGTATAGGCAGGTATTCAAGCAATTAACAGCCCAACGTAACTTGCGAAATACTTTCTGGTTTTCTTAGGAAATGCTCGAATTTCCATTTGCAAAAAGTTAAGCAACGAATTCAGTAAACATGAAGTTTCGCTCATTGTCAGTAGGCGGTTATTTTCAGCAATAACGGAATTTTCTTTCGAGAAAAACCGTTGATCTTTAAATAATGATCATGGCTAAATGCGAAAACGAAAACTACTAGTGGAAAAGTGGGTCGCACAAAGAGAAATTTGTATTAAGCCTACACAAATTGTGACATTTTTCAACCTATTCAGTGTAAAATGGGAGTACACAAATTGTATTGTATTGTATTGTATTGTATTTATAAAAAAACACCAATCAGAGGCACTCCCAGTGCGAAAGACTCCGAGCGAAAAGAGTGGTCTTAAGACAACGACAAGAAGCACCTGGCCCACCAGATAGCATCAAAGAACGAGTTGATGAAGGGAGTTGGTTCCATAGTGATATTGTATACTACGAAGCTTATGCACGAATGTATTTATATGCATTTGTGCATGTGGGTAGACTAATATAGGCCTATGTGGGCTTGTATGAATGCATAAATGCATAATGCATGTATGTATGTGTAGTGTAGGTTGTAATGTAGACGGTCGCCCAAAATGATGCTGAAGTGATCGCCCAACAGGATGAAGAGTCTCGCTGTAATTTTCATATTTACGTTTATTTCCACAATCGCCAGCAGTGCAGAAGAGAACAACGAACCGACAACTCATAACCATAGTAACCATAAACACTCAGCACGACAAAGCCCGACACCCAACACCTTAACATAAACGCAGATTCTGTTTTATAATAGTCAATGGGGGGAGGGGCTGTCCTTCTGCCTTAGTCATCTATCTAGAGCCTCTCGGGACAATAATTATGGTCACATGCATGTTTACATCCGTCTTACCATTTTTGGCCAGAGTAACTTCATCCGGCCTCCTAGTCATCAGCTGCCAGCTCTGCACTCACACACTTCCTTCGTTCAACTCTCCCCCTCTCTCCCTTCACATCTCTCTCGCTCCGTCTGTCTCTGTTTAGCCTGTCTGTCTGCCCGCTTGTCTGTCTGTCTATCTCCAGTCTCCCCACTACGTAGGCCTATGTATTATGTATCACAATACTAGATCGCGGGGTGATTACAGAGGAAATATTGCTCGCACTAACTCTCGACTGTTTTCAATTAAATGTGTCGGACCCTCTGTTTGGAACAGACTATCCCACGATATCCGTAGCCTGCCTAATCTGGCATCATTTACAAAATCAGTACGTGCATACCTAATTGATCAAACTGAATAAATATTAAGATATTCTGCTTTAATGGTTAAGGTTTTTGTCCTTATAATACATGTACATTACTATTCTGCTTTACTAGTTAACTGTGTGTCTTTATTTTGCATTATGGTTCTGTTTATGCTTCTTGGTCCAGGCCGGGACTTATAAAAGGTCAATCATTTGTCATTCTACATCTACACGCCCCGGGTTCGATCCCGGGTCGGTCGGTTTATCAGAGATTAATTTCTCGGATCCTTACTGCGGGTGGCTCGGTCGCATTATAAACGTGGAGTACGAGGTTGCTTTCTGCCTCCGACACTAATCATCTTCGATATGAAAAAGTGTCGTTAAGCCGAAATACAACATTCTACATCTGTCTCATGATACAAAGACGACCCTAATAAGCGGGATCATAGTCCCTTCGGGGTCTTTCTGTTGTATTCCAACGTTACTGTTTACTGTGTTAATTGTCATCTTTTGGTTGCACTGGAGACAATAAACGAATGATTGACTGATTGATTGATTGTATTCATGCATGTTTGTATACATGTGAGTGTGTTGTCGCTCATCGCCCGATTATTCGGGGTTGCCGATCGACAGTTGAGAGAATACTGATGACAAACGGGAGAGGAGTCCCGCCTAACCAACGCGACAGATCCCAATCTCTCTCTCTCTCTTCGCTTTCTGCCTCAAGAGCTACCATTTATATAGCCCTATCGTTAAACCTTTATCTGGCGCCAGCACGTGAAGGCCTGTGTGGCTTAACCACAGCCACGATTCCCCTACCTGTGATACACACGCCAGTGCATTCCTGCACATGTCTCTGTCTTCCTTCATTACTCTCTACCTGTCTGTCTGACTGCCTGTTTGTCTGTCCGTCTGTCTCCCTCTCGCTCTGAATCTCTATATGTCTATCTCTCTGTATCTGTATCTGTCCCTGTCTATACTTATCTGTCTCTCTACCTGTCTGTCTGACTGCCTGTTTGTCTGTCCGTCTGTCTCCCTCTCGCTCTGAACCTCTATCTGTCCATCTATCTGTATCTGTCCCTGTCTATACTTATCTGTCTGCTTCAATCTGTCTGTTGGCACTCAGTCAGTCGGCCTGTAGTCACCAGTACCGTTGGAGTGTCTGAGTCTGTGTCTGGGTGCACTAATGATCTGGTGCCAGAGAAGTCAACCCATACGTAAGTAGGCCTATGTATTTACATAGGCCTATGTGTTATGCATGTATACCCAAAGTATGCATTTGACCAACAAATCTAATCTAAACCAATGACTTCTATAGCGTCGTTGTTATACTATCCAACGTATCATCAATGCTTCAAGTGAAAACGTAGTTGAGTTATTAATGTAGCCCTTTTACATTAAGCACTCACACGTGTTGAAATACGAAACATGTTGGTGTAAATGAGTGCTCCACTAATTATCACGAACATATTTATAATGCACAATATCCTGGAAGATACTTGGCCATCATATAGGGCCTATACATATAGTATAGGCCTATCTGACACGAAACTTTGGTCTAGGATATGGGGGAAAATTTCTTTCGCTTCTTTTCCCTTTCGTTAACTATTTATAGTCCAACTAACATTGTGATAGAGTTCAAGTACATCTCCTTTTTGACGCATGTGTAAGCCTATGTCGCATATCGGCTCAACCTATTCGCTGGTTTCAATTTAGAAAATAATATAAATGTAAGAACGGATAATTCTTTTTCAGTGCTTGATATAATCAGATTATAAATTTGTTCTTAATGGTATCTGTGTAATTTTCTTCCTTTCCACCCGGATTCTCTACCGCCTCTGCAGACTCCAAGTCTTGCATCATATGAACTTCAGCAATTGCAAAAGAGGAAGCTGTACCCGGACACAAATTTAGAAGTATATAATTATGAGGTCGAGTCTTCTCGTGCAAACAGATCTCGAGGATCAGCCGATGTACACGGGCTACACAGCGAATCGATCGCTGACAGGGATGGTCTTAGACAGGAGCGCAGATCTCCTTCCTTGTACTATGAGTCTATTGTTGGGAGAACCTTCCCAACCGAGCACCTGTCTGCTGTACTTTAACCGATATCTAAAGACATTTCGGTTAGACTAAATATATACCGTACTGAAATGAACTCTATATTAAAAGAGGATGGACTTTAGACGTCGGTCTGTATATAGTTGAATATGGTTAACTTAGAAAGAGATAGAGACTTGATCTGTAATGAATTATATTGTGTCTATTAACGTAGGGAGTGTTGTCTCCTATTTAAACCCAGGTAAAGGGTTCGTCGAAGAAGCTTGGCAGTTGTTGTTTAGGCCTGTTGCCGATAGTGTTCGTTTGACGTAGAACTGACCAAGTCTTCAGTGTATTAGTTAAGGCGCTTGATTAACTAGAATTAAACTCTTGGTTTCGCGTCCTGAGCGGCCAACCAAGCTGTATTTTCGCCTGTTCGACGTGCTTCTGACTACGAAGACGTTACTGGAACTTCTTGTCGAGGACAAGGTTGTATGTTGCTACTAACTATTGCACTTTTATAATATACGTTTTTCTTTTACCTAGAACGAGTTGTCTTATTCTTAGTAGTAGCACCTTACACTATGAAGTCACACCAACCATCGAGACTCGTAAGAAAGAAGACGATCTTGAATGCAGTTCTGCCTCAACCGAAAGCCAGTGTCCTACTTTCTAAAGTACAGCACACGCGGTATCGGCCCTCAGCAGACCTTCATGTACGGAGCTGTGATAGACCAAGATCGGTCCATGAGAAACGTAGCCATCTGGAGCAATCCAGCTCCTTTTCCGCCGCCGTTAGTTAATTGGCATAAATGCAAGCAGGGGAGGTTGTCCTGCTTGTTGGATTGCTCTTAGCTTCTCTGCACTTCTGTGAAAAGATCCTTATGCCCTCTCAGAAGAGTCAGAAGTTCCAAAACAAACTCAACATCAAAGCCAGTGTCCCTGCCCAAAGCCCAAATTGCTGTTATAACCTGCCAAAACTCTCAAATTTTTCGAGATATATGCAAGACACGCTGCACTGGCTTCCTTTCGAGAACATGATTACCTTCAGAAACCTCATCGGCAGCCTATGGAGACCTTTGGTCCCGCGTTTCCGTATGAAGATGCGGCACATCATTCATTGATTCATTCCCTTCAAGCCGCTCCCCTTCAAGAAGCCTACTCAGGTGCGCTCCCAGTCCAACCACGATGATACAAATAAGTCTTGAGCAGTTTATACATTGTGTAATAATCATTTATAGGTAGCAAATGCAATTCTGAAGGTAGAAAGTTCCAGACAGATGGACCCACGAATGAAAAAGCAAGGCGCGGCGCGGTTGAGGTGCTAGAGGCAAAGCGCAGGGTTCGACGGCCTACTGCATTAGAAATCAGGGAGACCGAGCTCACATAGGCAGACTGGGCCTGCACAGACTAGTACAGCAATTCTATGCATGATGCGCTCAGAGATAGGAAGCCAATGCAGAGTGTCATGCACGTAGGCCGAAACTGGAGAAAACTTAGGGATTCACCTAATTAGCCGGGCAGCGTAACACAAGACCCGGTCCAGACGAGCCATCAGTGAAAGAGACAGGCCGCTCAGTACAGAGCAACAGTGGGCCAAGCAGCTGGTAACAAAAGTGTGCACAAGGTGGCAGCAGACATCCTGGGATAGGGAGCGAGATAAATCCCATAGCTGACGAAGTTGGTGGTAACAGCCACGAGTAGGCTGTTTGATGTGTATTGATAAACCAAGTTCTTCATCCAGTGTAACACCCAGGTCTCTGCCACCGCACAACGAAAGACAAGCGCCAAAAGCCTACGACCACCCAGCTAAATAAATTGGTTCTTAGCTGCATTGAGTAGGAGGTGCTTCCAGCGCGCTCACGCCGAGGAAACAGAAAAGTCTTCAAGCAACGGACAGAGGTGGATAAACCACCTGCCAAAATCTCACCCCGAATTTTTGGGGAAGGTTGTTCCACAAATAAGGACCCACAGTTGCAAAGGCGCGGCGTTAAGCAATGGCTGTCCTGGTCCGGGGGGGGGGCGAAGAGTATATATCACTAGGCGGAAGGGACCTGAGAGAGAGAGACAGAGAGAGCAGAATCCGGTTCACGGAAAAGATCACACAGGTACTTTGGAGTCTGGCCATGGTGAGCTCTAGATATGGAGTATCTTAAATTGGATACGAGCCTCAATTGGGAGCCAATGCAAAGTATTTGTCATGAAAGTCAAGATATGAGAGATACGAAGGAGAAACGTGCAATCAGTCTGGCAGCAGAGTTTAGGACTGATTGGAACAGACTGACAGACGAACCTTAGGAAGACCTGCATTTAAGGAGTTACAGTAATCAATGCTATCGCAGATGAAGCGAAAAGGCGCCGGAGGAGTATGTTATGGTCAACCGAAACAAAAGCATGTATAGCAGTAGTTTCTAACGTTTAACGACAGCTTATGGCTGCCAGGATCGTGGACGTCGCACTATCAAAATACAGTGGCAGCGTTTGCAAAGGTTACGACCTAGATCAAGCAGCGATTTATAAGTGCACTTGGTTTCTATACTGTGTATGAGGCGTAGCTATGAGTTTCTTATTTCATTGGTAATTTCCAAGAAGACTCAAGCTCCCATTTGTTGCACATAAGCTGATGAGTTTGGTCTTAGCGGGTTTATTTACAAGTATAGGCCTACCCATACCGAAGCATTCTGATCCACAATTTTTACATACTGAACAAAGTGCAAATTTGGCATCTTTTACCGGCTATGCATGGCTTCTCTATTAACTCCAAATACTAAATCCAGTCTATCAGTCCTATAATTTAAAACTCTCAAAAGGTGACACTAGCCATCGAAAATGCTGAGAGAGCTAAACTTGTATGGAAAGTGAGCGTCGGAAGTTTAGGGTGTGGCGCGGTATTGCAGTGAAAACACTTTTTACACAATTTAGGCTTATTATCAGATTAAGTTTGCGGCAAAGAAAAGATATTGAAAACACATGCTACAGCTGGGTATCCGGACGATTGGTCATAGGACGATTGGTCATAGGACGATTGGTCATAGGACGATTGGTCATACGGACAATTGGTCATAGGACGATTGGTCATATGCCGCTAATAAACCGACATAATTGGTTGTAGTCGTTAGTTATGGACATTCTTAGTTTAAGCTTTTGAGCATACATCGTTTTTAGACAAATACAATCAGTGCCAATCAAGACACTTATTAGGGTAATACTTACAGGGATCAACTCACTTCAAAGAACCTAACGTTTGGTCGAAATAATACACGTTTTACCCGTATGTAACTCAAGTATTGTTTTACGTATTGTTCGTATTTTGTATTTACGTATTTCACAGTAAAATGATCCATGTAAATAGTTTTCATGTTTTAAAAACTTCTTTATTTTAGCCTTCGATAGCCTTTGATAGTCCCATCGCCGATAGGACCTAGGACCGGTAGGCTCTCTGACCAATCGTGCTATGACCAATCGTCCGTATGACCAATCGTCCGTATGACCAATCGTCCTATGACCAATCGTTCTATGACCAATCATCCTATGACCAATCGTCCTAGAACCTACAGCTGCTATATTGTTCACTCATAATCTTGCTACTATTTTTTTAAATTATGGTCCAGATTTTGCGTAGGCTACATCTGCCCACTCTTTTGTGCTCTTATAAATAAAGGTTGTTCTTACTGTAATGTGTGTCGAATCCTTCTTCCCTGAGTGACCTTTGTGTTTCTGCTTCACAACCGAGTCTCGAAGGCAAATGAAACAATCGTAGGCCTATATGAACTATTTCTGTGGTTGCGTGTACATTATACAATTAGTCCTTATATAGCTACGCAGCGCAGGCCAAGCGGCTGTTGGTCGGTACATGTTTTGGTAAACCCCGGGCAACAGTTTCACTTCTATATTTAGCCGATTGTCTTTCTTAGTCATAGGCAACGACTTCATGGTCATAGGCCTACAAACAACTATAGAGTTGTGCCTGCTGAAAAAGGGTCTGAATTTTTTGGAATTCTCTGCTAATCCGCCATAAGCCATCTCTCTCTCTGTCTCACGGGGCCTGACCTTCTGGATGCTTTTTATACCTCACGTTTCATGCGTCATCACCAGACACCATAATGCACTTGACAGGAGCGCTATAGGAGTTGAACCTCTCTACCACGCTTTCTTAGCTGAAAAGTTTCACTCCTTCGATGGGCATAACACACAGTGATTTAAAGATGCTGCTAAATATAATGAAAAAGATCATATCCTAAATAAACAAATATGATTGTTTGATTGATTGATTGACTGATTGATTGATTGAATAAAAATAGAAAATAAATGTTTTTAAAGGCATTTCTCTGGTAGGCCTACGTTCTGTTGGCGCACGTAGATCTACGTTTATGAAATCGCTGGAAATGGAAAACACGTCGGACGTCGAAACAATTTTTACTCGTTAAACCGTTTCAAGTTTTGGCGTGAATCTGCGTACTTCTATAATAGAAGTAAGTTCTATTGTTAATTATTCCTAATTAGTGAATTCTGAAGGGCCTTTGTCTAATGCACCAGGCATCAACTGACGGACGGACGGATAGAAGGATGGAGTCGATCATCACTTCTTCTATCCATCAGTTCGTCAGTTGACCAGTTCGTCAGCTGGTCAATTCCTGTTCTTTCAGAGGAGAGGCTGATCAGGGCCATCCACGGAGGGAGCGGACGAATCACTACGCGATATCGAGAGCTCTGTGAATATGGTGCGATAGTGAACGGCCGAGGAACGATGTGAGCTACGTAACCGAATGATTTGACTGGGACGAACTATAATAATAATTATTGTTGGTGATACGATAGAGGAGATCGATATTTGCGGTCGACTTATTAATAACGTTCTGAACTGATCTTCAAGTCTCTTGGTTACAGCCAGAGTCGAGCGCACGTGGATCGAGGTTTTGAACCTATCGATGTTGGGGGTTGGTCATCCTGGTAAGAGCTCAGTGCCAGTGACCGTTAGGCCTACAGTAATTTTTAAAGAAGTTATCGTGTAATTTCGAAATGTGTGTCCGTGCGTGCACTTCACTCAAGACCAGGCCGTAGCGTACCTTTTATATCATTCTTCCACGTTCGAGTTCTTTTACGAACAGCATAGCAGCAAAATCGTCACACCGCCAACATCGACTGTTATTTTTACTCCGATAGTTTTCATTGATAACTGCGAAGTCATTTTGTCTTTATAAGCAGTGTTATATAAGTTTCAGTTTACTGTTCAGTTTCAGTTTCAGTTTTAATTTTGTTTAAACTTTCCAGTTTAGTTGTAGTTATAGTTTTTAAATCTTTTCAGTTTTAGTTTTAGCTTCAGTTTTCGGAACTTTTCAGTTTTAACTTAGTTCTGTAAACATATAAATGTCATTTTTTATTAATGACATTCATTTTGATTAGCATGAGCAACAGATCTGATTAAATTCATGCTTTCATGCTACTGCGTTGCTGTTTGGAGCACTCGCCACTAACCGCTACAGAGGTATCCACCACTCGGTTTGTGCACCACACAGAAAAATTAATTCAGTTATCAACTTTCAAGCATAGTTTTAGTTCTAGTTTGGCATTTTTCAGCTTAATTTTGGTTGCAGTTTTCAGAACTTTTCATTTTCAGTTTTAGTTTCAGTAAACTGAAATAGAACTTTTCAGTTAACGATAGAGTTAATTTCAGTTTTAGTTAACTTAAGTAACACTGTTTTGTGAGAATTGATGCAATTCTACAACAGAGTTATTTAGCGCCATGATAATTTGGCAGAGGGGTAGAACGGACGACTTTAACGGCAGAGGGCGTTGTGCATGTAAGGCCTGGATCCAGCCGCAGAGCGCTCAGCCAATGAGAGGACGACACGCCAGGAACACGTGTGAAGCACGCCTGTCGCATGCGTTGCCTCAGGGAAGACGCCGCTGATAAAACCTTATACAGACGCCGCAAGGAGAGCAGTCGTTTCCAGCAGCCAAGGAGGCTAGTACAATCCGAAAGAACGATGCCCGTAGGCCGGACGGCGGATACGAGTCCGAGGGCCTCCGTGAACTATAGTTGGAAAGCAGTCGTTTCCAACCGTCAAACAGATAGCCAGGGAGAGCTCCCACGGAGCTCTGCCTCAGGGCAGGCGCTCTGGCCGCCGAGGACGAAGAATCGACCGGGAGCCAGAGGAAGGAACGCTGTCCGGGAGTTGGACCTACGAACGCGATCCACTCTCGTAACCGATGGAATCTCGCCGCCGTCAATCTACCAGCCGCGATGACAAAACGTACGATCTGAAGACCGAGAGATGTAGGCCTAAAATGGATCGACGCAGACGCTTCTTCGTAACAGATGATTAACGTCGCCCTCCTTTCTCCAGGCGGATGGCCTTTGTTTCTGATATGGAGTATACGTGTGGTTTACTGACATGCGAAGCGATCGAGTAACTAAGCTGATTAAGCTACCGTGAGCCAGAATAGAGGTCCGCTCTGTAACGTAACGTGGCATTTACCCGGGAACTACGCCGGAGGTTCTGAAGGGAAAGGATGCCGTGTAACGAGTTGCCGAATATGTGAATTGCAGTGGATTGGAATCCTGCGTATGGGTGAGACGGAACGTGCCCCCGTCAGTGAATATGTGAATTGCAGTGGATTGGAATCCTGCGAGCGGGTGAGATGGACTTACCCGCGGTGTCGAATATGAGGAGTGTACCTACGCCACGGAGAGTCAGCAATGGAAGAGGAAATGTATCGCGTCGAATGAGGTAACCTGGATGGATATTCTACGTCGTGAAATGAAGGCTGGAGCCTATGTGCTGTCGGTGTATTCTGTCAACGAGATTCCGGAGATCTACCTTGATGAACGAGAGCGCCATCGACGACAGCCGTAAGACGACTGATGTCCGCTGCTACGCGCAACGTCACATCTAATGGAGCACTAAGATATTGCCTGTCCACGGTATAGTGAATATTACTTTATGATCCGACAGAATAATTATAATTAAGAGGCTAAATGGGGAATTAGTATAACTGTGCACTACTTTGAATTCAATAGACAGAGACAGGTGCTGACATTAGATGAATGCATGAACTGTCAATGGAATAAGAGATATGAGTGATGATGCCATGATAGTGACTGGTTGTGAATGGATGATGTTTGATGGCATAACGTGTATTATGGTGGTCTTGTGTATTGACGTAATTAACGTGTGATGGCTAATGAGTATAATGAATGAAACTGCCTTTGATGAAACTAGTATTGTTAGCGGATATGTATGGCTAATTGTTGAGGCATTGTAACGATTAATTGTGTGTGTCAAAATAATAAGACATGAAATTAAAAGAAGTCTTGTCTATTGAACTAGAGATTATAAATGCGTAAGTAAGTAAGAAAGGTCTGATAAGGGGCAGATCAGGTTTCGGATTAATACGAACCCACAAGTGAGTCTGGCCACCACTTGCAACCAGAACGGATGCTACGGGAACCCACACTCGGATAACCACCACTCGTCATAACCGATGGAGGCGGAGGAGGATAGGAAGGGGAGCCAGTGCACGGGTGCCCCGGAATATATCTCTTCGGCTTAGCCACGTCGGAGTAGAAGAATAGTACAGAAACCTCCTATGGCCTAGCAACCCATGAAAGGAGAAGAGTTCACAGTAACATTCACAGCAGTCTCATACAATCCGAAACCAGGGCGACGTAGAAGTCAATATGGCGACGAGTGAAATAAGAGACTTCTATAGAGCCCAAAGTATCAAAAGCTTAAAAACCCTACAGTTTATATCGTGTGAAAAGTTGTCAGATTAGATTACATCAGCGTCGTCATTAGAATAGACCTCAGACATTTTTCTCATGGTTTATATTCCACCATGGATGTTCTTAAACGGTATCAGCTCCAAGATGGTGGAATCCCCATAAGACACCGTAGAAACCGGACGGCCATTCGGCAGTGCTCTCATTTTTCAATTCAATTCAATACAATTTTATTGTTGTTCCCAACATAAAACAACATAACAAACATAACGATTGATCACAACTCTATCATGACTAAATGGAACATCATATTTAAGAATATTTAATGTACAACTGTGAACATTATAATCTGTTTTGTTTTGATTTTGTTTGTTTGTTTTAAATCTTGTACTGCAATGTTTTGTTATTTAGTTGTTTGGCTATGATTTAGTCCTAACATTGTTATTTCAGTTGAATTTTCTATGACTATATGATACTAAAAATCGTCTTGCCATCAGTAAATGTAATATGGAAAAGGGGCAGCCCTGCAGGGTATCCGTTGAATTGAGCGCGCACATTTCGCCGACCTTTATCTCAGCGACCTCAATTCGCCTCCGCGAAACAGAGCGCCGACACAATTTGCCGCCATCAAACACAGCGACTACACAATTCGCCGCCATTCATTTAAGCGATTTTATGATAACAATGTCAAAGTTTATTTTCATGAAAAACGTTCATTTAAGCGACTCTTACGATAACAATGTCAAAGTTTATTTTAATGATAAAACGTTCATTAACGTATTCGAGAGACATCTAAATGCTAGGCAGTTAGACACTTACTTAGACCTATGTCGTAGTAAAAAATACTTCATTGTGTCCTCATTTCGCTTAAATGCACAGGTTTTATAGACGCCCAATCCCGCCTTATTAAGAACAATGTTGCTTTGATTTTGCTCCGTGACGAAGATGCCGAAACAATTTTGCTTTGATTTTGCTTTGAAGTTCTAGTCAAGAACACGTGTTGTTTACGCCCTGTATTTAGTATTGAAGCATCGCTGAAATGAATGGCGGCGAATTGTGTAGTCGCTGTGTTTGATGGCGCCGAATTGTGTCGGCGCTCTGTTTCGCGGCGGCGAATTGAGGTCGCTGAGATGAAGGTCGGCGAAATGTGCGCGCTCAATTCAACGTAAACCATACAGTAGCGGATTATTATTTTGATCCTTTAGGCTGTCCTGTTGACGACATCAGCAGATTACCATTTTTTTTTAAATGACTGATTGTTATTTAATTGTGCTGTTGTTGATTCAATAAACGGTTGATTAAGTAGTAAAGGTGAAAAATGATCAAAATAAAATATAACTAATTAGTCAGTAGGTATACATAGCCTACATTAAAAAAACTAACATATGTAAGATGATGTGGGAGCAACAGGCACCTTAAACTTGAAGATACCAGCTGAGTTTCGTTTCATCGACGTTATTTTCATATTCGTTTATTATTGGCACTCAAGACAGTTGACACACCGCAACTGATAACAACAGAATAATAAAGATAAAGTTCAAAATATAAGACTAATGTTAGCTCGAATGTCCAAGAGATGGCACTAGTAGTAACTGGCACATTTTGTCAGACTGTCATATTACAGGCAGTTAGACACTTACTTAGACCTATGTCGTAGTAAAAAATACTGCAATGTGTCCTCATTTCGCTTTACATAAACGGTTGATTAAGTAGTAAAGGTGAAAAATGATCAAAATAAAATATAACTAATTAGTCAGTAGGTATACATAGCCTACATTAAAAAAACTAACATATGTAAGATGATGTGGGAGCAACAGGCACCTTAAACTTGAAGATACCAGCTGAGTTTCGTTTCATTGACGTTATTTTCATATTCGTTTATAATTGGCACTCAAGACAGTTGACACACCGCAACTGATAACAACAGAATAATAAAGATAAAGTTCAAAATATAAGATTAATGTTAGCTCGAATGTCCAAGAGATGGCACTAGTAGTAACTGGCACATTTTGTCAGACTGTCATATTATTCTCACCAATTGCCGGTAGGCCTAAAGGACACGAGGGATATAATTTCGAAGTGACAAGACAGATTGCGCTTTTTCCACCCGGAATCGCCACACTACGACGGTGCAATTTTAATCTAAGTCACGGTACAATACTTTAGATGTGTTTCAATCTTTAGCATCACATAATCGGGAAAAGCAGAATTCAGACGAAACGCAATTTTGTATTTGATACGATCAAACTCTTAATTATTTTATAAAAAGCGAAGCTTTCGTACAAGAAAACTGCGAATGATGTGCTCAAACGGAAGATTAGTTTTCTGAGTAGCAAATTCAGTCATTGCTTCTGAATAAGGTAGATTGCAGTCGATACGACATCTCAGCTTCAAATATCTTGCAAGAAAATGACTTCCAAGAAAACAGCGACGTCTAATGGAGTAAAACTCTAAAAGAATAGCTGAGGGATCAAACTGGTAAAAGAATGCATCTTTGCCACCCCATTGGTCAAACGTTAAATCGCCAGCTTTCTCAAATTTCTGCATATCGTGAATTAGAGGTGACAAAAGGTGAAAGAGTGCGTGATCATGAAATCCAATCAACGACTGTATGTCTCCATCAAAAAAAGAGTCAAGCGGTGGTAATAGCAAAACATTCGCAAATGCAAACTCCTTCAACTCGAACTGCAGTTCAGGTTCAAGAAGAATTCTTTCACATGCATGCAACACTTCATCGTATTGGCGACACTTGTAAAGGTACGAATTTCGATAGCAGTAGGCTACACAGTGTTGCACTCGATGCCAAAATCTTTGCGAATTACATTGTGAAATAAAGTCATATTATCTAAGGCATAATCCATTAGAATTTCAATTACTGTTTCTTTAGATATCATAGGATTCAAGGATGTAGCTTCTGTTAATGAGTCTGTTCTGCGAGCCTACACTATCTTGCACTTTACAAAGCAGTTTATTATTAGAATAGGCCTAATATTCAGAGGTGTTCCAAAGACCATTAAATTCTTAATTGAGTATTTTGATAGGCAGTGTTTTACTAAACTGCTTTATGTGGAAATGTGATTCAAGGATCTCATACTTTTTTTCCTGTTGTCATTCCTCTGAATGTCAGCTCTTGATGGGACTTCACTGACTGGGTGTATGAGAGCTGGCCAGTTCTGAATGTTTCAGTTTAATATCTGAACATTATTGCTTACAGATGAAATTGCTTTCAATAAACTTTGAAACCACTTGGACTAGCTTGTGCAGTGCCTTTGAGAAGCACTTGAAATGCTGTATAGTGTATAAAGCATCGAGATACATCCATACATACATACATACCATTCTGGCATAAGTCAGGTAACTCTTTGTACTAGTTTTCACCTCAGGCTATCGTTCTCTTGCTTGTTCCTACCAACATTTGTGGATCTTGTTTTCTTGCATACTGGTCAAATCCTTTTAAATCGTGATAATCTTCTTTTGCCTATTTTTGTTGTTCAGCTGAATGCATCTGACGACAGATTTTGAGCTTTCTTAAACTACACTTTATTGCAGCTACGTACAACATTGTACATGACACTATAATAAAGGGCTCCTTAAAGTTTCACATCAACGCATCATCTTGCAGGAGGGTGTGTTTAATTGCTGGTTTTAAATGAATGTTATATGATGTCAATTTTAATTGATTTTAGCTCATACAAAATATCAACATATTTGATTTTGTATATATTTATAGAAAAGAGTGCAATACTGTATGTTCATTAGTAATAATTATGAAACTCCTGTTTGTTTATACTCAGATTACAATAACAGAAGTCGAAGAGTGGTAAAGTTGAACAAAAGTCAAGTGACAAAGATTCACCACAGAGACTGTTTGAAAGTCACAAGAAAGTGGAGAATAAAGCGAAGAGAGTAAAATTTGATGATGATAATGCCGATGAGAAGGAGGACTTAGATGCTGAGGCCGATAAATTGACCGCAAAACCATTCTCTGATGAAGAAGGTATTTGTTCTAATAATAATAATAATAATAATAATAATAATGTCTGTATGTGCAGCTTGTTTAAACCATTATAGATAATATAGAAGTGCTTTTGAGTAGAGTTATAGAACTGCTGCATAACATTATCTGAATGAGACTGTAGGCCTATAGAATCTAAATCTAGTGCTAAATGTTTATTAAAGGGGACCCATTTTGTAATACTATCTTGAAAACCATACCAAGAACTACCTTTTAACGAAGTTGTGTTATGGTAAGGTCATTATTCATTGCGTGGTTATCTAAACCCAAACTGATTTGAGATATTTCAATGTCCATAGCAACTACAACCCATGTCCATACTGGAATGTAGAGAAGCTGTCATTTCTTATGTTCTGGCTCTTGAGACTGAACATCCACGCAATCTTCAGCTTTCGACAGGGTTATGTTGGTTGGTTACTCGTGTGTACGTGGGCCCGCCACTGGTGACTCTTTCAGCTTACTGTGTATTGTTTTGCTAACTGATGTAATATATTCTTTTGTAATGACATTTAACAGATCAGAGCGTGCCGCTGAGTAGATATCTTGAAGGGGCACTATAGAAATCTTCAGTTACATTACATTGAGCTGGTCATGGACAAATCCCTAAGTTCTGGACACAGGGCCAACACATACCATTGTGGGGCGCGGTGGTGTAGGGGTATGTTCGGTGCCTTGCAGACGGAGGGTTGTGTGTTCGAATCCACCTCAATCCGCCGCGTAAGGACCCTGGGCAAGTCCTTCACTGCAATTGCTCATGCGCTTCGGCGTGAAACTCCGATTCAGTGTCCGCGCTGTAGTCGGGAGCGCCTCTGAGTAGACATCTTGGAGGGGCGCTATAACAAGTGACCTTAATAAATAAATAAATAAATAAACATTGCAGGACTTGATGTTTACTTTGCACCTTATGCTGGTACCAAATTATACTGCCTCATGACAGAAGTACTTGTGCACAAACAATGTACTGAGGGTCATTACACAGCACCCACTCTGCAGGTATGAAAGATTGCAGACCAGGTGCCAACGGTTTAGACCAACTGCTATATAATGTTTGCAAATTGCAGCCATATTATACATGAATATTTGTGCCATGGTGACATGTGTTATAAGAAGTTGGCACCTACATAAGTCAAGTGTTTATGGCACACCCACTGAAGGTTTAATCAAATTTAAAGAAAGTTAAGTAGGCTATGTGAGGAGTGGGATAATCTCGTGGTTTAATAGTGTGCTGAGTGGTTGGGGTTCAAATCGCTGCCAGGGCAGAAATTTGTTTCTAAATTTCTGCACCACTTGCATCCTCTGGCCAACTCGGCTATAATGAGTACATTGACTGCACACTGTTTTGGGAAGATCATATGGCGAGGGAGAGAACTGGCCACTCACACTCATGCATTGAGGCTGAGAAAATTAATTTGCCAAGACTTTATAACCATGACTGCCTCAGGGTTAGCTTAAAGGACTGTTCTTCTTTTTCAGTATTTTGAGAGCTACCATGCAGGGGTCATCCGATTATTTTGAAAACTTTTGAGAAGGATCAAGTAAAATTTACTCGTGAACTGGTATTTAACTGTTTAGGTGACGGTTGTTCAGCTGAAGAAGAAGATGACATGAATAAAAGTTCAGAAGACTTTATAGCATTTGACAAGTAAGAAGATATTTTATTGTGTTACTATGTAAAGCAAAACGTTTCTGGAATTTTATTTGTTTTCAGGAAGCAGAGTTATATGCTTGAGCCAAGTTTAACACTTTAACGACAAGCTGCGTTGGTTTTAAAGTCGCTTTTAGTACACTCTTGTCATTAAAGTGTTAAGACACTTCTTAGGATATAATAAGAAATTAATTTTTAATGTATGTTGTATTGTGGCTGAGAAAAAAAATTATAATTATTGTTGGTTGTTCTCTCTAAACAAACTGATGCCTAGGACAGCAGCAGCAGATTACTTTCTTTGCAAGTCAGAGTTGAAAGTTATAAATTGCTCCACAGATGGGCTTGAAATGTTGTTAACAATGTTTTTTCTTGTTCCGACTTTAGAGTTTTGATGAGAACATAATTAAATTTTCAGGAAGGATGGTGGTGTTAAACCAGTTTACCTTAAAGACTTGATGAAGGTGGATCCTGGTCTGGAAAGTGCCTTGGCCTTCAAGAACAAACATCTGTTTGGCAGACATGTTCATCGACAGCCAAGTAAGTGCGCATGTAACTGAATGTTTACTAGTGGCTTTATGAGGCTTTTTAAACATTGTATATATATAACACTACATAAATGTTTAGGTATTATATATATGTATTATATGTACAAATGAATACTGAATCGTAGAAATAAATATGTACATATACATTCTAATGCTTAGATTTATCAAGTTTGCTGATCCAAAGTTGTACCAGGTTGTGGTGTGTCAACCTGATTGATAATAAACAAATATAATTATATTTCCAAGTATCTCATAAAGTAAGTCCCTGGCAAAAGAGAACATTTGTCAAGTGTTTCATTGTTTTCTTGTAGTTTGCCACTGTCTGATTTTTCTCCAGTCTAACATCATTCTTACTCTACAATAGGCTTAAGTCACTGCATTTTATGAAATTTTAAATTATTTTGGTTAAATTTCCAATATCTCCTTTTACTCCTGTTTCCCCATATGGGTTAGCTGTGGGCATTATTCTCAAGTGTTTGTTCTGGGTAATTTTTTGCCCTTTAATCACGAGTTTCATTTTCTTTTTCAGTGGCCAGTCATTTGGCAATGGCAGAAAAACGTCGAGCACGCCATCCTAAACAGACGAACTCAACAACGTAACGATGAAGAAAGTTTTATGCATAAACAGTTTGACTGTAACGACCATAATTATACTGAACTGAAAGTTTATTAAATATTGTCAACAATTGGATAATAGTATATAGTACTGTGGGCATTATTCTCAAGTGCCGTAACGACTTGGGGTTCAAATCCCGTCAGTAAAAATTTTCTAGGATCTTTATCACTACTTCCTCGTAGTGAACTCGGCCACAAGATGATGATGATGATATATTCGTTTAATTATCAAGCAGGAAGACACACCGCTTCACAACTTACATACACAAAGGCTACTATAAAGAAAGAAAAAAGGGAATAATGTTAGTTTTTAAGATTTGGGTCAACGTGGTGGCTTAAAAGTTCGCTTGCATAGAACTCTAGGTATAAAGTTCTTAGAGTCTTTTGGAGGAAGCACAAAGTCATGTGCACGAGGCCGGAGAGCGTAGTGTCGCGGCACAGGTGGCGGAAAGAAGCGTCGTAGGACGTGCGTCTCATTCCAGATGATGACGTGGATTGTGCACAGTCAGTGGGATCTAACGACTTCTATAGCACCATTGTCATGTAATATCAAAGATTAGTCGATGGTTGATTAGAGTGAAATTGCAATCAAGACTCGATCCACTGGAAGAGGCGGTTGAAATCCAATAGATCAGAGCCAGGCTATGGTGGGTATTAAAGTGGTCACATGCCATGGCACATGGGCTCCTCTGCTTTCATTGCGCAAGACCTTAGGGCGGAAAGGAATTAAGTATTATGTCAATACACAAATATCCTAATTATGCAAACTCCTAGTAATAAAATAAATAAATTTGTCTAATGCTGCATTTTATGGACCAGGCTGGACCTGGGGCCTCTTGCATAATTGAAATCGCTAGGCGTCAATAGTCCCAGTATGTCTGTTACAAGTTGAAACAGACAAGTCTTGCATTAAGTTCTGAAAAAATATCAGAGTTGACAGAACAACTGAATCGGGCAACAAATTCCAAAGCCTCGGACCAGTGACTGAGAAAGCCCAAAAGTGCAACACAGTTCAGTTCATGTGTGTGGCACATCAAGAGATCAGCTGATGAGGAAGCACTGGCCCCTACCTTTGGAGTAGTTGCTGATGCTAAAATTGTTAACTTTTTTATGCATGCCTGCCTTTCGGTGTTAACTGAAGGGGCTTTTCTCTTTTTTGGGCAAAATCTGTAATTTTGTGTTACATTGGATGATTAGAAAGTACACACACTTCATCTCTGCTGTCTTCCGGAGCTAAATAATAGGGTGGGTGGAGCTTAATAAAATGTAAAAAATTAAAAATTTCATTTTTGAAAGTCTTACCCCCAAATCTGTTCCTTATAATATAGAAGCACTGTATAAAAATGTTGAGCAATAAATGCTTATGTTTAGGGGTAGCTCAAGTGCCTCAAAGATTATGAAAATTACGAAAACTCATTGAATTGCGATTTACGAATATATCTGAATTTATTTTAAACAACACAGTATTTATTTTTGATCAGTGATCAGTGATCACTAAACACATTTAATAGTTAATACTAGTGAATTCTTTATTCATTTTCTGACAGCATCAGTCTTACAATCAGTCTTACAATGTTCATCAAAAATCTGAATTTATTGCGTTAATGGCAGACCGGACAGAGTCTGTTTCCTGCTATCAGGGAACATTCTGCGATGGTCCTCGACAACTTGCAGCAGGAATTGAAGCTGCGTTTCATCAAGAGTTATTAATCCACTGTACTCCTGAATGAGTGCCACTCCACGTTCAGCGTGGTCGTTGACAACTTTCAGAGACTCGACTGTTTCTGCAGCTTGCTTGTAGTCGTCTCTGTCCTCCCACAAGTCCGGATCAACCGCGAGAAATCCATTTGGAAGTTCCATCATTTGGATCAGTGTCATTGACTTTGCTGTGACGAAATCTTCTAAGTTCTTGTCCTTGAATGAATAAAGATCAACATTAATTCGCTTGGATTCCTTGGAATGATCCTGATCTTGGTTATCTTCGCTCTGCATGGCACTCACCATCAGTCTCTTGGTTGACGAACTGACCCGACGGTCGAAAAAAGCTAAACTAACCAGTTCTTGTGACAAGTACCACAAGTGATTGGAAAACTTGACTGATGTGGACTTTGATATGTCTGAATGGATCGATGAGTAATCAATTAGTGTCTTCAGCAGTAGCAGGTCACTGTACGGCGCACCTGATGCTTGAGGCGCAGCGATCCAAGCTTTCAAGTAGACACGTATTGTATTACAAATTCCCATTTAAATATCTGTCTATCTATTTACTAATTAGGGGCCTACTATTTACACTTAAAACATTGAAAATAATAGTAATTTCGCTCACCGATGGATATTGGATATTAGTCAATTAGCAAAATTACATAAATCTATATTTGGAAATTGGAAAATCAAGACAATAAATTTAAAGAGTTGCAACTGTTGCATTAATGCATTATGTAATAATAACTGAGAACAATGCCTCAAGAGTCAAGCTATTAAACATACAGTCATATATATACTGCTGCAACAGTGTTGCTTAGTAAGCAGAGTCAGTCCAAACAGTAGGCATTGGGCAAGTCTGAACATGTCTGGATAATGAATTCATTGAAATTTTGCATTGCCAGCTAAATAGGCCTAATGGAATCTGAAATTCTGAGTGAATGTTATGAAATTGAGAATATAATTATTAGAGAAAGTGTAAATTTACTAGACTACTAGTAGATAAAACTGCGTTCCTAATTTATCATGATAATTAAGCTATGGCATCAGTCAATAGAAGGGCAGCCGCAGCTTTGGAGTATGAGAAACTTTACTGTTATTGAGCTACCCCTAAATATTGTTCAATTGTGCTCATATTTTGCCTAATTTTTTTATTTCATATAATTATAAGAACAAACTGAGAGGGTAAGAACATCAAATTTCAAACGTTCCAAAATAAGCTCCACCCTACTAAATAAATTATGAGTATGTGAGGCTAGTGCAGAAGCCATGCTGTGACATACAGAATCGTCTGCAGCAGATTCAACTGTGCCACCTTCTGGACCAAATTTTCAAAGGATCCTGAGAAATAGTTGCGCTCACAGTCCATGGCGCTCCATATGGTCAGCATTGGCAGAAGGAACCAAAGCGATCGAGCTAGGGCGATTTGGACGAAGAGAAGAAAAGAACCAAAAATGAGAAAAAGAAAGTACAGGTAGGATCCCCTCTTTCCAAGCAGAATTGCTACAGTCACCAGTCCTTTCCGGCTGTCGCCTTCTGCATCCCTAGTGTTGTTGCAGTGCAGGGCGCCAGTGACGTTTAGTCCTAGAGGTAGCGAATAGAAGAGTATCGAAGGGCTGGACGATAGATGACCGCCTTGACCGAGATAGACGTACAGCACGCTGACCATTCCACAGGCGACGAACACCGTGGCATCCCCGAGGGCATGGTACTTGAGCTGAACACCGGCCGTGTACAGAACCCCAGACGAAATCCCGGCTACGAACAGTAGTAGAATGTGCCAGGTTGGCACAGGCGTCAACAGAAGGATCAGCACAAACGACGTAATGCTGACTAAAAGTGCCACTCCCGAGGAGTGCAGTACTTCATCTGGTGCCAGGACTTTCTTGACCAGCGTCTGGTCGTCGCTGTCAGGACCATCAACGTCGTTGACGAAGTCGAAGTAGGTGTTCAGAAGGTTGGTTAGCGCGAATGCAGCCGTTAGACAGATGAGCTGTAGAATCAATAGGGAGCTCTGAAACATCCCTGTGTCTTTGTATGCCAGACAGCTGCCCAGGATGACGACGCTTAGTGGCACTGGGAAGATCCACAGCCTCGCCGACGCCAGATGCTGCACGAGCTTTCCCATTGTCTACAAAGAAACAATAGCCGCGAGATGTCACTTCTGCTAGGTTTATCCCTGAATTAATTAAGTAGAGATGCGCGTAATTAACCGGAAAATAATTGCGTTTAAAACTGCATAAACGCAAGTTTTCATCGCTAAAAATTCGTTTAAACGTTTGGCAAATTGAACGATACGAAACAAAAAAATGCTTTAATGTCCTTGCCTGTAAAACTCAAAATCCCTTCACCGTCTGAGATTGTGCGAATTTTGATTAATTTGCGAAATTTTCTTGATGACTCCATCCGTAGCCATTCAATATTAAAATAAATCTAACGCGTCTCTTGGTTGCGTCATATACGACACGTGCGGCGCATTCAGTGGTTAATTTTTTAAATTCATTAATATTTATTCACGATAATATTAAGAACTCCAGGCATAGATTGCTTGCAAGTGATTAGGCCTATAGCGCAGTTTCAAGTGGAATTTTCATTTAATAAAAGCGCGTTGGCGAAGCGTAGGCTTATATAAGTAAGTAAGTAAGTAAGTAAGTAAGTATATTCTTTAATAAAACCAATTGCATATCCGCACTCTGGTGTACATACATCGTAATCAATAGTTAATGTCAATAGGAGTACAACATTCTAACAATAAAAGTCTTTCGCTGTAAATTATCTGCAAGAGGTACACATGCAATGGTCGTGCGATCGCGGTCGCAGGGTAGGCCTATATAGTTGGGGCTTTTTTGGTGGAAGTAAACTATGTAGTACATGGTCCTGGTTCATCAGGACCGCAGAGAACAGACGGGTGTCAGCTTCAAGACAAAGTCGCTCAAATTTTGGGTAGTCTTCAGGAAGGTACCGGAGGCGGATTAGCTTGCTTATTACTGACTGAAGTCGGCATCTATCCTGTTGTCCCGCAAACCCCCACCAGGCCGGGGAGGCATAGAGTAAGCGAGCCACTGTTGTTGCACGTACTACATCATAAAGCTGCAGACCCTTGAGGCCATGCGCAACAAGAAATTTCATATTAGAACAATATCCGTTAACAACAGTGCATAATCATAGGCCTAATAATTATGACCAGGGCGTAGGACAGGATTTGGAGGCCCAGGGCCACAACTCATTTTCAAGGCCTTTTCAAATATCTTGTAGAAACTTACAGTTTGCAATTATTTAACGTCAACGATTTCGTCACGAAATAATTAGAATTTGTATAGCGCTACATTTCAATGAATAACTCCTTAATTCCCCATTTCAATGAATAACTCCGTAATTCAAAATTCCGAGGCCCTTTATCAAGTGAGGCCTGGGGCCAAATGGCCCCGGTGGCCCCCTGTCCTAGGCCCTGGCGATAAACGATCTGTCTGGTAGCATTGATAGGCCTTCGAATGCCTGATTTCATAGCAGCAATACATTTCGGCTTTCTTAAAGCCTTCAGAAATACGTCCATAGGATATGCGTCAACTGGGGATACTTTGTTAGTTTTTTGCATATTTGGTTCCATGAATGGAACTTCTTTTTAAAACATTTTCCCGTTTTTTGCTTTATTGTACCAATTGATGTCTTGTGATTACGATGCAACTCAATTTTATTTTTTTCAAGTATAGCCTACCTTGTATATTTTTTAAAAGCCCAAAGAGTTATCAATGTAATCCCAGGGGGTGGGGTTACTTTGATACTTTTTAACTTTTCAATGTGTTATCAAATAAGGACCTAATGGGGGCTACATTGATAATTTTCTGCAGTTTTAAAAAAGAAACAAGTATGGTACTGGTATCCCCTACCATCTGGGGTTCCAAAAATGTCCATAACCGGATAACTGATCATTTAGAGGATATCCAAAAAATGTCTTTTCCATTGCCAAAGGGAGAACGTATTTGAAAAGTTTTACCAGTTTCTTTTAATTCATAACTTTACTTGTGACATTTTTGAATTGGAATTGCTGTCTGTTGTTTTCTGCAGGCTTCTGTAGTTCTTCAACAACTGCACTATATGGAACTGCAGAGTCCACGTCAGCTTCTTTGTCAGTATATTCGAGATAATTGCTTCCAAGTTGTTTCTTCACAAATTGCACTTTCAGAATTCTTCTTCTTGGTTTAACATCAAGAATTTTGCCAATGTAGTTCAGATAACCTTTCTTTCCTTCATACTTCAAGACAATCCATTGGTCAGGTTCATACTGGGACTTTGTGGAGACAACTGGTGATTCGCTATCAGCACCTGCCGAGCCATACGAAGTACGGGTAGTACCTGTAGGCCTACTACTATCTTGCATGGTATGACACTGATCCACCACTTTCAGAATCAGAGGATGGTTCTACCTCTTGAACGTTACGTCGTTTTGCTGGTACTGGCAAAATAGACTGTTGACACCATCATGTGTGTAAGAATAATTAGAATCTGTTTGAAATTTAACTGCTGGACCACAAACAACGCCTGGAGACGTAGTTGTAAGGGTATGCGGACGTTTCGTCAACGGACGATTCGTCAACGGACTGTTCGTCAAGGACTGTTCGTCAAGTGGACGATTCGTCAACGGACTGTTCGTCAACGGACTGTTCGTCAAAAAGGATTCGATTATTAATTCTTGTTGACCAATAAAAGTATTGTTAGTCCAGGTGCGCAAAATATAGACCTATAAAATCGATGATAATAACTCTTCCTTAAATAGAAGTTGGATTGATGAAAATATTTTTTAAAAACTAGAAGTCGGATTAATTAAAATAATTCTTGCTAGTTAAGCAAAGAATTAGTTTAATCAATCCAACTTCGATTTCAGCACAGAATTTTTTCATCAATCCAATTCCTATTTGAGCAAAGACTTTCTTTTATGAATTCTACTTCCATTTAAGCAAAGAATTAGTTTCATCAATCCAACTTCTTTTTAAGCAAAGAATTATGTTCATTAATCCAAGATATAGTTTAAATTTTTGACGAATCGTCCGTTGACGAAACGTCCGTTGACGAATCGTCCACTTGACGAACAGTCCTTGACGAACAGTCCGTTGACGAATCGTCCTTTGACGAAACGTCCCCAAACCGTTGTAAGCCATTTACGAATCCTTGCCGAATCTATAGAAACTATGTTCATCGTCAGGTAGGTACCGGCATTAGCTGGTTGATTAAATTCGTACCTTTTGCATTTCCAATTAAATTTCCAAACACTCGTAATCGAACAAAACATCGGTACCTATAGTATGGTTCAATCTTGAAAAACATGATCGTTTCGGCCAAGCCACTCATATCACTTGGCAACACTGGAAAGTCCCCACTGAAAGGCAGTTCGTCAGCTCTGGTGTGTATGCAATCTACGTCGTCAATGCATGTATTCAGCGGTCGAATATGAAACTCCGCAAAGCTGCCACACAAAATCGAATACTGTCTTGGTGCAGGGCTCGTTGACGTGACTAAGTCATGCATGCGATCAGAAGCAAGGGAACCCAACTTTGGAACTAATTGACATGTTCTAACGATGAACTCAGATGCCAGTTCTTCGTTTGATTTAGCCGCGCAGTCCATCATCTTACGTGTAAATTAAAAACATTTATAATTCACAGTGAATCATAAGCATCATGAGTTAATTATCATCATCTTCATCATCATAATCGTTATCATCATCATCATTAATGTAAGCAGAAAAAGTCTTTGTTTCGAATTCTATTCTTAAGGATACTTCTCATAGTCCACAAAAGTAGGCCTACACATAGCATATCAAGTGCTAAAAATGACGTTCAATAATTAAAATCAGGCCGTAATCAGGTTTAGTAGCCTATCCAGAAGATCAGTCCGTAAGAGACAGAGATAATCAGTTGACCTCATTGAATTACGATAAGTCTGGGAATAAGAACTGATTTAAAATAATTATTGTTGTTGGCCAGAGTTCACAGTTTTATAAACTATGAGTCCCACTTTGAAAGGAATTCTTTTCTGAATAGGAAGCCAATGCAAAGATTTAAGCACACGAGTTCATGTTTAGATGCATTAGCTATGGCTCTGGCCAAAGAGTTCTGAATTCTCTGCAGCTTCAGAATGTTTGACTTATTGATACCAATAAGAAGCCAGTTACAGTAATCATCAGACCACTGATACGAGTGAATTAAATATTTCTTTATCGATGCAAGGCAAGAATACTTGTAGCTCTAGCTTCATTCACTCTTAATGGAAGTTAATGCACTCTTTTGTTGTATTATCTCAAAAAGCAATTCCAACAGAAAGCAATGTCCAATTGGTGTTTCATAATGACTGAAGCTTTGATGTACGAGTTTCTTGTTCGTAAATCGTCCCAGGTAATCACAAGGGTTTTAAAATCGATTAAAGTCAGAATAACCTTTTAAAACGCTGTACTTACATAGCTTTCCCAAGTACTGGACCCTAGAATTGCAAAATATTGTTGCGAAATTTATAATTGGCTGGGCACTCTATGGAGCGCTGTAGTAACAATTTTAAGTCACCACCTATTGAGCTGCTATAGATAGATTGGCTGATTCGACACTCTATGGAGCGCCGATATTTGATTAATTATAATTATCAAACAGAGGCTGATAATTATCAGCCTCTGTTTGATAATTGTGTTGGTGCCGATTTTTTTATCTATACCTGTTGATTTACGTTGATATTGACACCGAGAGAACTGCAAACTGCACCGGGGCCATTTTAGGAAATGTCCTGTGGGTTACATTTAGCACCTCCTGGTAAAACTGCACCGGTGCCATTTTGAGAGATGTCCTGTAGTTTACATATAGCACCTGCTGGTAAAACTGCACCGGTGCCAATTTAAGATATATCCTGTGGTGAATAGGTAGCACCGGCCGGTGAAACTGCACCGGTGCCATTTCTAGTTGCACCGCATGGAAAAGGTGTTGGGGCACCGGGGTTTTCTGCACCCCTGATGGGTATATAAGGCAGAGGTTGGCCATGGGACAGTCAGTCTGGAGAAGACCGCCTGGAGATTCGGCCTCGAGCTATTTGCATCGGCCTTGCAGTCTCGGTTGAGTCTGAAGCCTGCCGCCGATCTACGGACCAGCCATCCGAGAACCAGTCGCTAGAGGGCCTGCTTGATGATAGGACTGACGAGGAAGCAGCTGAGCAGTTCTCTCTCTATGTCAAGTTGCCTGTTGATGTGATTCTGTCAATCGTCTATGAGAAGAACTATTAAAGCAGTGTTCTACGTGTGTGAGTGTGTCGCTGGTGATCAATCCAAACCTCTCGATAGACCACGAGAGTCGGACCGGACTCCCTTTGTTGAGGCCTGGGGTTTCGGCATCCTGGTAGGGCTGAACCACTCAGCAAAGAAGACGACTAAGAGAGGAAGAAGACCCCGGTTTCCCGACAAACTGGCTACAGAAGTGCGGTACAGGTACGCAGTTTTGGTCACAGCGTCACGAGTCGACAACCGCCTACGGAAGTTCGAGAATGACAGACGAGCAATCAACCGTCGACTACAGTCTGGTGGACGTGGGAGAATCGCCGCATCGCCAGCCAAGCAGTTCTACGCCGTTTGTGAAGAGAACGACGACGCAGTCCAGGTTCCAGCTCGAAGGCATTGACTTTGCCGATCCGGCTGGCTATCCGATGATTTCGACGCCTGCTATGACGGAAGCAACGGAAGCTTTGGAACAGTTACGAGCCGAATCAAGTCGATTCTGGGAAGATCTCGATTTCGAAGTCCGAGACCTGCCGTCCAGAAAACGCTCTGACCGAAAAAAGGTGCAGATTTCGGAGAAGACCTCAACCGATCCGAAACTCTCCGAAGACCTTCGTCGCTTGATCGGCCAGAAAACGACTTCAATCAAGCCGGGAAAGTTTGACGGAACCGGTTCACTCGAGTCCTTTCTCGCTCAATTCGACGTGTGCGCCAGCCACAATGGGTGGACGCCAGCGGATCGTGTCGACTCTCTGCAATGCTCTCTGGAAAAAGCTGCCACGCAGTTATTATGGGACTTTGGTGCGAGGCAGGACGTCACCTACGAAGAATTAGTTGGTCGACTCCGCCAGAGGTACGGTTCCGAAGGACAAGCGGAGACGTTCCGGGCACAGCTACGATATCGACGCCAGCGGACGGACGAGACACTGAGCAACCTGCTTCACGAGATACGTCGGTTGGTTGTGTTGGCGTATCCAGTACCGTCAAATGAGACAACCGAGATCATCGCACGGGACGCATTCTTGGAGTCGATGCGCGACCGGGAGCTATCCTTGAAAGTCCGGGAGCGTGAACCGAAAACGTTGGACGAGGCCTATCGCACGGCGTTACGGCTGGAAGCATACCAGCGCACAACCGAACAGGAGGATCGACGAGGAGCACCTAACCGCGTCCGAGGGACACAGGAAACGGAGACGAACAGTCAGATGCCGTCTCAACTGGACCGGTTCCTCGCCGCACAACTTGAGAGTCAGCGCAAGTGGCAGATGGACATGGAGGATCGCTTCAGTCGTCAATTCGCCGAGCTACGAAGCAGCACCAACCGAGACACGGAACCGAGACGCGAAGCACCCAGCTTCGGGAACAATCAGCGCGACCAAGGAAGAGCCTTGGCCTGCTTCAACTGTGGAAGAGCCGGTCACTTCGCCAGAAACTGCCGTCAGGGCCGACGCTTTCGACGCCAAGACGCCGCAGCGGAACCAGAGGAGGAAGAAGTCGCGAGGAACCACACTACTCGCGAGAGGTCGACGAACGGAGGAGGAAGCAACGGCATGTTCATCCGAGGAACCATCAACGGAGGGACACAACTCTGTCTGGTCGACACCGGATCAGAGGTGAGTTTGGTGCCGCATTCTGCTGTAGTGGGTTTAGAACTGACTCCTTGTAGTCGTGTGTTGATGGCTGCTAATGGTACTGAAATTAGGGTGCTCGGGGAAGTGGCTGTCCAAATTAAGATGTGGCGTGGGTTTGTAATTCCCACTACGTTCTTGGTCTCTGACCAGATCGTCGAGCCTATGTTAGGAATGGACTGGCTGAGACAGCATAAATGTAGGCTAGGGTTTGGCACAGGAGCATTATTTGTAGGGCGGCGTAAGATACCATTGGTAAAGGGTAACGGTTCAACATGGTGTCGGCGCGTAATAGTAGCGGAGGAGGTACTGATCCCTCCTAAGTGTCAGCAGGACATTGCTGCTAGAACTTTATTCGGGAACCTGTCGGCCGTTGCTCCCGCTAGGATGACCGAAGTTAGGGAGATTATGCCAGAAGCTTATGTCGCACGTGTATTAGTGGACGAAGAGGCTCGTAACACTATGGTGCGAGTAGTTAACTTACCTGAAGGTTCGATTAGATTAGACACGGACCAACTTTTAGGCGGTTTATATCCAGTCCAGGTAGAGTTAAGTGACGAGGCGCAGGAGAGCGATGAGGACGCACCGTTCGAAGAGGCGCTATTGAGTGATTTACATGAGGACGTGCCGTTTGAAGCGAGGAAGAAGCTGCAGGGACTCCTGCGAGAGTATCGTGACGTATTTTCCACGAGTGAAGGAGACTTGGGCAGAACATCGATATGCGCACATCGGATAGATACGGGAGAAGCGGCGCCTGTGAGGCAACCGTTACGAAGGCAACCCTTCGTTTATCGGACCGCAGTAGATGAGCGAGAGGACCAGATGATAGCAGACAGAGTGATGGAATTGACGGCAAGTGAGTGGACTGCCAATGTAGTTCTGGCACGAAGGAAAGATGGAACGATGAGGATCGGCGTTGGTTATACGCACGTAAACGAGATGACGAGGAAGAACTCGTACACTCTTGCCAGGTTGAACGAAGGCTTAGGTGCTGTGGTTGATGCAAGCGGTGACTGCATCCAGGTAGCAGTAGACGCCAGGGAGGCGGAAGAGATAGCCTTTGCAATTAGGCGTGGCATATTTAGGGGTTGTTTGTTCAAGGAACTTTGTAAGTGGCTGCAATTAAGTACCGTTAGAACGTCCAGAGGTAACGCCCTAATTGAATTGCCTTATTCCACGGTAAACGCTATGCTGGGGAGAATAATAATTAGCAGCCACCAGCGTGACTGGGAGGAGGTTCTGCCCCATGGCTTAGCGGCGTACCGGGCATCAAATCACGACGGGACCGGGATCTCGCCGAACTTGCGGAAGTCTCCACCCTTCGTCGGTTACATGGACAAGCTGAAGCCTTGTTTTCAGTTGTCGAACGGAGACGTCAACAACGACAATCAGCCACCGGAAGAACAACGCGAGGTCTCTGATAACCACCCTCGACCGCGTCGGGTGATACGGAAACCCGTACGGTTTCAGTAAGTGACGGTGTTTTAACAGGGCGATGTCCGGACTCGATTTGGCTACGACTTGATCGAACGATGCTTTGAGACTCTACCTACGAGACTTCCTTTGAGACTTGCTTTGAGACTTGATTTGAGACTCTGTTGAAAGGTTTTTGGATGTTTAGGGGCTTTTGTTGAAGGAACTCGGCTTTGGCTTTGAGGGATTGTGGTTGAGAGACTTTTTCTCTGCTGTGACTGATGCTTAAGACTGAACATGTTTGTTGTAAAGCGTTTTAGTTGATCCGCAGTCAACGTTTTATGGCTGGAGTTTTAAATTGAATTTGGACGCTGAAATGGACAGTGATATACCTGTTAGCATTTGCAACGCCTGTTTAACGTAATGTTTTTAGCGTTATAGTTGGACACTGAGAGGCGTAGCGTTTCCATGGACTTTTAGTTAACCGTTGTTATTTGATAATTGAGAACATTTTTATGTGAATATGGACTTTGCTGGCTAACTGTAGCAGCTCAATAAGATTTTCTTTTGGGGGTTGGTTTTGGCCAAATTTTAGTTTGGGTCGACCTTGGTTTCCGAAAAGAGACTTTCGGTATTGTTGGTCGGCGGGGATTGTTGCGAAATTTATAATTGGCTGGGCACTCTATGGAGCGCTGTAGTAACAATTTTAAGTCACCACCTTATGAGCTGCTATAGGTAGATTGGCTGATTCGACACTCTATGGAGCGCCGATATTTGATTAATTATAATTATCAAACAGAGGCTGATAATTATCAGCCTCTGTTTGATAATTGTGTTGGTGCCGATTTTTTTATCTATACCTGTTGATTTACGTTGATATTGACACCGAGAGAACTGCAAACTGCACCGGGGCCATTTTAGGAAATGTCCTGTGGGTTACATTTAGCACCTCCTGGTAAAACTGCACCGGTGCCATTTTGAGAGATGTCCTGTAGTTTACATATAGCACCTGCTGGTAAAACTGCACCGGTGCCAATTTAAGATATATCCTGTGGTGAATAGGTAGCACCGGCCGGTGAAACTGCACCGGTGCCATTTCTAGTTGCACCGCATGGAAAAGGTGTTGGGGCACCGGGGTTTTCTGCACCCCTGATGGGTATATAAGGCAGAGGTTGGCCATGGGACAGTCAGTCTGGAGAAGACCGCCTGGAGATTCGGCCTCGAGCTATTTGCATCGGCCTTGCAGTCTCGGTTGAGTCTGAAGCCTGCCGCCGATCTACGGACCAGCCATCCGAGAACCAGTCGCTAGAGGGCCTGCTTGATGATAGGACTGACGAGGAAGCAGCTGAGCAGTTCTCTCTCTATGTCAAGTTGCCTGTTGATGTGATTCTGTCAATCGTCTATGAGAAGAACTATTAAAGCAGTGTTCTACGTGTGTGAGTGTGTCGCTGGTGATCAATCCAAACCTCTCGATAGACCACGAGAGTCGGACCGGACTCCCTTTGTTGAGGCCTGGGGTTTCGGCATCCTGGTAGGGCTGAACCACTCAGCAAAGAAGACGACTAAGAGAGGAAGAAGACCCCGGTTTCCCGACAAACTGGCTACAGAAGTGCGGTACAGGTACGCAGTTTTGGTCACAGCGTCACGAGTCGACAACCGCCTACGGAAGTTCGAGAATGACAGACGAGCAATCAACCGTCGACTACAGTCTGGTGGACGTGGGAGAATCGCCGCATCGCCAGCCAAGCAGTTCTACGCCGTTTGTGAAGAGAACGACGACGCAGTCCAGGTTCCAGCTCGAAGGCATTGACTTTGCCGATCCGGCTGGCTATCCGATGATTTCGACGCCTGCTATGACGGAAGCAACGGAAGCTTTGGAACAGTTACGAGCCGAATCAAGTCGATTCTGGGAAGATCTCGATTTCGAAGTCCGAGACCTGCCGTCCAGAAAACGCTCTGACCGAAAAAAGGTGCAGATTTCGGAGAAGACCTCAACCGATCCGAAACTCTCCGAAGACCTTCGTCGCTTGATCGGCCAGAAAACGACTTCAATCAAGCCGGGAAAGTTTGACGGAACCGGTTCACTCGAGTCCTTTCTCGCTCAATTCGACGTGTGCGCCAGCCACAATGGGTGGACGCCAGCGGATCGTGTCGACTCTCTGCAATGCTCTCTGGAAAAAGCTGCCACGCAGTTATTATGGGACTTTGGTGCGAGGCAGGACGTCACCTACGAAGAATTAGTTGGTCGACTCCGCCAGAGGTACGGTTCCGAAGGACAAGCGGAGACGTTCCGGGCACAGCTACGATATCGACGCCAGCGGACGGACGAGACACTGAGCAACCTGCTTCACGAGATACGTCGGTTGGTTGTGTTGGCGTATCCAGTACCGTCAAATGAGACAACCGAGATCATCGCACGGGACGCATTCTTGGAGTCGATGCGCGACCGGGAGCTATCCTTGAAAGTCCGGGAGCGTGAACCGAAAACGTTGGACGAGGCCTATCGCACGGCGTTACGGCTGGAAGCATACCAGCGCACAACCGAACAGGAGGATCGACGAGGAGCACCTAACCGCGTCCGAGGGACACAGGAAACGGAGACGAACAGTCAGATGCCGTCTCAACTGGACCGGTTCCTCGCCGCACAACTTGAGAGTCAGCGCAAGTGGCAGATGGACATGGAGGATCGCTTCAGTCGTCAATTCGCCGAGCTACGAAGCAGCACCAACCGAGACACGGAACCGAGACGCGAAGCACCCAGCTTCGGGAACAATCAGCGCGACCAAGGAAGAGCCTTGGCCTGCTTCAACTGTGGAAGAGCCGGTCACTTCGCCAGAAACTGCCGTCAGGGCCGACGCTTTCGACGCCAAGACGCCGCAGCGGAACCAGAGGAGGAAGAAGTCGCGAGGAACCACACTACTCGCGAGAGGTCGACGAACGGAGGAGGAAGCAACGGCATGTTCATCCGAGGAACCATCAACGGAGGGACACAACTCTGTCTGGTCGACACCGGATCAGAGGTGAGTTTGGTGCCGCATTCTGCTGTAGTGGGTTTAGAACTGACTCCTTGTAGTCGTGTGTTGATGGCTGCTAATGGTACTGAAATTAGGGTGCTCGGGGAAGTGGCTGTCCAAATTAAGATGTGGCGTGGGTTTGTAATTCCCACTACGTTCTTGGTCTCTGACCAGATCGTCGAGCCTATGTTAGGAATGGACTGGCTGAGACAGCATAAATGTAGGCTAGGGTTTGGCACAGGAGCATTATTTGTAGGGCGGCGTAAGATACCATTGGTAAAGGGTAACGGTTCAACATGGTGTCGGCGCGTAATAGTAGCGGAGGAGGTACTGATCCCTCCTAAGTGTCAGCAGGACATTGCTGCTAGAACTTTATTCGGGAACCTGTCGGCCGTTGCTCCCGCTAGGATGACCGAAGTTAGGGAGATTATGCCAGAAGCTTATGTCGCACGTGTATTAGTGGACGAAGAGGCTCGTAACACTATGGTGCGAGTAGTTAACTTACCTGAAGGTTCGATTAGATTAGACACGGACCAACTTTTAGGCGGTTTATATCCAGTCCAGGTAGAGTTAAGTGACGAGGCGCAGGAGAGCGATGAGGACGCACCGTTCGAAGAGGCGCTATTGAGTGATTTACATGAGGACGTGCCGTTTGAAGCGAGGAAGAAGCTGCAGGGACTCCTGCGAGAGTATCGTGACGTATTTTCCACGAGTGAAGGAGACTTGGGCAGAACATCGATATGCGCACATCGGATAGATACGGGAGAAGCGGCGCCTGTGAGGCAACCGTTACGAAGGCAACCCTTCGTTTATCGGACCGCAGTAGATGAGCGAGAGGACCAGATGATAGCAGACAGAGTGATGGAATTGACGGCAAGTGAGTGGACTGCCAATGTAGTTCTGGCACGAAGGAAAGATGGAACGATGAGGATCGGCGTTGGTTATACGCACGTAAACGAGATGACGAGGAAGAACTCGTACACTCTTGCCAGGTTGAACGAAGGCTTAGGTGCTGTGGTTGATGCAAGCGGTGACTGCATCCAGGTAGCAGTAGACGCCAGGGAGGCGGAAGAGATAGCCTTTGCAATTAGGCGTGGCATATTTAGGGGTTGTTTGTTCAAGGAACTTTGTAAGTGGCTGCAATTAAGTACCGTTAGAACGTCCAGAGGTAACGCCCTAATTGAATTGCCTTATTCCACGGTAAACGCTATGCTGGGGAGAATAATAATTAGCAGCCACCAGCGTGACTGGGAGGAGGTTCTGCCCCATGGCTTAGCGGCGTACCGGGCATCAAATCACGACGGGACCGGGATCTCGCCGAACTTGCGGAAGTCTCCACCCTTCGTCGGTTACATGGACAAGCTGAAGCCTTGTTTTCAGTTGTCGAACGGAGACGTCAACAACGACAATCAGCCACCGGAAGAACAACGCGAGGTCTCTGATAACCACCCTCGACCGCGTCGGGTGATACGGAAACCCGTACGGTTTCAGTAAGTGACGGTGTTTTAACAGGGCGATGTCCGGACTCGATTTGGCTACGACTTGATCGAACGATGCTTTGAGACTCTACCTACGAGACTTCCTTTGAGACTTGCTTTGAGACTTGATTTGAGACTCTGTTGAAAGGTTTTTGGATGTTTAGGGGCTTTTGTTGAAGGAACTCGGCTTTGGCTTTGAGGGATTGTGGTTGAGAGACTTTTTCTCTGCTGTGACTGATGCTTAAGACTGAACATGTTTGTTGTAAAGCGTTTTAGTTGATCCGCAGTCAACGTTTTATGGCTGGAGTTTTAAATTGAATTTGGACGCTGAAATGGACAGTGATATACCTGTTAGCATTTGCAACGCCTGTTTAACGTAATGTTTTTAGCGTTATAGTTGGACACTGAGAGGCGTAGCGTTTCCATGGACTTTTAGTTAACCGTTGTTATTTGATAATTGAGAACATTTTTATGTGAATATGGACTTTGCTGGCTAACTGTAGCAGCTCAATTAGATTTTCTTTTGGGGGTTGGTTTTGGCCAAATTTTAGTTTGGGTCGACCTTGGTTTCCGAAAAGAGACTTTCGGTATTGTTGGTCGGCGGGGATTGTTGCGAAATTTATAATTGGCTGGGCACTCTATGGAGCGCTGTAGTAACAATTTTAAGTCACCACCTTATGAGCTGCTATAGGTAGATTGGCTGATTCGACACTCTATGGAGCGCCGATATTTGATTAATTATAATTATCAAACAGAGGCTGATAATTATCAGCCTCTGTTTGATAATTGTGTTGGTGCCGATTTTTTTATCTATACCTGTTGATTTACGTTGATATTGACACCGAGAGAACTGCAAACTGCACCGGGGCCATTTTAGGAAATGTCCTGTGGGTTACATTTAGCACCTCCTGGTAAAACTGCACCGGTGCCATTTTGAGAGATGTCCTGTAGTTTACATATAGCACCTGCTGGTAAAACTGCACCGGTGCCAATTTAAGATATATCCTGTGGTGAATAGGTAGCACCGGCCGGTGAAACTGCACCGGTGCCATTTCTAGTTGCACCGCATGGAAAAGGTGTTGGGGCACCGGGGTTTTCTGCACCCCTGATGGGTATATAAGGCAGAGGTTGGCCATGGGACAGTCAGTCTGGAGAAGACCGCCTGGAGATTCGGCCTCGAGCTATTTGCATCGGCCTTGCAGTCTCGGTAGAGTCTGAAGCCTGCCGCCGATCTACGGACCAGCCATCCGAGTACCAGTCGCTAGAGGGCTTGCTCGATGACACGACGGGGAGGCAGATGAACAGTTCTCTCGATGTCAAGTTGCCTGTTGATGTGATTCTGTCAATCGTCTATGAGAAGAACTATTAAAGCGGTGTTCTACGTGTGTGAGTGTGTCGCTGGTGATCAATTCAAACCTCTCGATAGACCACGAGAGTCGGACCGGACTCCCTTTGTTGAGGCCTGGGGTTTCGGCATCCTGGTAGGGCTGAACCACTCAGCAAAGAAGACGACTAAGAGAGGAAGAAGACCCCCGGTTTCCCGACAATATTATACAGGTATGCACCATGTTGTCATAAAAATTCGCCCAGTTATTTTCAACTGAGTTGTTAATTTTAGCTACGCTTTGCGCTTTTCAAGTAAGACACGAAGTCTTAGCTGACTAATTTATAACCACTGCTAGCCTATAGTAAGTTAAAATTGTTACTGAAAGTATTCCTGCTGATTTGTGATTAGTGTACAGTAAGACTACTTCAAAACATTTAGCATTTTTTAACCATTTTAAACCACTTTCACCAAGACAAATATGATACGAATTTTTTACTGGTAACAAATCCGGAATTTTTGTCGGGTCAATTCTGGTCGAAAAATGAAGATGGTTAGAAACACTGTTTAAACCCGTTTTACAGATACCAAATGTACGGAGAGTTTGAAGCAAACACCATAAATTACGAGTTTATTAATCCATTTTTACCAGCAATTAGAATTCGATAATAATCAATTTGTGCACCTGGCAAAAACAGTTTGTCAAATTTGATTTTATGTTTAAGCAAATTACGGGGCATAACTTTAAAAAGGCCATTTGCTTTTAGTTGATGCACGAGGATAACACACAAGTTGTAAGCAGTCATTTGGACTTGATATATTTTCATCAACGGTGTGCACCATTTGAAATAACTTTTAATTACTCCTTTTTGATCGTGTTAAAAACTTTCTTAATTAAAACATTTCAAGGAAGCTTGCGATTTTTAATTATAGACTACACTTCTAAAATACAGGAAAATATAGAAAGCCGTGCATTACGATTCTATTGTGCATCCTTATTGACCTTCTGCTATGTTACTACAGGTTCAAGAGACTCGATATTTAAAAAATTTACGAATGCGAAAGCTGACGACTTCCCTGTCTAAGTTTGACATCAAAAGACATTAAATATGTTCTTACCGTGATCTTTATAGGTTTCGTTGTCTCACTCGACTTTCCTGCAATCTCTAAGTCAGTCTCTAAGTCATAGGCTACTAAGTTAGTCAGCAAAATGAACTGTCGCAAATAAGAATTATGTTTATGTAAATTTAGTCAAAATATTCTGGTAAACATATCACATATGCCTACGAAAATGAGCCAAGCTTTCTTTGTTATTTCTTTGCAACCTATTCAGAAAGTTTGACGAACCACAGCGAAATTCTGGTTGGAGGAACAACTAGGTCACCCTGCTCAGCTGATTTAAAGACGTCACTCGATCTGTGCAGTTGATTTTATTTTTTAAGACCTACGCAGAGATTGCAAGATGTGTAGAGCAGGTGAGCTAATAGAATGAGACAGATAGCTAACGTAATTCAGGTAGAATTAAGGTGGTTCCTGCTGTGGATCGGTTGTCAAATACAATGGACGAGGAGAGAGGTGGCCAGAGAAGTGTAAGGCCGTCAAACTATCGTGTTGAGCGGAGTGGTAGGCCTGGGCCTATTGATGCTAGCTGAAGAATGGGCTCATTGGCGTGACTGAGACGAGATGTAGGTGACCATTAAATGTTTCTCAGAGGTAAATGTATGATAAACTTTGAAATATGCGTTGCCTGGACTGCATCTCTTACCTATTGTTAAATATCGAACTGGCATGGTTCGTACACGGGGAACTTAGACGATGTGTCACCCATTCGGCTGCGACGGTGAAGGATCTAACTCCATAAATTCACTGAAAATGGACGCGTGTAGGCCCATATTCAACTTTTATATAGGGCTTGAATCAGGGGTTCCCAATCTTCTCTATGCCCGCGCCCCTGAGAAATGTTCGCACCCCCTACAATGTCGCACCCCGTACAAAAGTTTTTTGACATTAATTTTGAAGACGCACGCACCAAATTGATACTACTGAAACTTGTGCGTACAAGCCTTAGGCTAGTCTTTTAATTTATATTCAACTAGCAGTTTTTACCCGGCGTTCGCTCGGGTTTTCCTCAGCGCCCGTGTATTTGAATTTAACGACATCTTCGTCAGCGCCCGTGAATTTAAATTTAACGATGTGCACATTTTTCGTGTGTCCCTCTGGCGAATTTACGCGCTGGCTTGAAATTGTTTAAATTGCAACTCTATGTAATATATACTCCTGCATGTGACGTAAGATGTGACGTAAGATTGTGACGTGGACAAATGGTATTATAAGATAGCCTCGTCGAAACAGTTGGAAATCATTTAAAATGTCCGTATATCGGCGTTTAATAAAATTGCGAGCTGAAAATAGTCGCGTTGAACTTGGCGTGGCGTAATAATGTTTTGTAAAATTTTGTGAATCGCTAAAGCGTTCCGTTTCGGAGCCTTTAGATAATGCACAAACAAACGCACAAACAAACAAACGGAAGGACAAACTTTAAGAATTATAGTATAAGATTTCTATCAACTGTATAGTTGCGAATCTGTTGGTTGGGGCTAACGTGTTTGCGCGAGCCTGCCACTGGAGACTCCTCTTCTAGTGAGAAATGTTAACCATCTGAAAAAATTATAACACTTAACATCACGAGACTAGCACAGACATTATCTTCCTTTATTTTTCTCCTGTTACGCGCCTTCGTGTAAGATTCCCATTTCGTTTAGGCGCGTTATAAATGACAGATTAATAATAATAATAATAATAATAATAATAATAATAATAATAATAATAATAATAATAATAATAATAATAATAATAATAATAATAATAATAATGCAGGAAGCTGGCACACAGAATCACTGCAGTTTGTTCGAGAACTTGGAGGCAAGATCTCAGCAGCGACAGGCGACCAGCGTGAAACCAGTCATCTACTACAACGCCTATCAGTGGCCCTACAAATTGGAAACTCTCTATCTGTTTTAGGCACCACAGATTGCAACAACACTGTAGCCAAGGAGAATGACAGCTTATAACATAATTGAAAACAGTTACTTTTAATCAGTCTGTACAGAAGTTTGTTGGCTTTATGAAGAAATAAATTTGTCTTATAAAAAAATAATAATAACAATAATAATAATAATAATAATAATAATAATAATAATAATAATAATAACCAAAACCAAACCATCTGTGAAGACTAGCCATTCCAGAACAACAAGCCCCCCTAATTTTTGCAATCCTGAGGGATCATATGTACCTCGGGGCAAAAAAAAAAAATAATAATAATAATAATAATAATAATAATAATAATAATAATAATAATAGTCTTGCAGTCTTACAATATTACATGGAAATAAACTTAGATTTTACGGTCTTACCTATAGGCTACTTAATTAGCCGGTAAACCCGTAGTTTTGGTTGGTAAATTATTTCATATCGTCAAATTAAAATGGAAGCTGGAATGATGAAAAAAAATGTTTCGCTAAATGAAAGTGGGATTCCTGAAACCATTTCTGTCCTTAAATAGAACTTATAGAAGTAGGATCGATGGAAATAATTTTTTCAGTAAATAGAAGCTGGATTGAAAAAAAAAAATTTTATGCAATAGAAGCTGGATTGATGGAAATAATTGTTTTCGTAAGTAGAAGCTGAACCCATCAGAATAGTTCTTTGTTTAAATAAAAGTTCAATTGATGAAAAATATTTTCTTTTTTAAAATAGAAGTTGGATAATTTTATTCATGAAATGGAAGCTGGACTGGTTAAAAAAATGGTTTCCCTAAATGAAAGTGGGATTGATGAAACCATTTAGCAGTGATGGGCACTTTTAACAGTTACTGTAATGATCTATAAAATCCTTACTAGAGGCTATTTTTAGAATTGCTTGTGCCTGTCCCCTGAGACCTCTAGCGGTAGAAAAGCGGCGAGCCGATGAAACGATGGTGTCGTGCTTGGCCTCGGTAGATTCGCCGTTGATAGCATTATTATTGGGATTTTCCTTCAGCCTCTGATCACGCGCTAGTCACGCCTGGTACAGCAGCAGAACCACTGACTCATCCCCTACGTCATCGGTTTTCTGTCTTATTTCGTGTCCATATAAGGCTAGCATTTGAGCTGGACTGCTGATTGGTTGAAGAGTCTGATTAGAGAACCTGCCACTAGTAAAATTTGTCACTTGCTGCCGAGACGTCCTAGAGGTTAGACCTGTATCGAAGGATTACCTAGGAGTCGAGCCAAGTCGTCCGAGATATCATTTCTTTTTGAGTCCCTGTTTTCGAAGTAGACTAGATAAGGAATTGAGAAACACTTGCGTTAGTCTCTTCCTAAGAGTTAAATAGTGCGCTATAGAAGTTTAAAGTAGAAACGAGTACGGTTGGAATAATATTGTCGATTGTCTGAATTGCGAGGAAATGTGAACTCGTAACGTGATTTTATCGTCTCCGCTTATTCGCTGGATTATTCTCTTCCGTCGTCTCCGCTTATTCGCTGGATTATCTTCTGCCTTCGTAACCTATAATTGCCGTGGATTATTAATCATGTCCTTTGTTCCAAAGATGGGTAAATAATCATCTGTTTCTTTAATTTGATTGTAATTGCAAGTCACTGCCAGTAGAAACTGCGTAGGATTAAGTTGAATGTTTTACTTGAATTGTTGTATATAATTGAGACTGTTTGTTGCATAATCTTTAATAATAATTTCTAACTATGTCTCGTGAATCTGTACATTCATTGGAGGAAAGTGAGCAAGGTGAAGTCAGGCCTCTTTCACCAGAGTTGATTCGAGCCTCTATTCTTGAACGTTTGTTGGAAGGTATAGAAAAGGTGACTGCTGGACAAAATGATTTAGCTGCTGGACAAAATGATTTAGCTGCTGGACAAAATAATTTAACTGATGGACAAAATAAACTAACTGACCGACTAACTGACGTCACTGATGGACAAGACAAGATGGACAGGAGACTTACGGACCTGTTTGAAGGACAGTCTGAATTGTCCAGAAACCAGTCTGAATTGTCTAGATCCCACTTTGAATTGTCTAGAATCCAATCTGAAATGTCTAAAGCTCAATCTGAATTGGCTGGAGACCAGAGAAGTCTGTTGGATAGAATAGAATTCCTAGAAGCAGATAGAAAAGTAAGTAAGGAAGTGAGTACCACTACGAACCCTGACTTTTCGGCACCTCAACCGAAAGTTGCCGAACTCCCTTCCGCCGCAGCCTTACCCTTGGAAACCTTCGTCAAGAAACCCATAATAGCAGAATCGGATGGATTTGAACCCGAAACTCTAGGCCCACGCAGGAGCACTAGATTAAAGGACCGGCCACAGCCTGATTACCGTTTCCCTGTGAAACCTGGATTTAGACAGGAAACTGGGGCCAGACCTAAAGACTACTCTGCATTATCGAACATCAATAGAACTCAAATCTCACTTCAAAACGTTACCACTCCTTTACATAAACCGCCTGTAGTAGCGCACAGTCGGGGAGGAGATGGCGGACATCACATTGGCGGCGCAGGATGGAATATGTTTGATGTTCGATCTGTAGATGTAGATTCAGAAGATGGAGAAGTCAGTGAAGCTAGATTTCTAAGCGAAACTGACATACAGAGATCTAAATTAAGATTTGAACGAGATGTAGATGTAGAATCTTTGCATGGCTCTGTACATCATGAAATTGATAATCTAGAACAAGATAAATTGAGAATAATGAATAACAATGGCAGGGAAATGCAATTACAAAGGGATTTTGGGGTTGAAAATTTGGAAAATGAGAAATTTGCCAGAGGAATGGATTCCCAATCATTCGGTAGAGGGCTCCAAAATCAAACCAATTTGAGTGATGCTAATCGACCTAATGCATCGCCTTTGCCTCATTCTGCCTCTGAATCTCGACGTCAAACCGGGATTACTGAATCAAATTTGGATTACGAATCGAGAATACAATTTCGTCGACCCACTTCTGTCCCACTCGACGCTCAATCGCTCAGAAATCCTTTCGAATCGGAAATTTCGTCGCAAAGGAATATACCTGATCGTGATCTCCTACGAATGTCACATGCCTCCGTCATTCATTCACATGCCTCCGCCTCCGTCCTTAATCCTCACGTCTCTGAAGAAGCGATTCGAAGACAACCAATTTCGCATTCCTTCGCTCAAACGGATAATTTCTTAACCAGCCTGCCTCTTAATCGATACGAAGCACCGCCGAGGATCGACAGGATGATGTTACCTTCGCACGCATCCAATTTTCCTGATCCATACAGAATTCCAGAAACTTATCCTTCATTTGCTAGATGGCCTACCTATGCCTATGATTTCAACCAGAGAACATGCTTAGGAGCTCAGCCATATGGATTTGAAAGAAAACTTGAACCTTGGAGTTTACCCTCTGAGCCAACCGGAATAATTCGAAGCGAAGAAATGACAATAAACGAGCAGAAATCGTCGTCCATTGAAACTAAGGCCTACACTTCTCCTCCACAGCAACCAAAAATTTCAGTGGCAACTCAGACGAATATACCCACAACTGCAACTGCTGCCACGGCTGAAATTAATCTCGCACCTGATCCGCCTATACCTCCACCTGTGTCTACGAAGAATTCGGATACGAAAACTACATCTTTTCCTCTCACCTCCTCATCGTCGTCAACTTCTTCACCTGAGAAATCAAGGAGCACAATCAAATTGGAAAAATTCAGTGGAAAAGAACAATTGGAGCCATTTATTCGGAAATTTAAAATAGCCAGTCGACATAACCTGTGGACAGAATCAGATAAATTGAATCATCTATTTTGTTCTTTGTCTGGGCAAGCCGAACAAATTTTATGGGACAGAGATGCTGAATTGTTCACCACCGCTGATGAATTGATTGAAAGACTGAGATCTCGCTTTGGAAATACTGAACAAACCGCATTGTTTCAAACTCAACTGGACAATCGCAGACAAAAAGAATCTGAGGATATGGGAACAGTGGCTCAGGATATTAGACGCCTTGTTTCTTTAGCCTATCCAGGTCCATCCTCAATTCACCTGGAAACATTAGCAACCCGTGCCTTCTTGAATGCTCTTTATGATCAATCTTTAGCCTTACGTGTTCGTGAATTGGAGCCTTCTTCTTTGGACAGTGCCTTTAAACTCGCAACTCGTTTGGAAGCCTACAGGAAAGCAGCGCTAGATAAACCTGGAAATATGAATCGTCATCCCGCAAGAACACAGATGATCAAAGAACAGGATTCAAACCTGAAGGACTTTATACAACGATTGGATCGCCTGGAGAAAGCCGAGAAAGCACGGATACCGCCGCTGATACCAGGTATTCCTCCCTATTATCCTCCTGTCTGTCCTCCCTATCCTCCTCCTCCTCCTCCTCAATGGAATGGAAACCAAAGAAACTGGAATGAGAATAGAGGAAGACAAAGGACTCAACCTGCTTTTAACCAGAGACGCCGATGCTTCATTTGTTCCTCTGGAACTCATCTCCAGAAGGATTGCCCACAACGAGAACCGCCACCAGACGAAGCGATTCCAAACCAGAATACAGATGAACGTGTGGTGTCATGTTCTAGTTTAGTAAGTGACAATCCATACATAAAGATTTTGATTGATGATTACCCGGTGCACGCTATGGTTGATTCAGGTTCACAATTATCTTTGATACCATATAATATGATTTGTCCGACGGATCTGAAACCGTCAAAACAAATTGTCATAGCAGCAAACGGATCCAAAATTTCGATAGAGGGCGAGGTTTTGCTTCCATGTAAACTCGGAGACTTTGAATTTGAAGTAAGATGCCTTGTGTCTAAACAATTGGATGATTTTATTCTGGGATTATCGTGGTTGAAAGGAGTAGGAGCTACTTGGGACTTTGGAGCAAGACAGATTTGGATCAAGGATAAACCGTACCCAGTTGATAGACTGCCGCCTCCAACAAGCTGTCGAAGGATCTCCATCTCACGTGACAAAGAAATTCCTTCATCCTCTGGATATAAAAAACTCTACGCCGCCTACCAGACAACCCATTCCTCTTTCGTCAATCTCGCCTCCCGCCATTAATGAAGCCGTTGGTGACTGTCCAACATATCCCCACGTCATTCTACGTCTGCTGTTTAACTTGTGTCTGCTGTTTAATATGTGTCTACTGAGTGATTTGTTTTAATTGTTATGCTTAGAGAGTGACCTCTAATGACCTTGATTTGGATTTGAACCTGGCTCTGGTAACGGATAATGAAACTGTTGACCAGCCACAACTGATAGATCGTCCCAGACGTGTTATTCGTCCACCTGTCAGATTTGGTTTTGATGACTAGTAATTCATTGCTATAGTATTGTCTGTTTTATTGTGTTAGTTGGAGAATTGTCGAGACTTTATTCCTTAAATTTTGATTGTAGTTTTGCATTGTATTGCATAATGCTGCATTGAGTATTGCTAGAGACTTGTTAGATTAGTAGTGTATATTGTTTGATGCTGTGTATGTTAGCTAGCCATTTGCCATGTTAAGATGTTGAGATAATTGTGATTAGGATTTAGAGATTTCCCAGATGTATAGGAACTGGCTAAAGGTTCTTACTTACAGAAAATTCTGCCGAACCTAGTCGACATAATTTTCTTCCCCTGGCCGGTGAGAGTGTAATGATCTATAAAATCCTTACTAGAGGCTATTTTTAGAATTGCTTGTGCCTGTCCCCTGAGACCTCTAGCGGTAGAAAAGCGGCGAGCCGATGAAACGATGGTGTCGTGCTTGGCCTCGGTAGATTCGCCGTTGATAGCATTATTATTGGGATTTTCCTTCAGCCTCTGATCACGCGCTAGTCACGCCTGGTACAGCAGCAGAACCACTGACTCATCCCCTACGTCATCGGTTTTCTGTCTTATTTCGTGTCCATATAAGGCTAGCATTTGAGCTGGACTGCTGATTGGTTGAAGAGTCTGATTAGAGAACCTGCCACTAGTAAAATTTGTCACTTGCTGCCGAGACGTCCTAGAGGTTAGACCTGTATCGAAGGATTACCTAGGAGTCGAGCCAAGTCGTCCGAGATATCATTTCTTTTTGAGTCCCTGTTTTCGAAGTAGACTAGATAAGGAATTGAGAAACACTTGCGTTAGTCTCTTCCTAAGAGTTAAATAGTGCGCTATAGAAGTTTAAAGTAGAAACGAGTACGGTTGGAATAATATTGTCGATTGTCTGAATTGCGAGGAAATGTGAACTCGTAACGTGATTTTATCGTCTCCGCTTATTCGCTGGATTATCTCTTCCGTCGTCTCCGCTTATTCGCTGGATTATCTTCTGCCTTCGTAACCTATAATTGCCGTGGATTATTAATCATGTCCTTTGTTCCAAAGATGGGTAAATAATCATCTGTTTCTTTAATTTGATTGTAATTGCAAGTCACTGCCAGTAGAAACTGCGTAGGATTAAGTTGAATGTTTTACTTGAATTGTTGTATATAATTGAGACTGTTTGTTGCATAATCTTTAATAATAATTTCTAACTATGTCTCGTGAATCTGTACATTCATTGGAGGAAAGTGAGCAAGGTGAAGTCAGGCCTCTGTCACCAGAGTTGATTCGAGCCTCTATTCTTGAACGTTTGTTGGAAGGTATAGAAAAGGTGACTGCTGGACAAAATGATTTAGCTGCTGGACAAAATGATTTAGCTGCTGGACAAAATAATTTAACTGATGGACAAAATAAACTAACTGACCGACTAACTGACGTCACTGATGGACAAGACAAGATGGACAGGAGACTTACGGACCTGTTCGAAGGACAGTCTGAATTGTCCAGAAACCAGTCTGAATTGTCTAGATCCCACTTTGAATTGTCTAGAATCCAATCTGAAATGTCTAAAGCTCAATCTGAATTGGCTGGAGACCAGAGAAGTCTGTTGGATAGAATAGAATTCCTAGAAGCAGATAGAAAAGTAAGTAAGGAAGTGAGTACCACTACGAACCCTGACTTTTCGGCACCTCAACCGAAAGTTGCCGAACTCCCTTCCGCCGCAGCCTTACCCTTGGAAACCTTCGTCAAGAAACCCCTAATAGCAGAATCGGATGGATTTGAACCCGAAACTCTAGGCCCACGCAGGAGCACTAGATTAAAGGACCGGCCACAGCCTGATTACCGTTTCCCTGTGAAACCTGGATTTAGACAGGAAACTGGGGCCAGACCTAAAGACTACTCTGCATTATCGAACATCAATAGAACTCAAATCTCACTTCAAAACGTTACCACTCCTTTACATAAACCGCCTGTAGTAGCGCACAGTCGGGGAGGAGATGGCGGACATCACATTACTAACTAGTAGTTATAACATTTTGTGCTATTTACGGACGTTGTCCATAGACATTATAAATTTATAAGTGATAGCGCTATATAAATTTGTTACTATAAATCTGCGCGTCCATTATTGGATTGTTTTCACAAGTTATATCCTTTTACCTGAAAGTCAATTCAACGCTGCCGATCAGCACCGTAGTTGAACGTCTTTATGGCGTTTCGTGCAGGATACTTACCCCAAGAAGATGCAGAATGTCGAACAAACTGTTTGACAGGCTGGTTTTTAAAGAGCTGTTCCAGCGGTTCGGGGCCGCTATTCCGGGGGCCGCTATTCCGGGGGGCCGTTATTCCGGGGTCCGCTATTCCGGGGTCCGCTATTCCGGACTAATGAAGACAAATATATATGTATTTAATTATGTACAATTGTACATTATATGTATATATATGCATGTATATGTATCGATATATATATATATATATACATGTTTGAATATGTATACATATGTTTGTATATAAATATACAGAGTGGCGCAAAGAAAGTGGGACCGCCTAGTATAATTTCGAATAATAAATTTATTTATAACTTTTTCTTCAAAGAAAAACAAGTAAATTGTTGCCAAATGCTAGTTTATACCAAATAAAAAATCAAATTCAATGTATCTTCCTCGGTTCTCAACAGGTTTTTCTAAACGTCTGAGCCACTGGCCAGTGCTGCTGTTTATAAACCGCTGAGAGAATTTTTGCTACTCTTCAACAATGGCCAGTTTCAATTGATTTATTGTTGCAATACTGAGTTTCCAAATAAAGCTGGAGTAAAACAAGTCTTAATCGACTTTGTAAAAAATTGATGCCAATGGTACGACTTTAATAAGTCGTGCTTCTTCAACTTTCTTGCCATGTGCGAAGAGCCCCATAAATCAGGAAGCGGCCGCCCGAAGTTCGTTCGAACAGCACGGAATATTCGGCGTGTGAGTGAGCTGATCTGCAGCCAGGATGATGATCCTCACAGCCACAAGAGTCCACGGGAAATTGAAAGAGAAACTGGCATATCATAACGGATATTCGAGCGAGATGTAATCGTCAAAGCTAGACACTGCAACAGGACGGAGCTCCTTCGCACACGGCAAGAAACACGATCAACTTTCTTCTTCGGGAGAATGCCACCTTCATCGAACAAGACATGCTATAACAAATAGCCCGGACCTAAACCCGGTACTAGATAATGCTATTTGGGGTGCCCTCCAACAAAAAGTCTACCTTCGTCGTAAATTTGCAACAATAAATCAATTATTGAAACTGGTCATTGTTGAAGAGTGGCAAAAAGTCTCTCAGCGGTTTATAAACAGAAGCATTGACCAGTGGCGCAGACGTTTGGAAAAATCTCATGAAAACCGAGGAGGACACATTGAATTTTATTTCTGATTTGGTATAAATTGGCTTTTGGCAACAATTTACTTGTTTTTCTTGGAAGAAAAGGTTACAAAAAATTTATTATTTGAAATTATACTAGGCGGTCCCACTTTCTTTGCGCCACCCTGTATGTGTATAGATCTATATACATGCACAAATGTTATATATGTTTATACATCTGGATATATATGAAATGGGAACAGGTCGATAGTCCGAAGGTTCGATAATCCGAAGGTTCGATAGTCCGAAGGTTCGATAGTCCGAAGGTTCGATAGTCCGAAGATTTCATGGTAAAACATATCATATGCATATGTACATATAGTCATATATGTATATGTACAGTATATGTATATATATATGCATGTATATGCATGTATATGTATATATGTTTGTATATGTATATATGTTTGTATATATGTATTTATATCTATATATGTACATATATGTATATATATGGATATATATACGTAGGCTATGTATATATATTATATGTATATATATGGATATATATACGTATATATATTTATATATATACGTAATTACTATGTATATATGTATATAAGTTTGTGTATATATGTATGATATATACATATATATATATATGTACATATGTATATATAATATATCTATATATTATATACATATATGTGTGTGTGCATAATTGCATATGTATATATACAGATATATGTATATATATGCATATATATGTATATACATAAATATATATTTACTATGTATATATGAATATATATATGTATATATGTGTACTGTATATATTTATGTATGGATATATGTAAGAATATGTATATACATATATATGTATTTACTATGTATATACATGTACATACATATGTATATGTATATGCATATATTATTATATAATAATTATTATATAATAATTATATATATTATATTTATGTATATAAATTATATAATATATAATTAAATTAATATAATTAATTATATTAATATAAATAATATATATATTATAATTCAATTTATAATTAATAATATATATATTATAGTAATATAATCAAATTAATTATTATATATGATTAATATTAATATAATTAATAATATTAGTGTTAATATTAATTATATAATTATAATTATATATATTATATACATAAATATATATTTACTAAATACATATAATAATAAATAATATACAATATATATCTATATGTGTATATATATTATTTTATATATAATTTAATAATTATGTATTATATAATTATGTAATTATAATAATATTAATTATTTAATATTATATATTAATAATTAATAAATAATATTATACATTTATATTAATATATTATATTAATTAATATAATATTAATATATTAAATATTATAATTATAATAAATAACTAATTAATATATTTATTAATGATATTAATTATTATTATTATATATTATTTTAATAATTATGTTATTATAATAAATAATTAATTAATATTATGATAATTAATTAATATTTTAATTATAATTATAATTATATATTAATAACTATAATTAATCTATTATTTTATATTTTATTATAATAATAATTATTTTTAAATAAAATAATAAAATACATAAAATATATATACAATATACATATATATAATTACATATATATATAATTAAATATAATTAATTAAATGTATATATAATTATGTAAATACACACATGCATATATGTAAATACATATTGTTGGGAGACCTTCCCAACCGAGACACTGTTGACAGTACTTTGTCCTAGATTGAAGAGACATTCTGGATAAAGCTAAATATATTTAGTATTGAACTGAACTATATATTGAAAGTAGGCGTGATGTTATGCTTACTAGAAATATACGAATATCGTTACTGTAACAGAGACAGAAAATAGGATAGTTGATGAACTATATCAGGTATAGTTAAGAAGGAGTGTTCTCTCCTATTTAAACCAATGTAAAAGATTCGTCGTCGAAGCTTGGCAGTTTTCGTTAGGCCTGTTGCCGTGTGATGTCGAATTCTCAGTAGAACTGACCAAGACTTCCATGTACTAGATAAGTCTAGTTAACTAGTTAAACTGTTGGTTTCGTGTCCGCTGTGGCCAACCAAGTTGTTTGTTTGCTGTGCAACGTTCTCGAGAGCTGGAGACGTGTGGAGCTGATGTTCTTCGATAAGGTTGTATGTGTGTTACTATTACGGATTTTGTTTTATATTATACATTCTTTTTTACCTTAGAAACGAGTTTGTCTTCATTCGTATAGTAGCACCTTACATTTGGGGGCTTCGTCCAAAAGTGACGTTAATTCGAAAAGTCTAAAAGTGAAAATTTTGTAGGGACTTTTCTAAAAGAGTCTAGAGACAAAAGTGGGGAAATTAAACCTTTGAAAAGGAAATTTCTTAGTGAAAGTTTTGGCAACAGAGCTGAAAATAATTTGAGTAAGTCTAGAATAGACTAGAGAATAAGCAGGCAAAATGGAGTCGCCTGTAGCAGCAAAAGCGTTAACGCTTGAAGATGTCTTTGACTGTTCGGTTGAAGAATTAAAAGTTGAGTTAGAACGCTTAGGTCAGGAAGCAAAAGGGTTAAGTAAAGCACAGATGCAAAAGATGTTAGCAAAGCTAGTATCTCCGTCTAAGGAATGGAAAATAAAAAGCAAGTCCTTAGAGTTAAAAGCAGCAAGGGAAGCAGAAGAGGCTGATAGACAATTTAAGAGAGAGGAAGCAGAAAGACAGCAGAGAAAGGAAGAGCGTGACTTGGAAATGTTTAAACTTAAGTTAGAAGCAGAAGCTGAAGCAAGAAGGTTAGAAGCAGAAGTTGAAAAACGTAGAGTGGATGCAGCAGCTGAGCAACGTAGAGAAGAAGCAGCAGCTGAACAACGTAAAGCTGAAGCCGAAGCAGCAGCTGAGCAACGTAGAGTGGATGCAGCAGCTGAGCAACGTAGAGAAGAAGCAGCAGCTGAACAACGTAAAGCTGAAGCCGAAGCAGCAGCTGAGCAACGTAGAGTGGATGCAGCAGCTGAGCAACGTAGAGAAGAAGCTGAACAACGTAAAGTAGAAGCAGAGGAAAGGAGAATAAAATTAGAATCTGTAGTAGCAGCTGAGAGATTAGAAGCAGAGGAAAGGAAAATAAAATTGGAAGCTGAAGTATTGGAGAGAAGATTGAGAATAGAAGCAGAAGCAGCTCAGAGTAAGCTACAGTTGGAATTGGAAGTGCAAGAAAAAGATAAAGTGAGACAACATGAGTTGAAATTGAAAAAATTGGAAAATAATGTAATTGAACATGAGGACATGGAGCAGGGTTTTCGAATGTCTAATGCAGTAAAATTTGTTCCGAAATTTGATGAATTAGATGTTGAACATTACTTGTTGGCATTTGAAAAAGCAATGCAAATACATAAATTTCCAAAAGATAAATGGACGGGACTCATTCATACTCAGTTAACTGGCAAGGCACAGAAAGTGTTCTCAGAGCTCAGTGTGGAGGAATGTCAAGACTATGACATTCTGAAGCAAGCATTGTTGAGAGCTTATGCTCGTGTTCCGGAATTTTATAGAAAACGGTTCAGAACAATGAGAAAAGGAAATTTGGAAACATATTCAAATTTTGCTTTTCGAATGAGTTTGCCATTTAACAGTTGGATTGAGGGGGAAGGTGCTACGAAAGAAGTGGATAAACTCATTGAAGTTGTGAAGTTGGAACAATTTGTGAATTGTTTGCCAACAGAACTTCATAGATGGGTAATTGAAAAAAAACCTGAGAGTTTGAGTGAAGCAGCCAAATTAGCAGATGAATTTGCTATTTTGTACAAACCATTTAAAGTGGAAACATTTGGAGGATTCAGAGGTGAAAACAAAGTGGATTTGAATATGGAAAAAGGAAATTGGGGACAATATTCAAATACACCGAAATTTGAGAACAAACCGTGGAATTCTGATTGGAGGGCACCTAAAAAGGCAAGTAAGACGGGTTTTCCTAAGAGTTTGGGGTCACCAGCGTCTTGTGCGTTTTGTGGAGGAAAAAATCACGTGGTTTCAAATTGTTGGCAGTTGAAAGGTAGACAGGAGGTTAATGGACAACGAAATTATGAAACTGCCCCAAAATCAGTTCAGTTAGTGGGGAATGACAACTGCTTTACTGAAAACTCACAAGGTTCGATGCATGTGCATGATAGGTATAAGCCTTTTTGTTCAAATGCATGGTTGTATGGGCATGAAGGTACACGGCGTCAGATAGTGTTGTTGAGGGATTCAGGTTCATTGCAAACTTTGGTTAGCAGGGAAAGAGTAGAAAATGATGAGTTTAAAGACACAAAGGAAAATAGGTTGATTCAGGGTGTAGTGGGAGATCCCATTGAGATTCCATTAGTGGAAATTAAATTGGATTCGGAACGAGTGAAGGGAATAGTGTTGTGTGGCTTAATTGATAAGTTACCAGAAGGAGTAGATGTGCTCATAGGTAATGATATTGCAGACTTGGGACCTATAGACATTTCTGTGGTAACTAGAGCACAAGCAGCATTGGATAGGGTTGTCACTGGGAATGAAGATGCCGTGAACGCTCATGCTAGTACACAGTTGGAAATAGTCGAAAATGATTTGGAGTTTTCAGGTGTTAGTGAATTGTTTGACGAGAATAGAATCATTAAGTCAAACATAGGAGAAATTGTGTCTCGAAATGATTTGATTCAATTGCAACGTAACGATGTCTCGATGGAGCCATTGTTTGAGTTGGCTAAATCGGATCCGTCAATGAGGGAACAGAGTTACTATGATGTTTCTAATGATGTCTTGGTAAGACATTGGAGAAATAAGATAGTTCCTGATGGCATTGAGGTAAAACAAATTGTTGTACCTACAGCCTTAAGGACTAAATTACTGCAAGTGGCACATGACATTCCGTCAAGTGGTCATTTGGGAACACAAAAGACCATTGATAGATTGTTGTGTCATTTTTGGTGGCCTGGTGTGTTCAGGGACATCAAGGAATATTGTAGGAGTTGTGATGTGTGTCAGCGATTGGGAAAAGGTGCGGTGAAGGTTCGTGCTCCATTGATAAACTTACCAGTGATTTCTAGTCCATTTTCAAGATTGGCTGTAGATATCGTGGGTCCCTTGAAAACATGTGCGAAATCGGGAAATGAGTATATCTTGACTGTAATGGATTTAGCTACACATTACCCGTTGGCATTTCCTTTAAAAAAGCATTGTGCCATTGAAGTAGCAAAATGTCTAATACAGGTGTTTACAATGTTTGGTTTTCCGGAGGAACTGTTGTCTGATTGTGGAACTGAGTTTATGTCTAAAGTGATGCAAGTTTTTTTGAATGAGTGTCAGGTGACGCAGCTGAAATGTTCGCCGTATCACCCGCAGACCAACGGATGTCTGGAGAGGTTTCACAGGACGTTGAAGGACATGTTAAAAGCGGTGGGTGAGAAATTTCAGGGAGACTGGGATGAAATTCTTCCATGGGTCCTGTTTGCCTATCGAGAGGTGCCGGTTAAAGGTTTGGGATTTTCTGCCTTTGATTTAACGTTTGGAAGAGACGTGAAAGGTCCTTTGCAATTAATTAAGAAAGCATGGTTGCATGATGATTGGGTTAAGGACTTAAAACAGAGAAATTTGATTGATTTTGTTTTGGATTTGAGGGAGAAAATTCGTAATGCAATGGCATTGGTGAATGAAAATGAAGGAATTGAAAAGGAGAAAGCGAAGTATTGGTATGATCAGAAAGCCAAGAAAGTGGTGTTTGAAGTTGGTGAGAAGGTGTTGGTATTGTTGCCGCTGATTGGAAAACCATTGCAGGCAAAATATTGTGGTCCATATGTGATAGAGAAAAGGTTGGGTGAAGTGGATTATGTCATTGGAACTCCGGATAGGAGAAAAACTAAACGTGTAGTGCATGTTAATTTGTTGAGAAAATATGTTACACGTGGGTTGGAAACGGATGAGGCAGTGAAGATAAATGTAGTCTTGACAAATCAGGGAAGAGATGTTGAAAATGAAAAAGTTGTCTTTAACGATGTAATTCTTGATCATTTAGATGTGGAGAAAAGGCAGCAGTTGATGACTCTATTGTTGGAGTTTCAACACGTTTTTGGTGACAAGCCAGGACGTACTTCCGTGATTGAACATCGGATTCAATTACAGGAGGGTGCTCGACCTATTCGGCAGACGCCATACAGGTTAAATCCTGAGAAATTACGGTTGGTAACAACTGAAATTGAGGATTTGTTGCAGGATGGGATCATTGAAGAATCGGAGAGCGCGTGGGCGGCTCCGATTATAATGGTTCCCAAACCTGATGGGTCAGGAAGGTTATGCACAGACTTCCGAAAATTGAATATGGTAACTGTGGCGGATCCATTTCCTATGCCAAGGGTGGATACTTTATTGGATAAATTGGGAGGTGCTAAATACATGACAAAATTGGACATGACAAAAGGTTATTGGCAAATACCGATTGCAAAGGAGGATATTCCTTTGACTGGATTTGTGACTCCAAATGGGCATTTTCAATGGCGCTATATGAGTTTTGGTTTACGAAATGCACCAGCTACGTTTAGTAGGTTGGTAAGGAAGTTGTTTCAGGGTATGGAATCATTTTGTGATGCATATCTCGATGACGTGATAATTTTTAGTAGAAATTGGGATAATCATTTGATGCATTTGAAGCAAGTGTTGATGAAAGTGTGGAATGCGCATTTAAAATTGAACTTGAAGAAATGTGTGTTTGCGAATGCTGAGATTGATTTTCTTGGTCATCATTTGGGTTTGAATTCAATTCAACCTAGAACGCAAAAAGTAGAGGCGTTATTGAAATTTCCTACTCCTGTGAATAAAAAACAGGTACAATCTTTGTTGGGGTTGGCAGGATATTACAGGAGATATATACCGCATTTTGCTGACATAACGGTTCCTTTGAATGAATTGTTAAAGAAAAATAAGATTTTCTCTTGGAATGATGATGCTCAAAGGGCTTTTGTGGATCTCAAATCTAGATTGGCGTCTAGACCAATTTTGAGACCACCTGATTACGATAAACAGTTTTGTTTGGCTGTAGACGCTTCTCAAAATTGTGTGGGAGCTTGTCTGTTTCAGATTACTGATGACGTGGAACATCCGATTTGTTTCCTGAGTCGGAAGCTGAGGATTCACGAGATGCACTATTCGACGATCGAGAAGGAGGCCTTGGCGCTTGTGACAGCGGTCCGAGCGTGCAGCGTCTACTTTGGGTCTTCGCCGGTCTTGGTCTATACAGATCACAGTCCGTTGCAGTTCATAAACACAATGGCAAATTCAAATCAGAAATTGCTTCGATGGAGCCTAGAGTTACAACAGTATACTCTCGACATTAAGCATCGACCGGGAAAAGAGAACTGGATGCCAGATCTCTTGAGTCGACCGTCGCCTGTGGGATCTTCAAGTGTGTTGTTGGGGAGTTGAAGTTGGGGGTTTTGGTTGTGTTTTGCGTAGTTTCATTTGTCATGTTTTTGTGTTTTTTTTCGTTTTGTCGAAAACCGATAGGTTTTCTCTCGTTGTGGTTGGGGGGTATGTTGGGAGACCTTCCCAACCGAGACACTGTTGACAGTACTTTGTCCTAGATTGAAGAGACATTCTGGATAAAGCTAAATATATTTAGTATTGAACTGAACTATATATTGAAAGTAGGCGTGATGTTATGCTTACTAGAAATATACGAATATCGTTACTGTAACAGAGACAGAAAATAGGATAGTTGATGAACTATATCAGGTATAGTTAAGAAGGAGTGTTCTCTCCTATTTAAACCAATGTAAAAGATTCGTCGTCGAAGCTTGGCAGTTTTCGTTAGGCCTGTTGCCGTGTGATGTCGAATTCTCAGTAGAACTGACCAAGACTTCCATGTACTAGATAAGTCTAGTTAACTAGTTAAACTGTTGGTTTCGTGTCCGCTGTGGCCAACCAAGTTGTTTGTTTGCTGTGCAACGTTCTCGAGAGCTGGAGACGTGTGGAGCTGATGTTCTTCGATAAGGTTGTATGTGTGTTACTATTACGGATTTTGTTTTATATTATACATTCTTTTTTACCTTAGAAACGAGTTTGTCTTCATTCGTATAGTAGCACCTTACAATATATACATGCATTGCATGTGTATAAATAAAATATGTATACATAAATACATATATATATATTATTATAAATACAAACTTATATTCATATATATATATACATATGCACATATATATAAATACGTATATATATACAAATATATATAGACATATACAAACATATATATACATATACACGCATGCATGTATACATATACTCTCCATATACATATACATGTACATATGCAAATATGTTTTACCATGAAATCTTCGGATTATCGAACCTTCGGACTATCGAACTTTCGGATTATCGAACCTTCGGACTATCGTAGTACCTTCGGACTATCGATACGTAACCATATGAAATATATATATATATATATATATATATATATATATATATATCTGTGTGAATATATATATATGTATATACATATATGTAAGTATCTATATTTGTATATATGTATGTATGTATGTATGTATGTATGTATGTATGTATATATAGATGTATGTGTATATGTACATGTATATGTATATACGTATATATATGTACTTAGGTAAATACATATGTGTGTGCATGTATACATGTTTGTGTACATATATATGTATTTGTGTCTATGTGTTTGTATAGTTATATGTAAGCATATATATATATAATGTATTATGTATGTACATGTATGTTTGTAGTTATACATATGTACATACATAAATATATATATACTTACATGTAAGTATATGTATATTCATGTATATATACAGGTATGTAGGTATTTAAACACATATTCATGCTTAAATATTTATTTACTTACACATACCTATACATACATATATACACATATATATGTATATCTAACTAAGAATATGTCTCAAACTATAGCCTGTTCACTTGTATCCTCTCGTCTTGATTATGCTAATTCCCTTTTTGTGGGTGTCTCAAACCTTGAACTCAAAAGGCTGCAACGAATCCAAAACTCCTTAGCTCGTGTAGTGATGCGTGTCCCACTACGAACATGCTCCTCAGTCCTACTCCACGAGCTGCATTGGCTTCCTGTTGAATTCAGAATAAAATTTAAATTGGCTTGTTTGACCTACAAAGCCCTTAGCACCAGCACACCTACCTATATTCATGCACTACTAACTCCTTACATCCCTCCTCGTTGCCTGCGATCATCAGGTACAGGTCTTCTAGCTGAGCCACGATGCAGAACAGTTATGGGCTCTCGTGCATTCCACGCCTCTGCTCCAAAGGAATGGAATCGACTACCACTTTCTCTTCGTAGCTCAACTTCACTTTCTTCCTTCAAAAAGCGACTCAAAACTCACTATTTCTCCTTGGCTTTCATTGATTTAGAAATCTAAGTGCATCTTCACCTGGTGGCTGACTATCCGCGCCTCAGATTCACATTTCGGTGTGACCTTGCGCGCGTTACAAATTTATTTAATAATAATAATAATAATAATAATAATAATATATGTATATCTACATATATATACACACATATATATATATATTTACATAAGTACATTTATATACGTATTTACATATATATACATGTACATATACACACATACATCTATATACATATAGTATATACATACATATATGCATATAAATAGGCTTCATACATATGTATATATTACATATATAAACATATATGTACATATACACATATATATATATATATATGTATACATATGCACACATATATATCTATTTATATATATACACTAATATCCAAATATATAAAATGTACATGTATATAGTTACAAATACAGTTATATATATAAACATATATACATATACAAACATATATATATACATGCATATATATACATATAATGTATAATTGTACATAATTATATACATATATATTTGTCTTCATTAGTCCGGAATAGCGGACCCCCGGAATAGCGGACCCCCGGAATAGCGGACCCCCGGAATAGCGGCCCCCCGGAATAGCGGACCCGGAATAACGGACCCCGGAATAGCGGACCCCGGAATAGCGGACCCCCGGAATAGCGGGCCGGTACCGTTCCAGCGGTCAAGCCTCTTCATCCTCTTAAATTTACTAGCATTTAGTAAATATAATCAACCTGTTCATTTTAAACATATGCAATGTTCTAAGTCTAAGCGTTATTAGCCTACAGTTGGCAATTGCAGACTTTGTAAGTTACACATCTTAGCAGTCATAACTATTGGGCCTTTGTTACTGTTCTAGCAGTAGCAGGTCCGGTCCCATGTTAGTCAATTTGACATATGCAGTAATTTATTATAATTAGATTTGTGACTTGGTATTTGTTTTTGACCTTTTTATTACTTGTGTTGAATATCAATCATTAATACATTGTTCCGTAACATAACTTTCGAAAAGTAGTTTGAAAAGTAGTTACCTACTTAACTAGTAGTTACCAAAACTAGTTATAACTACTTGTCATCTAAAGTAGTTAAACAGTAGTTATAACTACTTATTTTGAAAGTAGTTAGGAAGTAGTTTTAACTACTAGTTAAGTAGTGTGTGCCCATCACTGCCATTTAGGCCTATGCATCTAAATAGAAGTTGGATTGATGGAAATAAGTTTTACAGTAAATAGAAGCTGGATTGATGAAACTTAGCTGGATTGAAGAAAATAATTGTTTCCGTAAGTAAAAGCTGGACCCATGAGAACAGTTCTTTGCCGAAATAAAATTTCTGTTGATGAAAAATATTTTTTGGGTTAAATAGAAGTTGGGTCATTTTTTTCCAGAAATGGAAGCTGGATTGATTAAAAAAGTTCTTCATGAAATGGAAGCGGGATTGATGATAGTTATCATGGACATAGGTAGACTGCTTACTTACCAACGTGAAGTACGGTATTGAAGACTTTCAAATAATTTACCAACCTAAACTACGGTATAACCCCAAATGGTACTAAAGTGATAGTCTGTATTTTTAATATTTAGTTGCAGAAGTTGGATTGATGAAAAGAATTGTTGCTTAAATAGAAGTTTGATTGATTAAAAAGCTCTTGCTCAAATGCAATTTGTTTTTATGAAAAGTAATCCTTTGTTAAATAGAAGTTTGAATGATGAAAAATGTTATAGCGTAAGTAGAAGTTGGATTGACAAAACTCTTTGAGTTGAAGTTGGATTGATGATAAAATCAGTGTAAGCAGAAGTTGGATTTACGAAAAAAATTTTTAGTAAGTAGAAGTTGGATTCATGCTCAAACTATAACGCTACAATGGGCGAATAATTTAGAGCGCTATTATGTCGGTTAAAGTCAGGCTAAAGGCCTAAGTTTATTTCGGACTATAGAACCTTCGGTAAAGTGGTAGTTTACGTTGCTAAATTATTCTAATGTCTTCCATGCCGTACTTGACGTTAGTAAGTAAGCAGTCTAACTATGTGCATGTTAACTGTCATCAATCCAGCTTCCATTTCATCGAGAAATATTTTCATCAATCCAACTTCCATTTAATTGGAAAAATTACTTTTATCAATCCAACTTCTATTTGATGAAAGAAATATTTTTCATCAATGGAACTTTTATTTAAGCAAAGATATATTTTCATGGATCCAGCTTCTAATTACGGAAACAATTATTTTCATCAATCCAGCTTCTATTGAATCGAAAAGTTAATTTCATCCATCCAGCTTCTATTTAGGGGAAAATAATTTCGATCAATCCAACTTCAATTTTGAACACAGGAATGTTTTCATCAATCCCACTTCCATTTAGAGAAACAATTTTTTTCATCAATCCAGCTTCCGTGTTAAAGTGACAATATCAAATAATTTAGAAACATAAACTACGACTTCACCGAACCTTCGGACTATCGACACGTAACCGGATCGTCTATTCTGGATAACTAAGATGACTAATGATGTGGTCCCTAGTCCATGTAAACCCAAGACAGTATTTTGGTACAGAGACAATTTTTCGGGTGGTGCCAAGCGCCTCTGGGGTTAGCAAACATCCATTTAACTTATAAGAAATTTACTACTTAGCCACAATATTATTGTTTAGGTGTTTTATCCGTGTTATTCAGAATATCAATAAAACCAGTCGATTAAAAAATCCTTTCAAACTCCTTTTTTCTCCAGTAAAGCTCCATGGGTCGTGATCCGACTCGTGATAGACTGTCGTTCGAAGAATTCGGTCGCAGTGCGAAAAGTGTGGAAAGAACAGTGCTAGATAATAATTCTCCGTATTAAAGCATCGCATCTTAAATTCAAATATAAGTGACCCAGCACGGCAAAAGTAGGCTTTTGTCGGCAAAAATCAAAATTTACTTTAATCTCCCATGAGATTCTACTATGTAAGACCTTTCAAATGACGTATTATTAATTTATTTATTATGTTCCTAACCGAAGTTGTGCGCTTTTAAAACCAGCAGTGACGAAAACTTAATTTGGAGAAAAACGCGATCGAAGTTTAGACCCAAAAGTCCTTAGAATCGATGACATATTCTCAATAACATCAGCAAAATAGTCGTCTTTGGCGTCGTGCCTGTTTACATCGTTCAGTAATTGGGCAAGTTTGCGTTCTATTCTTCACAAATAATTATAAACTTTGAAATAATGCCACTTAAACCGCTTACGATTGAACCCAAAAGCACAACAACCATTTTTAAATCTCCGATCGCGCGGTTAATTGCCTACGAAAATACCCAACTAGCCAATCACGGCTGGAATAGGCTGTCACGTGACGCGCATGGCAACGAGTTGGGGGTTTTGTGCACATTAATTATTCATCTTTTGTAGGTTAATTTAATTTCTACCAATCATGATGATCGATTCATTATGTAGATCAGACCCTGACCTTTCTAACGATATGTAACTTTGATGGTTTCGCATAAGTCGAAATTTCGTCTAACGACACTTCGTCTACGACAATTCGTCTAACGACATTTCGTCTACAAGTGTATCTGTAGCCATTACGGCTAATCAACAGAGGCTGCTTTCTTATAGTTTCGCTAAAACGTGCTATATATTCTCAGGAATCCAGCTTCTAATTACTGACAAGATTATTTTCATCAATTCAGCTTCTATTGAATGGAAACCTATTTTCACCCATGCATCCAGGTTGATTTCCAGCTTCTATTTACGGGAAAAATTATTTCGATCAATCCAGCTTCTTTTTCAACACAGGAATGTTTTCATCAATCCCACTTCTATTTCGTGAAACTGTTTTTTTCATCAATCCAGCTTCCATTTTAAAGTGACAACATCAAATAACTTAGTAGACGAAATGTCGTTCGACGAAATGTCGCTCGACGAAGTGTCGTAGACGAAATGTCGTTCGACTTGTCGATATGTAACTTTGATGGTTTCGCATAAGTCAAATTTAAATGCTGCCCTTTGAAAAACGGTCAAAATGATGTTTATTTTCGCGATTGTTAGACGCAATGTTCATTAAAACTCTCGGTTTTTCTAGAGAAACAATTAATTTGTAACGCGCATGGTCACACCGAAATGTGAATCTGAGGTGCGGATAGTCAGCCGCCAGGTGAAGATGCACTTAGATTTCTAAATCCTTGAAAGCCAAGGAGAAATAGTGAGTTTTGAGCCGCTTTTTGAAGGAAGGAAGTGAAGTTGAGCTACGAAGAGAAAGTGGTAGTCGATTCCATTCCTTTGGAGCAAGGCGTTCATTAAAACTCTCGGTTTTTCTAGAGAAACAATTAATTGTAAGGCTTTTCTGGATATTCACCAACTCTTCTGTCCTTTCTTTAGTTGTGACCTAACTCAAAACTTTCCTTATCTCTACGTATAAATTGCTCAACGTCTTCTAACTGTTTACGAAGTAAATTGACACAGTTCTTTGAATGTATTTCTTTTAAACCACAGTTAATATTCAAACACAGTTCTTCATTAAACACAACGCGACTGTAACTTCTACATAACAACAACTCTCTACTTCATTAAAACAACAACTGCACTACATATCTTCAAATTCACTATCATCAGCAGTTTCTAAGTTCGGCGCGCTAACTACACGTGCAGAGAATCTGTCGTCAGCCAAAGTTTAGGCTACTTTAGGCCAAGCGCCGCCAGGCGACCGCGCAACTAAGGCCTAAGACTAAAACAGCTTAACAATCGAATACGAATTATATATATATCAACCTAAGGAACACCTGTGCTCATTATATATGCAAAACATTTGTTCACATTACCTCCTTCCCTTTCTTTGGATTGAGCAAATTAAACTTAAAAATTTGCGAAATCATCATGTACTAAATTATGCAATAAACTTAATACTATACAAAACAGTAATATAAACAATCTTATAATCTAGATAAACAATCTGCTACAACATTTAATCGTCCTTTCTTATAATTAACTTCTACATCAAAAGTTTGCAGTGCCAAAGCCCAACGCACCAGTTTAGCAGACTTAGACATAGATTCAGTCAGATAAGTTAAAGGATTGTGATCGGTAAAGATGTGAACTTTAGATCCAATTATTATCTCTTTTAACTTATTTAGAGCCCAAACAATAGCATAGGCTTCTTTCTCCACAGTTGCCCATCTCTTCTGGGTGTCAGTCAACTTCTGACTTATAAATGACACAGGGCGCTCTATTCCCTTATCATCCATCTGCGTTAGCACAGCTCCTACTGCAAAATCACTGCTATCACAGTACAAATTAAAAGGTTTTCCAACATCAAAAACATATAAAACAACTTTAGAGCGTACAGCATCTTTAAGTAAGTTAAATGCTTGTTGATGTCTATCAGTCCAGTCAATCTTATCTGAAACATGTTTGCTTGTCAAATCAGATATAGGCTTCGCAATCTGTGCAAAATCTTTGATAAACTGTCGATAGTAACCAAAAAATCCCAGCAATTGCTTAACTTGTTTCTTCGTTTCTGGGGTTTTCAAATTAATTAAACTTTCAATTCTATCTGGATTCATTTGAATCGTTCCAGAACCAACCACATGACCGATGAACTTTACCTCACTCTTACCAAAGATACATTTCTTTAAGTTCAGAGTAATGTTATGCAGTCTCATTTGCATTAAATATGCATCTAAATGCTGTAAATGAATCTTCCAATCATCTGAATGCACAGCAATGTCATCTACATAGGGCTCAGCAAATTCATTTATAGGCTGTAAAACCATGTTAATTGCTTTAACAAATGTTCTTCCTGAGTTGATCATCCCGAAAGGAACACGAGTAAACTCGTACAGTCCATTGTGAGTAACAAAAGCAGTTTTCCATTGATCAGTTTGCTTAACAGGACAAGTCCAGTAAGCACTTCGACAATCAAAAATCGAGATCACATTTGATTTTCCAACTTTGTGCAACACGTCTTTTACAATCGGCATTGGATATTTACAATCCACAGTGAACGAGTTAATGTATCTGTAGTCGCAGGCAAGTCTCAGAGAACCGTCTTTCTTTTTAACAATAACCAACGGACTTGCCATTCTGCTCGAAGATGGTTTTATAATGTTGGCTTGAAGCATTTCTTTAATTTGTCGTTCAACTTCTGCTCGATAGATGAGTGGAATTCGGTAAGCCATAAATTCTTTTTCACGAAATTCCGGTTTCAGTTCAATTTCATGTTCAACCAATGTACATAATCCAGGCTTTTCAGAAAATCGATCGGAATATTTGTTCAGTACTTCCAGCAATTGTTTTTGTTGAGTCAATGTTAAATGACTAATCTGTTCAGGATCAAGATTCAGTGAGTTCTTTTCATCTTGCAAGTCATTCTTCGTCAACAGTTCAACCACTGAACCAAAGTCTTCATCTTCTTCAACGATTAGTCCACAACTCATTGCTCTTGTAATGTACTTTCTGATTTTATTTGCGTGAATTATCTTTCGACAATCGTCACCCATATCAATCAAATAAGAGTACTTTGACCTTCGTTGTATGACAGTACATGGACCATGCCATCGTGACATCAGTTTATTTGTTGAAGTCGGATATAACACAATGACTTTTTCACCCGGTTCAAATTCTTTATGTTTCGCTCTTTTGTTGTATTGATTCGTATACTGTAATTGCTTCTCTCGTGAATATGATTCTGCAAACAATAATGCTTTTTCCATATTTGCTTTCATGTCTTTCAAGTACTTTTCTGGTTGGATTCCAATATGAGGTGGTAAATTAATTTCTCTTGTCCAACTTTCTTTTAGAATTGCCAGTGGTCCACGTGGAATCTTTCCATACACCAACATATAAGGAGCAATTCCAGTAGTTGCATTCGGTACTTCTCGTAATGCCCACACTGTAAACGGAATTACTTTATGCCATTGCCTTGGATTGTCAACAATTACATGATGGATCATTTTCTTGAATGTTTGATTCCATCTTTCTACTAATCCAGCTGCTTCTGGATGACCTGGCGTGTCAAATCTTGGACTACACCCCATTAAATTCAGAAATTCTCTTGTCAGACTCGCAGTAAAATTTGTTCCTTGGTCACTTGTGATCACAGAAGGTACACCAACGTTCATGAACAACTCCATCAAAGCATCACATACAGCTTTTGCAGTTAATGATTTCAAGAGAAACACTGTAGGCCATCTGGTGCAAGAATCGACAATACATAAACAATACTTGTGACCTGCAGCAGATGCTGGCTCGATTGGTCCTACACAATCCACTGTAATTCTTCTGAAACTTACATCTTCTCTTGGAATTGGAGTGATAGGAACCCTGTCCATCACCAAACTTCTTGCCTTTAATTGACATTTCTCACATGATTTGCAAAATTTCACTATATCTCTTCTCATCTTTGGCCACGTAAAAGACAACTTTATTCGTTCTCTAGTTTTCTCTTCTCCAAGATGTCCTCCAAATACTGATTCGTGAGCCAACTCCATCACTTTAATTCGTCGCTCTTTTGGTAACACCAATTGATATATCGTTTGCTCTAATATTCGATATCTCTTGTACAGTAAGCCATTTACCACGCAGAATTCAGATTCTTTATCTTGCGCTAAATTCCACCATGCTTTCAATGATTCATCTTGTCTCTGCTGTTCTTCGAATTTCTTTGCGTCTGCAATCTGCATCTGTTGTTCTTCATCTTTCTCATCTTCTTGAAACAAATCTGCTATCTCCACATCACATTCATTATCCTCTTTCGTTTCATTTAGATTACCATTCTTGCATGCAGCCATCTCTTGTTCACTCATCTCTGCTGTTATACCGTCTTGCATTAAACTTTGTTGATCATCGCTTTCGTTTTCCTCTTCGCTTGAACTTTCAGTTTCACTTTCCTCTTCGACTTCTACCACTTTCTTTCGCTGACTCTGCAATCTCGTCGTTACATTTGCTTGCACATCTCCTTGTATCATTTTCACTTGTGGCACGGCTTTTAGTTCTGCAATGATTTCTGGATGCAACAAGAATCTTTCTGTGCTTCCCATTTTTGCAATACTAGCACACATCAATGTTACATACGGTGTCAGTGAACATTTGATTTTATGCGGAATTATCTCTTCTTCCACATCGTTACAACACAGCCTTACATCAACTTTCACTAGCTTTGCAGGAATGGCATCTCCTGCCACGCATTGTAAATTCACTTTTCCAATCTGCTCCACCTTCATGCCTTCCAGTAATTCTTCACTAATCACCGGAACCTCTGCTCCAGAATCAATAAGTGCTTTTACTTTTATTGGTTCTTTTCCTGCTGTTCCACGAATCTCTACCTCGACGTACTGCAATACCACTTTCTTCAATGCTGTACTTTCATCTCTTCCAACCATTTCTTTCTGCATTCCATTGTGCAATAGAATTTCTTTCTGAATATCAGGTGAAAGATGACATTTCATCACTGACTTTACTTCAGTTTCATTATTCTGATGTTCTGTGGCTTGACTTTCAGAATTATCAACCACTTGAATTCGATTCACCCTCGAATTTTCTTGTTTTCTATCATAATTTGAGGTTGTAACAGGAACTGGACAGAATTTCATTAAATGCCTGTCCGATCCACAATTGTGACAACGTTTCACCACTGCACCTCGTTGTTCAATGCTTTCTTTTCTTTTATATGGAGTAAACGATGCATTGCCTTCTCTCGCGACAAACCTTGGTGGTGACTTGTTATATACCGGACGTTGTCTGGCCATCATCGACTCTTTATTCTCGTGAACTACCGGATAATTTGGTTTCACTTCTGTACTTCTGAACTGATTTCCTGTTTCTTGATTGCTCTTCCAATGAAAACCAAAATTTGGAGTGGACTGTTGATTTCTTTTGCCATTGGGTACAAAACCAAAACTTGTCTTATTCGGAATTGCCAAACCAATTCGATTATTAACATGAATGTCTGCTAGGTCTGCCACAACACTAGCTTCGTAACAATCAGTTCCTTCCTTCGACAGCACAAACTGTAGTGGACCTGGTGGTAGTGATTCTTTCAACTTATCCGCCACTAATAAATCAAACAACTTCTCAAAATTCTTATCCACTTTGCGACTTTTCACATAATAGTTCAACAAGTTCTTCAGCCTTGCTGTAAACATTGTATATGTTTCTTCAGCTGTCTTCTTCGCATCAATAAACTTCGATCTGTACTCTCTCGGTGTCAACTTGAATTCTTTTAACAAGTGTTCTTTCACGATCTCATAATCGTCTAAATCAGCGAATGACAATCTGTTTAGAACAGTTCTAGCTTTCGGAGTCATCAATGGCAATAGTAACTTCACCCAGAATTGTTCCTGCACATTGAAACTACGAAACGCATTCTCAACCGTTTCGAAATATAATGGCACCTCCATCATATCGTTTGGCATTTTAGGTAACACGTGTTTCATGGCATCACCAATTTTCTTTATTTTCGAAACCATCGTTTCACTTTCTTCCTTTTTCCTTTTCTGTTCTTCTCGTTCTTCTTCTCTTCTTTGTTCTTGAGCTTCTCTATTTTGTTTCTCCTCTTTGAGTTGTGCTTCTTTTAATGCTATTTTTTGTTGTTCCAACTTTAAACGTTCTTGTCTTTCCGCTTCCGCCCTCTCCATGCTTTCTCTCTGTAATTTCAATTCTTCTTGTCTAACCTCTTCTGCTCGCTCCAACTCTGAAATTCGTACTTTTTCCTTTTCTTCTTCACGTAGTCTCTTCTCTTCAATCTGTTGCTGACGTATCTCTTCGTCACTTTTCCGCGCCCTTTCAAATTCAATCATCTGCTCTAATCTTCTCCTTTCAGCATCTTCTCTATCTCTTCTCAATTGCTCTAATTGAATCTCAAATTGCTGCTTTTGCAATTCAAGTTCTGCCACACGAACTTGCTCTGCTTTCTCTTCTTTCTCTCTCTGAAGACGTTCTGCCTTCTCTTCTTTCTCTCTTTGAAGACGTAATTCTTCCTGTCTTGCTTTCTCTCTGAAGACGTTTCTTCCTGTCTCTTCTTTCTCTCTCTGAAGACGTAATTCTTCCTGTCGCATTTCTTTCTCTTCTCTGAAGACGTAATCTCTTCTTTCTCTTCTTCTTCTCTCTCTTGACGTTTTCTTTCTCTTCTTTCTCTTCTTTTCTCCGTTTCTCCTCTCTCTTTCTTCTTCTTGTCTCCGTTTCTCTTTTCTTCTTTCATCATCATCCACTGCATCATCATCTCCATAGACATAGGTCCAGGTGGTTTCTCAATAACCTTTTCCACAGCACCACCGACAGCACCTTCTTCTTCTTCTGCTTCTTCTTTAAGCCAGACTTCAGCTAGCGCTTCTAACATGTCTTCACGTGACATATCTTCCAGTTTTTCTTCTTCAAAACCAGCCTTCAACAAGCGCTGTTTTAATCTTTCAGAAGACATCTTCTTCAGTTCTGCTTGTTTTTTGACACTTAATTTCTCCATCTTACTTCTTTACTTCAGTGCTGTCCTTTCTGGAAAACACGAGTTTTCTTTTGTGTTTGAAGTATTGGGGATTGTTCTTTGTTTGAAAACAACAAACTTGTATACCTTTGTCGTTGAGGCTTTCGTTGTCGTAGATTTACCAATGATTTGAATGCGTATTCACCAGTCGACGTTGTTTCAAATACCACCAACGTTGTTTCGAATCCCAGACGTTGTTTCGAATCCCAGACGTTGTTTCGAATCCCAGACGTTGTTTCGAATCCCAGACGTTGTTTCGAATCCCAGACGTTGTTTCGAATCCTTCCGACGTTGTTTCGAATTCCACCGCTGCTGCCACCAAATATGTCACCAACTCTTCTGTCCTTTCTTTAGTTGTGACCTAACTCAAAACTTTCCTTATCTCTACGTATAAATTGCTCAACGTCTTCTAACTGTTTACGAAGTAAATTGACACAGTTCTTTGAATGTATTTCTTTTAAACCACAGTTAATATTCAAACACAGTTCTTCATTAAACACAACGCGACTGTAACTTCTACATAACAACAACTCTCTACTTCATTAAAACAACAACTGCACTACATATCTTCAAATTCACTATCATCAGCAGTTTCTAAGTTCGGCGCGCTAACTACACGTGCAGAGAATCTGTCGTCAGCCAAAGTTTAGGCTACTTTAGGCCAAGCGCCGCCAGGCGACCGCGCAACTAAGGCCTAAGACTAAAACAGCTTAACAATCGAATACGAATTATATATATATTTGCTGTTCAAACTAGGATCAACTTAGCAATTCCGGACCTTTACCGCTTCTGTAATTTGAGGCCCGAGAAGAGAATCGCCAAATACATGTACAGCAAAACACCAAATATTCACGATAGATAACAATGTATTATAACATAACAGTGGTATCCTGACAATCCCCCCCCCGACAATTCCCCGAGCAGTAAGTAGGTAACTCTACCATTGTCCATGATAACTGTTACTAATCCAACTACTATTGAAGCAAAGGCCTTCTTTCATCATTCCAAGTTCTATTTAAGCAAAGATTATTTTTCATCAATCCAATTTCTATTTAAAAGACGAATTTCTTTCATAAATCCAGCTTTTATTTCGGCAAAGAATTTGTTCATCAATCAAAATTCTATTTAAGCATACAATTTGTTTCATCAATCCAGCTTATATTTAAGAAAAAATATTTCTTTCATCAATCCAACTTCTATTAAAGTAGAGAATTATTTTCATCAGTCCAACTGGGGGAACTGTCCGGGGGGAAATGTCCTAGACCTAAGCCAAGTATCAATAGTGCAAAAGTCTCACAAACTGATGTACAGCTAACTCTTCTGTAAAATATATAGTCCAGCAGAATTATTAAAGCAGCTACATTTTACATTTAACAATAAAGTTGTAAAGTAATGGAATCCAGAATGAGAGAATTTACTGCATCTTTAGTAACTAAAGCACAAAATTTCGTTTTGATGACCTGAAGCAATTCTACAGTCTTGCAATCATGTCAGAGGAAGGCAAGACCTTAGATATGTGATGATTATAAGGAGAAACCTCTGGATTCTCTACTTCAGAATGCCTACTGTCTAAGTATTCTGAAATAAAAGTGCAACGAAGTAACTATTCATGTATATATGTATACCAGCATTTCTGGAGCATCTTTTCTTTATCTCAAAATTACAAATTGTTTTCAAAAGTTTAGTAATTATGTTGAAACATAAGTCAGCACACGTCAGCAAATAAGTCAACAGGTGGAGAAAATCGATGGCTATAACAATGATCTAAAAATTCTGTCTCTGTTTCAAGCAATTCATCACATATACCACATCCAAAAGATTTTGACATGGAAGCTTTAGCATCCACATGAGATTTGGCTTTGCTAATACACCGACCTTTGCCATCTCTGATTCTCAGTAGATGAGCTCCCATTCCACTAGAATCCGGATTTATATTCCTTGAGAAATGTTCATTTGGTTTATCAATAACGCCTGTGCTACTAGATGTAATGAAATGATCAGACAGGTTAGCAGTTACTTCACTTCCTACTTTAAGATCCTGTGGCTGTGTTTTTGCATGGAGTTTAAGCTGTTTCGCTGAAGAACTGCTCCTGGTAGAAGGTTTATTGCTTGTGTGTTGCTTCTCAGTTGCACGAGTTCTTCTGTGTATCTTTAGAGCTCCAAGTTGTGCGAATCCTTTATTGCAAAACTCGCATAGGCCTATGTATGGTTTTTCTCCCGTATGAGTTCTTATATGATTCTTTAGAGAACTTACTATTGTAAATGATTTCTGGCATAACCGGCACCCGTATGGTTTTTCGCCAGTATGGATTCTCATGTGCCTTTTCACAGAACTAGGTTCAGCAAATGATTTCTTACATAACTGGCACATGTAGGGTTTTTCGCCAGTATGGGATCTCGTGTGCTGTTTCAGATGACTATATTTAGTAAATGAATTTTTACACAACTCGCACTTGTAGGGTTTTTCACCAGTATGCGTTCTCATGTGCGTTTTCCGCTGATGATCATTAGCAAATGATTTATGACATACCTGGCACCTGTATGGTTTTTCACCAGTGTGCGTTCTCATATGTACCATCACCGCCCCTGCTTGCCTAAATGATTTCTGACATAACTGGCACCTGTATGGTTTTTCGTCAGTATGTGTTCTTATATGCACAGTCAACGTCCCAGCCTGGTTAAATGATTTCTGACATAACTGGCACCTGTGTGGTTTATGGCCAGTATGGCTTCTGATGTGAGTTTTCAGAGTACCACCTTGAGTATATGATTTCTGGCATAACCCGCACTTGTATGGTTTTTCACCAGAATGCGTTTTCAAGTGCTTTTTCAAATTACTACCATCAGTAAATGATTTCTGACATAATTGGCCCCAGTATGGTTTTTTACCAGTATGGGTTCTGATGTGCACTTGCAGAGTACTACCTTGAGCGAATGATTTCTGACATAACTCGCACTTGTATAGTTTTTCACCTGTATGCGTTCGCATGTGATTTTTCAAAGAACCACCTTCACTAAATGATTTCTGACATAGTTGGCACCTGTACGGTTTTTCTCCAGTATGGATTCTCATATGCTTTTTCAGATCACCACCTTGAGGAAACGTTTTCTGACATATCTGGCACCTATACTGGTTTTTTCCTTTATGGATTCTCATATTCGCCATCAGGCAACTCGTTCTGTCTACAATTTCACTGTTTTTTTGTCTAGAATGGTTACTTTGATGAGCTGTCAGATGATTATCTTGAGCAAACGGTGTCTGATATAATTGACATCTTTGTGGTTTTCTTACAATGATCTGTTTTGCTTCTCCAATCATAAGATTCTAGATAAAGTTGGGATCTTTGTGGCTTTTGAAAAGCATGAGTCTGGTATTGACTTCAAAGCACCTGTCGGTGTAAAATGTTTCTGCAATTGTTGCTGTCATAGCCTTTCTAACACCAGCAGTGTCAGTTTCTCACATTTTATTAACGATTTCATTTAAGTTTGTATGTAAGATGCTTAAAATGGGTTCATGTTTCATCTGTAAGTAGTAGTTATTTTTCCGGTAAAGTCAGAATAAGTAACACAGAAAATACTTTATGACGAAATACTGAAGCCATCCAACCTTTGTATAATTCCAGGCGTTAATGCTATATTGCTCAGTATGCTTTTAACTGTAGATGAAATAATTGACCATAGCGAAAGTTGTATTCAAATACATCAACTGTTGCGCTCTTAGTGAAGAATATCGAGATGTAGACCTTGTCTCACAACTGCATTTTGAAGCTCTAACAGAATGTAGCTTTTCTTCTGTGTGTACTTGCTAAAAAGAACAGAACAAACACAATTGTTATATAGAAAATATAAATGAAACATAATTTCATTGCCAGTGATGGGCACTAAACTAATTTTTAAAGTTAAATTTTAATTATTATTCAACTAAAATTAAACAGTTTCACTAAAGTTGGAACTGATTTTGTAAACAAGTTAACTAAACTAAAAGTAGCTAGTTAAACTTTTTCCAAGTTTTAACAAACTTTATTACCAGCATTTCCACAATAACAGAGGTTAGTAATGCACAGTGTCCATGTTCACTCTATGTAATGTGCACTAGACAAAATTAGTCTTGCTACAGTTCTACCAGAAAATAATGAAGACAGTTGCTAATGCAAACGATGATGCATCATGCAATGCAGTGCAGTTCACTTGACTTTGAGTAATAAAACCAGTTACTCATGACAATCATTCTGGAAGATAGTTGCATAGCTGCTGATTTTTTAGTTACACTTTTCAGTTAGAAACCAGAGTAGGGGAGTTCCCTTGAGACCATAAAAGGATTAAACGCACTGCAGCAAGATTTCATGGTTCACCATGTCAAAAGCTAATGAGACATAAAAAAGCGAAAAGTGAGTTGAGATTTGTCAGTAACTGAACAAGAAGTCGGAAAGCCTAAACTACGGGATTACCTAATTTGGGCACCTAAACTGGAGGATTGCCAAAATGAAGATCATATCCAGTTGCTTCTAGATCTTTTGAAATATTGCACATTTTAAAAATCGCCAGCTGAATCCAAGACCATTTTACGTTATGCAAGTATCCAATTACAAGCAACAACAAATGGTAACAAATGATGGGCATCATATGGAGGCTGAAAGATTTATTCAACAGTCGTGGAATCGGCAAGCTTATAGAATCGGAGACCTAAATTTTGCGATATACCGCAACGTTTCGTCTTATACGCAACGTATCAAGGCATGGGTTATCCCGTAGTTTAGGTTGGTAAATTATTTGAATGTCTTCAATGCCGTACTTCATGGTAAGTAAGCAGTCTGCCTATGTCCATGATAACTATCATCAATACCGCTTCCAATTCATATAAAAAAATTTCATCCATCCAGCTTCCATTTTAATTTGACGATATAAAATAATTTACCAACCTAAACTACGGGTTTACCCAAGGCATGTTCCATTGGCCGCACGCAGCATACTTATGGATTTGCCATTGGCTGCAAGAAAACGGGCGAGCTCGGAGATTGGTTGACCTAAAATAAAGGCGGGCTATGACGTAAAATTAACGATAACTATGACCTAAAATGAACGCGGACTATAATCGTAAATCGCAAGGATCAAGGATGCTATATTAAAGGATTGGTTACTCTCGAAAATATCGTGTACTTCCGGTTTAAGGCTTCGAGCCTAGCGCCACCTGGCGATGCGGGTGTAAGGATGGTCTTTTGACATAAAAAAGCATGGAGGACCCGCTGTGTTGTTCAGCGATTATTTGCACGAATTTGAGGAAAACAAATCAGGATTAGTTTTCTTTTAGTCTCTAAGGAACAAAGAAAGGTAAATAATAACAAATATAAAGATATTTTTAATGACTTTGAGTTAAATAATCTAAACTACGGAGATAGGCGTTTAGCATGGTAAAGACTAGGTTCTACACCTTTGTCGCTAGGTGGCCAGGCTCCATGAGCCGCCATTTTCTATCCAACGCGCTTACATAAGGAGATTCCAGTCCTGTGTAGATTGGTCAGAGATCCTGAGTGGCCGAGTGGGATGGTGCCCGCTCGACACGCCGACGGCCCGGGTTCGATTCCGGGTCGGTCGGTTTATCAGAGATTAATTTCTCGGATCTTTACTGCGGGTGGCTCGGTCGCAATTTAAACGTGGAGTACGAGGTTGCTTTCTGCCTCCGACACTAATCATCTTCGATATGAAAAAGTGTCGTTAAGCCGAAACAATTTTTGTGTAGATTGGTCCTTGCGTAAATCGTAATCGTAAACTCGATATTTCTAAAGCGCCCACAAAAGCGAAGTCGCGTCAACCAGCTTATTCACAGGCGCTAAATATGTAGAGGTAACTGTTTCATAAGACGCAATAATGTCGTAGCGTTAATCAACGACCTCTTATATAATTATAACGGCGTTAATCTGTCTTTTAATGACGCAGTAAGTAAGAATATTCTTTATTTGACTACCAGCAAACGCGAAACTATAAGAAAGCGGCCTCTGTTGATTTCTTTTCTTTCATAATCTGGGACCGCCGTTTCCAGGATTACCAAGTGCTACTTAACCTAAAGTTTCAGAATCCATGTCGGTTAGGTTAAGGTTGTGTCGTTGTTACGCGTCGTGAGGGTCGTTTAGGGTCATCTTGAGGGTTATGTTAGCCATGTTTTTGAATGAAACTCAAGAAATGGCGTAATGGAGCTACAATCCGTCAATGTTCACGTGCTACCCAATTTAAATCAAAATTAAAAACTCATCTATTGTCACTACACTATGCTAAGAAAGGATGGTCGCGGTAATGTATACCCCATGTTTCATTTAAATCGACAATCAGAGCGCAGCGCGGCCGGCGTGTTTTGGATTCCCACTCTTGTATAAGACTATCATTAATATTCATACAATTAAGCCTGCCATAGGTCAACGTGACACGCCACGTGACTCCAGCTAAGGCGCTCTCAACAATCATTATTATGCATAACATTTAGCTTGTCGTCCGCGACTGGTTGTCAAAAATACGTCTAATCCAACTTGTATTTAAGCAAATACTTAGTTTCGTCAATCCAACTTCCATTTAGGCAAACGATTATTTTCGTCAATCCAGCTTCCGTTTTAAATTACTATTTTGGAACGTAATCTACGGATTAACCTTCGGCCTATTACTCTAATCGCAACACCGTATTTAATACAAGCTGCGGTATTCCTCCAGTTTAGGTGCCCAAAATATTTTGCATTGGCATAATTTTATATTATAGCCTATTGTCCATTTAAAATGATTAAAACATTTGTTTACCTAAATGGAAGCTGGATTGACAAGAATAATTGCGTAAATGGAAGCTAAATTTGACGAAAATAATTATAATTGTTTACATAAATGGAAGCTGGATTGATGAAAATAATTCTTACCTAAATGGAAGCTGGATTGATGAAAATAATTATAATTGTTTACATAAATGGAAGCTGGATTGATGAAAATAATTCTTACCTAAATGGAAGCTGGATTGATGAAAATAATTCTTACCTAAATGGAAGCTGGATTGATGAAAATAATTCTTGCCAAAATGGAAGCTAGATTAACGAAAATAATTGCGTAAATGGAAGCTGGATTTACTAAAATAGTTTCTCGTGAACTAGCCTATAGGCCTAATTGAGTGGGACTGATGAAGAGAATTCTTGCTAAATAGAAGTGGTAGGCCTATATATTGGTGAAAAGATTTCGTGCTAAATAGAAGTGGGATTGATGAAAAGAATTCCTGCTAAATAGAAGTGAGATTGATGAAAAAAATTGCTTCCGTAACTGGAAGTGGGATTGATGAAAACACTCCTGTGTTTAAATAGAAGCTGGATTGATCGAAATAATTTTTCCAGAAATAGAAGCTGGATGGATGAAACTAAGTTTTCGATTCAATAGAAGCTGGATTGATGAAAATAATAGTTTCCGTAATTAGAAGCTGGATCCATGAGAATATTTATGTGCTTAAATACAAGTTCCATTGATGAAACAATATTACAGAACACACTGAGCCTGCTTACAAGTCTGCGTCAAATGAATCTTATGAATATGCATAAGTATAGTTCTGAAAGGCTGGTGTCATGAATATTAAAATTTACTTGCGACGGTGGCTTATGAATATTAATGATAGTCTTATACAAGAGTGGGAATCCAAAACACCTCCCGTCCAATGGCAACTGCCTAAATATGTTGTGTATAAGACGAATCCCGGCATAAAGTTCCGTAAATATACGCAATATATTTTTGGATCCCCGAATCTATAAGCTTGCCATAGAATCTAACCTGGTTTGACATTATGGTTGAATTTCGCCATAATCTGGTTTAAAATGTCTTCTGTCATTTGTGTTCTTGTGAATTGTTTCAACTGCATAACTGTACACTGTAACCGGTTGCGGTTTGTCGACCGGATTGTTTCAATAAAGAACATAAAATGTATGTCATCAGCAAAAATGGCGACGGTTAGTATTTCGCAACAGTGAAAGGTAAGCTGGATTGTTTGAAAGTAGCCTGCAGCCTGTCATCTACCGAATAAATATTTTGTGCTACTTAAACTAAGATAGTTGTTCTGGTTCTCTGCTACCTTGGTCCTCGGCAGGTTCAAACGTCCGATGTCACCATTCCACTCGCTGTTAGGACTCGTTTTTGAGTTTTCAAAGTTTTATAAGATATCAGGCTTATATGAATTATAGTAGGCCTATACCAATGGTCTGTCAAAATTCACCATTTCACCGCTTAGCTCTGTTATCGACACTGCAGCTCGTCTAGTCAAGAACCTTGGCCCATAGATATCACATCACCAACTCCCTTCAGCAATTACACTGGTTACAATATACCCATTGAGGCTTGGATATCCTTTAAAATCTGTCTTTTGATGTTCAAAGTAATGTCAGGTTCTGCTCCACCTTACTTATTATCTTTAGTCATACCATACATATAATTATTATAGGCTATTACGTGCTGCTCTTGAGTCAAGATGAGGATTGCGATGAGCTTCAAAAGGAGACTTTGTAAGATTGCACTTTTTTGTATTGTATTGTATTTGATCATTTATAAAGCGCTTCTCATAGCACAAGCCTTTCAGAAGCGCTCCCAGTGCGAGGTACTCCGAGGAAAAAAGGAAGGTTTTAAGGTGAGAGAAAGAGGTAGAGATGCTACTAGAGAGGATTGTAGAGCGTAGAGAAGGAGGAAGTCGATTCCATAGAGAGGGACTTATGCAGACAAAGGACCTGGATTGAGCCATTGTGGTCCTAACACGGGGAACAAAAAGGTATGGATTGTTGAATGCAACAAGGAAAGGCCCCGAAGGGATTAAAGATCCCGCTAAATAGGAACACCTCTATATAATTTCAACAGAATATGTGGCGACCGAAAGATGCTTTAAATACTTAGTATAACAGTTGTTGACTTGATTAACATAAAAATCTTAACTAACCTTAACTAATTTAAACTAAATATCGAAAGTAAGAGGAATGAGTGGGAAGTGCAGTTAAACACATGGAAATAAAAGATTAATACATCAAAGCATTAATAATTACCATCAACTAAATAAGTGCGAAGCTTATTCTTAAACAGTGTAATTGATGGAGATTTTCTGATTTCTTGAGGAATTTTATTCCAGGTAGAGGGCGCCTCTATTGGATTTTATTGAGAACTGACGAGTATTATCGAGTTTTGCCTTCCCCCTTCCTGCGCGTACGCCAGCATATACACAATCAGATGCATTTTGGTTACCCCTCCCCCTCGATGCGTACGTACTAAATGGATGACCCCTATAATCCGCAACGGCGAGGCCGGAAGTTGAATGGGAATTGGTATGGATCGACAGAGGGGCCTGGGAACGGTGTGGGGGAGGGAGAACACATTGCCGTTGTCTATTCATGCTCTCCCAACTAACAATATGTGTTTATGCATGTATCAAGGAACCGATTATGACGCACATTAAGTACCTCACAGAGAACTGCACGCCTAACTATCTAAATACGCGATCCAAATAAGTGAGTTTTCGGACATTTTAAAATGTCAGCTGAATAGAGTTATATATCAGCAGCACACGTGTGCAGAGGAAGACATTTCTCAGAGGATAGTCCAAGACCTGAGAAGTCATGATGGGCTCAAGTTGATGTACTGAAGTGTGGCACTTGCAGTAGCACAGTGCAACGATGTCCGACTTGGTTGACTTGATACTGGAACATAAAGTTCATTGAAATAATTATGTTGGTATGGTGCAGACCAATGAGGCGAGTTCCCGAAAGATAGTCCTGAACTTTATTCATTCTTTAACAGGAAGCCAGTGGAGTGGTGTCTCATATATGCTAATATCTTGAAACCGTGGCAGATTGGCTAGTAATCAAGCGACACATTAAGTAAGGGACGAATTGAAACCGACGAATTCTGAACTTAGCAGGCAAGGATGGAATTGCAGTAATCAAAGCTCGTAATAATAAACGAATGTACGAGTGACTCTGCGACACTAAAAAACAGACTGCACCGTGAACCGTTCTGATGCAGTCCATAATAGCAGAAACTGCAAAGGAGTTAGGTCTGTTCAGCCATGGATAGTTCACCGTCCAATAGCATCTCCAAGTCACGGAAGAGTTGCTGGTTCCAGTCATTAACCACCTCTTCGTCAAAACGCCTCATTCAGTGCACATGGTGTGTTCCCAGCCAGGTCTACTGCGTCCTCATCAACCATAGACGATTGCAATTTGAAAGACTTCAATGACTTCCTCTTCCTTGACAGTATCTGGCGTGAACAACACACAGGCAAGTGCACCAGTTTGATAGGACGTTTTGTACAGTTGAATGTTGTATGCATACTTGTGTACCTCTGATTGCACATCAGTGAAGACATTTGTCGGGTCTGCCGTCTAATATGTACAGCAGCGGCTTAGTACTGACCGCTGTGGTAAAACGGATGGAACTGGAGCCAAAGCCGCGAAGTCAGAGCACATGGTTAAAACCATTAAGGAAGAGCTTTAGTCCAGAGGTCGACCACCAACTCCGTATGAGGTGCTGAGACACTTGATCAGTATACCATGGTCGACCGTATCGAACGGCGCACTAAACATACATCAAGGAAGGCAAGCAGCGTGCAGCATGCATAGTCAATTGTGTTACAGATGTCAGCGTTCGGTTTGGTTTGCACAGAATCATCTCCGTGGAATTACTCATTCTGAAGCCCGATTATAGCACAAGATCACTTGCTTCTAGATAGCACACTATCTGCAGAGCCACAGCCTACTCAATGTGCTTTGAAAGAAATGCAAGTTTCTAAATTTCTTGGTTCTTCAAGGAGGGTAAAACAATTCCGAGCTTTTAAATGACCGGCTGGTAGAACTCCGGACGCCCATGATGATTTGCAGAGCTGCACAAGAAAAGACAGCAGCTCGTCAACAAATTTTTGAAGGTGGAAGGCTGGCAGGTAGCGTAAAGTGCACACGTTTTTGACAGAGAAGATAGCATAAACTTTTCCAGGCTTTCGCCATTCACTATTTCGAACCGATCTAGGTGACAATGCACACGAAATTAATATGTGAATAGTTCGTCATCATCATCATATTCGTTTATTTAACACAAAACTGTCGACAAAACGCAACAGAATATATGAGTTACTGAGAGAGGCAGTTTTTCATCTAGTAGACGTTTTTGAATAGCATTCGTGATACGAAGATCTTATTATTCTTAGATGTAAGTTCAAAGGTTAGATGTAAGTTCGTGCCTTGGTAGTTTTGAATTCTGAAGAGAAACATAAATCAAATCAGCATAGGTCGATAAATAATTCATCTGGTGGATCATTGCCATGGTTAGAACAATGCTCTAGAAATTTCTGCTTCATTTCAAACAATTCACTGCAAATTCCACATCCATATGGTCGTGCCATAGACGGTCTGTTATCTCTGAATAATTTCCCTTTGTTGAAAGAAATGCATTCACCAGTCTCAACATTCCTGGAGAGGTCGGTAAATTCGCTATTATAAAAACTTTGTAGACATGGATTCCCAGTAAAGACAGAATATTTCCCAGAAGTGATGCTTGCACCATTTGATGAGGCAGATCTGCCACTGAGGTTGCTCATTACACGTTTCTCCATGTCAGACATCGTTGCTCCATCATGCAATCTCATGTGCATGGCAAGTGTTATTCTCTTGCAAAAAGCTTTACTGCATAAATGACAAATGTATCGATTTTCTCCTGAATGGGTTCTCATGTGGATCTTCAGAATACTGCTACGGGCAAATGATTTCTGGCATAATTTGCACTTGTATGGTCTTTCTCCAGTATGTACTCTCGTGTGTTTCTTCAGGGTAGACGCCTCTGCAAATGATTTCTGACACACCTGGCATGGGTATGGTCTCTCTCCAGTATGAGTTCTCATGTGACACTGGACATTGCACAGTTGCCTAAATGATTTGTGACATAATTCACATTTATATGGTTTTTCTCCAGTGTGAGTTCTCATGTGAGTTTTCATATAAGAAACTTGTGCAAACGATTTATGACATAACTTACATTTGTATGGTTTTTCTCCAGTATGAATTCTTGCATGACACTGCAGAGAATTAACTGCTGCAAATGATTTATGACATAATTTGCATTTGTATGGTTTTTCTCCAGTATGTATTCTCATGTGCTTCTTTAGGTTAGAATTATATGCAAAGCTTTTCTGACAGAGCTGGCATAAATATGGTCTCTCTCCAGTATGAGTTCTCATATGGATCTTGAGTGTCCTGAGCACAGCAAACCATTTCTGACATTTTTGGCATTTGTGTGGTTTTTCTTCAGTATGGGTTTTCATATGAGTGTTTCGAAGACTATTGTTGATAAATGTTCTACAACATATACGGCATGCAAACGGCTTTTCTCCAGTATGGTTTTGAACGTGATACTTCAGATAAGATGCAGATCCAAATGATTTCAGGCATAACTGGCATTTGTATGGCTTCTCTCCAGTATGGGTTCTCGTGTGCTTTTTCAGATAATCACCTTTAGCAAATGATTTCTGACAAAACTGGCAAAAGTATGGTTTTTCTCCTGTATGAGTTTTCATGTGTTCGGTTAGATTACTATTCTGTGAGAATGGTTTGAGACACACTTCGCATTTGTATGGTTTTTCTCCAGTATGGGTGCTCATGTGACTCTTCAGGATAGACTGGAATGCAAATGATTTCTGACATAATTGGCATGCATAAGGTTTTTCTCCAGTATGGCGTTTCATGTGTCGATTCAGAATACTCCACTGTGCAAAGGATTTCTGACATAGCTTACATCTGTATGGTTTTTCTCCAGTATGAGTTCTCATGTGAGTCTTCATATAATTTGCATAAGCGAATGATTTCTGACAAACTTTACATTTGTATGGTCTTTCTCCAGAATGTACTCCCATGTGAATCTTCTTCATGTTCTCAGTGGTGAATGATTTATGGCACAGTTCACACTTGTATGCTTTTATTCCCATATGGCTGTTTATGTGGATGTTCAATGGACGAACATCCGCAAAAGATCTGTGACATACATAACATACGTATGGTTTTTCCACTCTATGCGTTTTAATGTGTCTCTTCAGACTAGTGTTCCATGCAAATGACTTCTGGCATAACTCACAGTTGTATGATTTCTCCCCTGTATGGGTTTTCATGTGACTCTTCAGACTACCATTCTGTGTAAAAGACTTCTCACATAAATGGCATTTGTATGGTTTTTCTCCTGTATGGATCCGCAAGTGTATTTTCAGACCACCAAACCCTTCAAATGACTTGTTACAGATTTTGCACTTCAGTCGCTTGTCTCTAGTTTTGGATTTCATGGCTGTTTATTTTAAGAAATCAGTTGACTCCAGTAGGTCTATATATGAGATTATTTTTCATATTCTGATCAGCTGCCGCCATGAAAAGAACTATTGCCAGTTATAGCGCCTTTTCCGTTATGAAGCTAAAAAGAAATAACATACCACGATACAGTTGAAATACATTCTTCCATAAGTGTATTGAAATAATATGGTTCAATTAACTATCAGTTTAGTTTCTATATATTCTGTATCCTTCCTGTAGTCTTTCAGAAGAGCTCTACTTTCCATCCAAGAATGGCAAGGTGACTGTGATCAATCATAGATGACCACAAAGACATAATTGTGATATTACTTTAGTTGCAAAACATAACTGTTTCTAGAGAAGGTCCAAACATCAGGAAATGCCATATTCAAACATTTTCAGGTCTTACTTGCCAGATAACTTGTATTGTATTGTATTTGAACACTTATCAACCTAGTTATTAAGCTTGCAATAATCTGCCTAACAATGTACAAGAATATCACAAGGATTTTCTCCTAGTTTGTATGGACTCATTTTGGACCCAATATCAGAGTGAAATTCCATTTCCATAAATTGTTGCACTTTGCATGTGCAAAAACATCTAAAAGTAGGGTCTTGATTCTTCCCTTCATGAGTGATTCACCCAGGTAATCACCAGCGAATCTCTTTAACTAGTATGTAAACAGGCCACACAATGGCCTAAACATAGAGAAACACCGTTTTCACATATTTTCTCACAATAGGCCTGGCATCAGTCATTCATCTACGCATTCACCAAAAAAACCACTTACCACTCACCATAAAGGAGAGAATTTGAATAGAAAAAAAGGAAAAAGGAAGATTAAAGAATTGAAAGATAATGAATTTGCATACAATTCATAACAACCTGTTCAAAAACCCATACAGTGAGTAATTTAGAACGCTAAAATGATAGATTAATACCGGAAAATAATACGGTCGTTAGGCGCAGTTCCTTGATATGTGTCGTTCTTTATAAACGTAAATGGTAAAACTGTATTTTACATTGCTAAATTATTCAAATGCCTTCAATGCCGTACTTGACGTTGGTAAGTAAGCAGTCTACCTATGTGCATGTTAACTATCATCAATCCAACTTCCATTTAATTGGAAAAAAATACTTTTATCAATCGAACTTCTATTTCATAAAAGAAATATTGGTAATCCTGGAACTGGCGGTCCCAAATTATTCAATGAAAGAAATCAACAGAGGCCGCCGCTTTCTTATAGTTTCGCTAAAACGTGCTATATATTCTCACGAATCCAGCTTCTAATTACTAAAAAAACATTATTTTCATCCAGCTTCTATTGAATAGAAAGTTAGTTTCATCCATGCGACCAGCTTGGTATCCAGCTTGTATTTACGGAAGAAATTATTTTAATCAATCCAGCTTCTATTTCAACACAGGAATGTTTTCATCAATCCCACTTCCATTTAGGGAAAGAAGTTTTTTTCATCAATCCAGCTTCGATTTAGCGATAGAGTTTTTCTCATCAATCCAGCTTCCATTTTAAAGTGACAATATGAATTAAGTTTGTTGATTTCTTTCATTGAATAATTTGGGACCGCCAGTTCCAGGATTACCGAAATATTTTTCATCAATGGAACTTTTATTTAAGCAAAGATATATTCACAAGGATCCAGCTTCTAATTACGGAAACAATTATTTGCATCAATCCAGCTTCTATTGAATCGAAAACTTAATTTTATCCATCCAGCTTCTAGTTACGGAAAAAATTATTTCGATCAATCCAACATCAATTTTGAACACAGGAATGTTTTCATCAATCCAACTTCCATTTAGGGAAACAATTTTTTTCATCAATCCAGCTTCCATGTTAAAGTGACAATATCAAATAAATTAGCAACGTAAACTACGACTTTACCCAAAATTCGCTAAAATGCAGGTTTACCAACCCTAAACCGGTAATCCCGTAGTTTAGGTTGGTAAATTCCTTAACAGAAGTTTAGGTTGGTAAATTATTTTAACGTTGGAAACACGTACTTGGTCATTTGAAATGGACGCACGATTGACGAGAAACATTTTTTTCATGAATCCTGCTTCAATTTCAGCAATTATTTAGATAAATCCCGGTTAATTGTGTATTTTAGCGTATTTCATCCATGATGGCGCTAGCCGTGTATCTTTGCGTATTTTATCACTTCTCTTACGTGGATGTTTAATTTATGACGCTGCAACGATTCGCATACAATAAGAAATTATAAGATAAGAATAAATATCCCAAAATAACCGAAAGAAATTAAATTAAGACCAAAATACAAAAACGAAGTGAGTGCTCACGCAATCTGAAGCGACCATTCGACTGCTCGTCAAGCACGGCTATATTCATAACATCTGTTGCCATGCAAATCCCGAAATATGCACCCGTGGAATACGCTGTTGACACCCGCTTCATTCATCCGCTGTTCTCTCAGTCGTACTCCTTCATACTTACAATGATTCTGAAGCCGAAATGCATTAGGCCACATTTAGCATGAAATACTGTTATTTAACCACTGAAATGAAATACTTTTCCTGTAAGTATGTGAAAACTTTTGTCAAGTACCTGAAGTGCTCCGTGCTATCCAAAACGCCAATCACCGATCTCTTTCAATCACTCTTCTCTTAGTGCTAGTGGTATCCCTTGAAATTTACAGTATTGTCAAGTCAAAATCCATTGAACATGAAATGCTGTTATTTAACTAATGAAATTAAATACTGATCATTTTAGTATGTAAAAGCCCTCTCTAGGGCCCAAAGAGGACCCTTAGTGCTATCGAAAACGCCAGTCACCCACGTCTTTCAGATGCCATTCTCTAAGTGGTAGCCCTTTGAATTTATACCATTACTGTCAATCCAAAATCCATTGTACAAATGCATTGCAAGAGATACTGTTATTTGATCCTTTAAATGAAACACTTATCGTCTAAGTATGTGAAAGCCTAACCTAGAGCCTAAAGAGCACCTTAGTGCTAACATCCGTCTGCCTGAATGACCTTTCTCTAAGTGGTAACCCGTGAAACATACCACTTTTCTGAACCCAAAATCCATTGTACAAATACATTGCAAGAAATACTGTTATTTGACCCTAGAAATAAATACTTATCGTTTAAGTATCTGAAAACCCTTTCTATGGCCTAAAGAGCATCCCTCGTGCTTACCAAAATGACAATCATCCATCTCTTTCAATCACTCTCCTCACAGTGGCAACCCTTCAAACTTAACAATATAATCAAGCCAAATCCATTGTAGAAATGTATTGAAAGATATAGTGTTACTGGACCCTTCAAATTAAGTACTCCTCGTCTGGGTGTGTGAAAGCCATTTAAAGGACCTGAAGAGCACCCTTGGTACTTACCAAAACCACAATCACCCACCTATTCCAATCGCTCTTCTGTAAGTGCTCACCCTTCAAGTGAAACACTATTTTCAAGCCAAAATACACTGTAGAAATGCATTGAAATACAGTGTTACTCGACTCATTCAATTAAATACTTATTGTTTAGGTATGTGAAAGCCCGTTCTAGGGCCTAAAGAGCACCCTTTGTGCTAACCAAAACCACAATCACCCACCCATTTCAATCGCTCTTCTCTAAGTGCTCACCCTTCAAGTGAAACACTATTTTCAGGCCAAAATACACTGTATAAATGCATTGAAATACAGTGTTACTCGACTCATTCAATTAAATACTTATTGTTTAGGTATGTGAAAGCCCGTTCTAGGGCCTAAAGAGCACCCTTGGTACTTACCAAAACCACAATCACCCACCTATTTCAATCGCTCTTCTCTAAGTGCTCACCCTTCAAGTGAAACATTATTCCCAAGCCAAAATACACTGTAGAAATCCATTGCAAATAGTGCTGTTACTGGACCCTTCAAATTAAGTACTCATCGTCTGGGTGTGTGAAAGCCATTTAAAGGACCTGAAGAGCACCCTTGGTACTTACCAAAACCACAATCACCCAGCATTTTCAATCACTCTTCTATAAGTGCTGACTCTTCAACTGAAACATTATTCCCAAGCCAAAATACACTGTAGAAATCCATTGCAAATAGTGCTGTTACTGGACCCTTCAAATTAAGTACTCATCGTCTGGGTGTGTGAAAGCCATTTAAAGGACCTGAAGAGCACCCTTGGTACTTACCAAAACCACAATCACCCACCTATTCCAATCGCTCTTCTGTAAGTGCTCACCCTTCAAGTGAAACACTATTTTCAAGCCAAAATACACTGTAGAAATGCATTGAAATACAGTGTTACTCGACTCATTCAATTAAATACTTATTGTTTAGGTATGTGAAAGCCCGTTCTAGGGCCTAAAGAGCACCCTTTGTGCTAAACAAAACCACAATCACCCACCTATTTCAATCGCTCTTCTCTAAGTGCTCACCCTTCAAGTGAAACACTATTTTCAGGCCAAAATACACTGTATAAATGCATTGAAATACAGTGTTACTCGACTCATTCAATTAAATACTTATTGTTTAGGTATGTGAAAGCCCGTTCTAGGGCCTAAAGAGCACCCTTGGTACTTACCAAAACCACAATCACCCACCTATTTCAATCGCTCTTCTCTAAGTGCTCACCCTTCAAGTGAAACATTATTCCCAAGCCAAAATACACTGTAGAAATCCATTGCAAATAGTGCTGTTACTGGACCCTTCAAATTAAGTACTCATCGTCTGGGTGTGTGAAAGCCATTTAAAGGACCTGAAGAGCACCCTTGGTACTTACCAAAACCACAATCACCCAGCATTTTCAATCACTCTTCTATAAGTGCTGACTCTTCAACTGAAACATTATTCCCAAGCCAAAATACACTGTAGAAATCCATTGCAAATAGTGCTGTTACTGGACCCTTCAAATTAAGTACTCATCGTCTGGGTGTGTGAAAGCCATTTAAAGGACCTGAAGAGCACCCTTGGTACTTACCAAAACCACAATCACCCACCTATTCCAATCGCTCTTCTGTAAGTGCTCACCCTTCAAGTGAAACACTATTTTCAAGCCAAAATACACTGTAGAAATGCATTGAAATACAGTGTTACTCGACTCATTCAATTAAATACTTATTGTTTAGGTATGTGAAAGCCCGTTCTAGGGCCTAAAGAGCACCCTTTGTGCTAAACAAAACCACAATCACCCACCTATTTCAATCGCTCTTCTCTAAGTGCTCACCCTTCAAGTGAAACACTATTTTCAGGCCAAAATACACTGTATAAATGCATTGAAATACAGTGTTACTCGACTCATTCAATTAAATACTTATTGTTTAGGTATGTGAAAGCCCGTTCTAGGGCCTAAAGAGCACCCAAAAGACCCCTGTATATGGACCGTAACGTGTCATTTAATCTTTTAGCCTTGCAGATGTTATTATTTTATGACGTAAGTTTAATGTAATGTAACACCAAATTTATAATCTGTAGAATAAGATTTGGCTAAGGTAGGTAAGGACGTAACACCGTATAAAGAAAAAAAGCGTCTTTAAAAAGTGTTTGGGTCTATCATGGGTTGCCGTCTGCAGTGGTTGTGCTCGTTTCTCTCTTACCTCACCCCTCCTCTCTCGGTGGTATCTGTTTCTAACATTTCAACCTGGTCACCAGTCTCACTTGGGAAGCCACATGGTTCCATTTTGGGTCCTCTGCTTTAAATCCTTTACACTGCAAACCTGAGCCACGTTCTTTTCTTCATGGAAGTTAGCAAGGATGCCGGCGATTCGCAGACAAATACTCATTTACTATTACGATATAGCATCAGTGGTAGCCTCTTTAACTGAGAAATTGGTTGAGGTATCTGATACTCTTTCGACATGGGTGCCACCTACCCGACTGTGTTGTAATCCCAGAAAAACTCAACTGATCTTTCTTGGTAGCATTCGATAGCTGAAAAAGATAGACTTACGTAATTGTCAGCTTCTACATGCCTCTTTCTCTACTTCGGTGCGTGACATGGGTAATAGGGTGGAGTGAAAGTCTAGAAAAAAAAATTTTTTTCAGCAAACGTTTTCTAATAGTGATGGAAAGTTGTCAGTATGTTAGAGTAAGTAGTGTCCAAAATATTTTTGATTTTGCCTTTTGTCTTCTGCCCTCTACCGGCGAGGAGAGTTTACACTATTAAGTCTGTGGGAAACGTCCATGTAATGCATTAATTTTTCTTGAATTAAATATTGTTAGTGAGGTGGCTTCGTGAAAATATCGTTACCCGGCGGATAAAAGCACCAAATTTGACATAAAGATCCGTTAGGGTCTACTAATTAGTGTCAAAGTAGGAGCCCTCTGAAATTAATAAGCATTCTTATGTAAAACACAAAAAATCAAGGTCAAAAGGTCAAACTCAAGGGAAAAGGTCATAACTCAGCTATATATTATTCTATTTTGGTGATTCTTTTACCTATTTGATCGGACCAATAAGGGCTGCATCAGAGGAGACAAAGAACTAGAAGGCTAACATAATCCAAGGTCATTTCAAGGTCAAAATGTCAAAATTAAGAGAAAATTGGCAATAGCTAGGCCAAATTTTGCTTGATCTGGATGATTCTGAGTTATGTCGAGCGGTGGCAAAGTCATGAAATACACGTCTAGTCATGCCACCCCATCTCCATTATCAGCCTCTCCATGCCATTCGCATGTCCTTGAAGAAAGCGGCCTATAGTAGAAAAACTTGGTCCTGCGAATTGAGAAAACCCAAACTTAAAGTCTTGTGAACTGAACTTATGGTCAAATTTGATGACAACAAGGTTTCAGGGTTCATCATTCGCCTTTACTTCCTATACACGGTCGACATTCCTATCATATTTCTAAACACACTCGTCAACGGGTCACTTCTATGCAGATGACATACAGGAATCGGTTCACGCCCCCTTCTATTCAGCTTCCTCTTACTAGTTGCTCTGCCTGTCTCTCTGTCTCTGTCTCTCTCTCGACCTTCACCTCTGGATGCAGCTCATCTGGTTTGGCACTCGCCAGCAACTTCTCGAGCATGACTACCTTCTTCTTGCTGAGAGATTCCTGTCCGCTGCTTTCCACTCCAGCGATCAAGATCTTAGTGTACAGTAGTCCTCGACACCACGCTTACCTTTATTAAACGCATCGCTAATCTTAAGCAACTCTGACGGCTCAGAGCAAGCCGACGCACCTCTCCTCCTCCGTTTTTACCTCTGTTGTTGATGCCTTCATTTGATTCCGAGTTGATTACTGTCACTCTCTCTTGTTGGCCTCCCAAAAGTCTGTCTCTCCTCTCTTCAGTAGGTTCTAACTGCTGCGGCCAGATTAATAGCCCTACTTCCAAGCTTTTGCCTTCATGGACTCTGCCCTATGGAATCAGCTCCCTTCATTAACACGTTCCTCCTCATGAACTGGTGGTCCAAGTGCCTCCTTTCGTTGTCTTAAGGCCACTTTCTTTTGTCTGGGTCATTCACACTGGGTGCGCCTCTGATTGGTGAGCACTGCGAGAGGCGCTTTATAAATATATAAATACAGTACAATTTCAAATGCCAAAAGTTATCGACATTCACTAAATGTAAAAATCCAGTCATTCAGAATGATGTGCGAACCGAGATATTTTTGGGTAAAAATCCTTGAACTCTATCCTACAGCATAAATTACATTTTACAGTCTGTTCTTCGCTGCATGGTGCATTACTGAGCTAAGGTTTCATAATATTACATAGAATATTGTATAATGGCAGTAATCTGTTGTGATGAAATATAATGGCTTCTATGCGATTTTTACCGAAAAAAATTAACATTTGAAATATTGCATTGGTGGTAGAGGGCAGAAGATATCATTTGAAATTTAAAATTTTGTGTGTGTTTCTTCCTCTACCCAAGTTGCAACTTTTGCCCACTATTAGAATTCATTTATTAGAAAAAAGTTTTTTCACTCCACCCTAATGGGTATTACATTCGCTCTGGAATTGTACGTCGAACATGCTTTTATATTCTGCACAAGGTCCGCACTAAACGGAACTTGCTGTCTGCCAGTACTGTCTCTCTCTCTCTCTCTCTCTCTCTCTCTCTCTCTCTCTCTCTCTCTCTCTCTCTCCTCATTAATCAGCTACAATGCGTTTTAAACTCTTAAACTCGGTTTATTGTTGAGACTGCGAAGTACGATCATTTGCCAGACAAGCTGCATTGGTTCTCCCCACTCCCCACCCCACCCCATCGCGTATCTCTAAAATGCAAAAAGGGTAGGTTTGCAGAGGTCAACTCCTCATTCTGGAACAGACTCCCATGCAATCTCCAACACGAGCTGCTTCTAATTTTCATGCCTCTATTTCGCTTTCTGAGACCTTTCTTTCGATCATGGTCTTCTGTAATCGAGTCTTGAGCACCTAGTTTTTTCTTCAGAGAAGCACTATATAAATCAGCATTTACAGTCAATTCAGTTACATCTGAATTTTCTAATCAATTACTACTTAATTGCTGCGACAAAGTTACACAGTTCTCTGTTCGTTTGGAAATTGGAACCTATTATGCACATACATGATTGTACTATAAACAGTTTAATTATGCTTTTTATTGCAACAACAAAAACGCGTAGTTAGTGAAATGAACAAATTAGTTTCCTCTTAGACGCATAATCCAGCTAAATCAATCTAATCAAATTACTTAATCTACTAAAATATAATCAGATATAATCAAATAGCTTCCATATCGCCGTTAGCATGAAACATCAACCGATGTGACTTCATTCTTAATGTTAAGAATTTGAGCATTTTCTTCAAATGGATTGACAAGAATCTTGAATCGAGTGCTGCTGACAAACTCAGAGCAATGCTGCTACATGTAGTCATTGAACTCTTTCACGTAATGTAAATGTAAACCTTCGAAACTTCTCAGCGTCACACGAAAGCCACGTCAGGGAAACCAACTTATTCTCCTGAGTAATGCATTTTATCGTTTGTACAATTGGACTGCTAGCAGTAAACCACTGAACCTATAGGTTATATATGGAGTTCACGAGTGAATGGGTTTCATTTTTGAATTTTCTATGTTCCTCTCGGAACAATCTTCCGCTGCATGTGCGAGTTGTTGCATATAGACCTACCTATGTGAAGGAAACATTCTCAATCTGTCTCAAAACGCGCTTTGTTAAGTCAGTTAGATCGATAATCATTTGCGAATCAATTGTGTGTGCTACTTAAAACATATCATTTAGTGCATTTTTTATGTTGCTCCATTAGTCAAAAACTGCATACAACTGAGTTTCTAGAGAGGTTAAAAGAGATTCTAAAATGATACGGGCAATTTTTCAGTAACAGGGTACAATTCGCGTTTGGCAGCTATGACAGAAATACCTTTGGACAAGGTAAGGATGTAATTTTGAATAAGAGACAATCTGAACCAGTGGCAGAAATACCTCTGGACAGCCTGATCGATCTGCACCTGAATCACTCCAGGAATTATCTCAATTACACGCATTTCACCCACATCTGACCAAACTTGAGGAGATCCTCTGGTACTCCGAATGCATTCTGGTGACAGTTGAAGTTGATGGTGTGGCAGGCTTTGTACCACCAGCCACCGCCGTAAGAAGCAACGCAAGTATCACTGCTCGGATCGTTATCTACATCTGAAGTCGAGAAGCCAATACCATTGTAAGAAGCCAGAGGGTCGGACGAAAGATTTCCACTGTATCCGGAAGTGTGGAGCGTGTACTTTCCAACCTCGGAGTCGATGTAGAAGGACGAGTAGCGAATCGTGTACCATTTTCCGTTCGTTGTAATCATTTCCATTCGCAGAGAACATGACTTGCCAACGGTCATCTGATAGAACGGTTCATTTCCGAGCCAGTAATTACCACAGATGTTGCCAAAACCGCTCTTATACTTAGCCCACAGCTGGTCAAACACGATGCTGAAGTCCGCCCGTCGCTGGAAAAGCACGTAGCCAGAACCTGGACAGAAGAAAAATAGTACCCGATGTATAAATAGTATGAAATTGATTCAAGACAGGCGGTCGTGTCAAGACTTGGATGTTCCTTCCTCGACTCTTACAGTCTGGGCTTGAGCTGTCACTGTGTTATAATTATTAAGTTTCTGTATCCAGCCACTAATAGGAAGCCTGTATCTTACACGAACAAATTTCAGCGCATTGCATCAAAAGAATACTGTAGTAAATGAGACTCTACTTAGTCTACTACATGCTTAATATTATACTATTAAAACTTCAGCAAAACCCTATGATCTATTATGCTGTTCTATTATTATACGAATACTTTTGAAAGCCTTATAATCATGTTATGTTTGGCGTTGTGGCGTAACAAAACACAACTGTATTGTTACAAATGTATTTGAGATTGCCCTCTTTCGAAAGTTCAGATGTGGACAGATGTCCATAGTGCGGACTGCGGAGCATATAGATCGCGTTTTGCAATCGAGCATGAAAGTCTCGTTCAAGATGAATGACAGTAAACGCTTCGGTTGAGACTTGAACTCGTATTTATCGGGTTACAAGACGATCTCTCGGACCATGCAGTGACCAACATTATGATGGCATTATATATAATTATCTCGTTTTCTTCTGTACATTTTCGTGAAATATATAATTATGTGATGCTGTATGTTAGGTCACAACTTACCGTCCGTTAAACTGTAGTGAGCCGGAGAATATGTTTTATCCTGGAAGACACAATGGGTCAATGCATAGTTAAAAATCAGAAGGTGTACGGAAAATAAAAGTAAATAAAGATAAGACTCATCACGACATGGTGAGATCGAACATAGCGGAAGTTGAGGTGCGGTTAAGTAAGCAAAAGTAAATTAGGATGATTGGTAATGTTGTATGGTAAGCAAGCTTGACGTAATGGGAGGTAAAGTAAATGAGGCTGTAGAAGTAGACCCTAAATATTAAATGAGGTCGGCCTATACTAGTGCAAATCGCTTAAACTTCTCAACGCCACACAATGGAAGGAATACAAAGTCTTGAAAGACTCACCATAAACGCTTTGCAGAATGCCCTGATATCAAAATAACTAATGACATTCGAGGGACAGGTGAACAGCTGACAGGCGGTTGTGTCCTCGAAGTAATTGTAGATGACACAACCTATAAACCAAACATAGTTTGATGATTTATCACAGACCGAGTGGCAGAGCTGCTAATGCTAACTTATGTCATTTTATAAGTTTTTGACCCTCAATTAAACCAGATCTGTAAGCCGATTGAGATCAAACTTTTATATCAGTGATTGAGTTGTCAAATTATACTTCTATTAAAAAGTTTAGGGTCGATCTTGATCTGATTAAATCCGCTTACACTAATAATACGCTTTTTGATCTCTCCAATCGGTACTTTAGTGTAGAGAGTGACGCGGGGAGACAATCTCGTCCCCATCCCCCTGCCTCGCAAACAAGTAGCCTAAGTCTTCCCCGCCCCATCCCCGCATGGTTTGTCCCCATCCCCACCCCATCCCCGCAGGTTTTCTCCCCATCCCCACCCCATCCCCGCAGGACGACATAACATTCCCGCAAAAAGTTTACACCAATTCAAATTTAAAAAATAACATTTTTTAGCTTGCCAAGCTATTTGATTGCTGACTGCATTAGTCTGTTATTATCTTAGGAATAGTTTGCATTAACCAAGTCCTGACTATTTTCTGACTAGTATACGCTTCAGAAAAAATCTCATCAGTTCTCAAGTTCTTAACATCACCCGGGTTTATTGCCGGCTCATTCCCCGTTACCGCGGTATTACCGCGAGAGTAAACCCCATTACCGCGGTATTACCGCAATTGTTGTCCCAATTACTGCGGGATTTACCGCGGTCACCGCGGTTTCCCCGCGGAGAAATTCCCCATGTCACTCTCTTCTTCACGTTCAAGTCTTCAGCTCCAGATGCCTTAACGGATGTTTTTATTTTTCGACACGGCTTTGTGTGCGATGATCAGCCCTCCCGCGATGGCGCCCGGAAAGCTGCCCATTCCGCCCAGAATGATGATCACGAAGGCCTTGGTGATCACCAGGTGGCCCATCTCCGGGTACACGAGGTTGATCGGCGCGTAGAGCACGGCGGCCACGGCCGCGAGCGCGCCCGAGATGGCGAACACCAGCAGCGTGACGCGCGTGGCGTCGATTCCCACCAGCGCCGCGCCCCTCGCGGTTCTGCGCCAGCGCGGCGATGCTCGCGCCCAGCAGCGTGTGGTTCAGGAACAGGTGCAGCAGCGCCATCAGGCCGAAGGCGCCGGCGATGATCAACAGCCGCTGCAGCGGCGCGGTCAGGCCGAACACCTCGACGACTTGGCCGTAGGGCGTGGGCATGCGCTGGAAGTCGGCACCGAACAGCGCCTGCGCGCCGGCCTCGAGGAACAACAGGACGCCGATGGCCGCGATCATGTCGTGCAGTTCGGGCGCGTTGCGCAGCGGATGGAACACGAGCCGCTCGGCGAGCATCGCGATCGTCGCCACCACGGCCGCCGCGCCCGCCATCGCGAGCCAGTAGTTCAGGCCCAGCGCCGTCATCAGGTAGTAGCCCACGAAGGCTCCGGCCATGTAGAAGGCGCCATGCGCGAAATTCGGCACGTGCAGGACGCCGTAGACCAGCGTCAGCCCCAGGGCCACCAAGCTGTAGACACCGCCGACGGTCAGGCCGTTGAGCAGTTGCTGAAAAACAATCCCACGTCGTCCTCTCGCGCACGAAAGCCAGGGCCATTGCGGTCGGCCACGGCCCCTGCGGCCAGCCCCGACGCTGCGTTAATAAGAAGCGCAGTGTAACGCGCCGTAACGATGCGCCGTCCGGGGCCGTGTCATAGGTCCGGAAGCCGGTAGTCCTTGAGCTGCTCGCGCAGCCGGGTTTTGAGCATTTTGCCGGTGGCGCCCAGCGGAATGGCGTCGACGAATAGTACGTCGTCAGGAATCTGCCAATTCGCGGCCTTGCCCCGCGTAGAACGCGAGCAGTTCCTCGCGCGTGAGTTCGGCGCCCGGGCGCCTGACCACGGCCACGACGGGGCGCTCGTCCCACTTGGGATGCGGCATTCCCACGCAGGCCGCCATGGCGACGGCGGGGGGTGCGCCATGGCGATGTTCTCGAGGTCGATGGAACTGATCCACTCGCCGCCGGACTTGATCACGTCCTTGCTGCGGTCGGTGATCTGCATGAAGCCGTCGGCGTCGATGGTCGCCACGTCGCCGGTGGGAAACCAGCTGCGGCCCTGCGCGTCGCGGACGATCGGATCACCGCCATCGCCCTTGAAATAACGCTCCACGACCCAGGGGCCCCGGACCAGCAGATTGCCGGAGGTCTTGCCGTCCCAAGGCAGTTCGTTGCCGTTGCCGTCGACGATCCGCATGTCCACCCCGTAGATGGCGCGCCCCTGCTTTTGCAGAATCTTCATCTGCCCCTCCCGGGGCAGCGCAAGGTGCTTTTTCTTGAGCGTGCACAGGGTTCCCAGAGGGCTCATCTCGGTCATTCCCCAGGCGTGCAGGACCTCCACGCCGTAGTCCTCGCGGAACGCGTGGATCATCGCCGGCGGGCAGGCCGAACCGCCGACCACGGTGCGCTGCAGTGTGGAAAAGCGCAGGCCGGCAGGCTTCATGTGACCCAGCAGCATCTGCCACACGGTGGGCACGCCGGCGGCGTAGCTGACTTTCTCGGCTTCGATCAGTTCGTAGATCGACTTGCCGTCCATCGCGGCCGGGGAACACGAGCTTGCAGCCCGTGAGCGCGCCGAGTACGGAATGCCCCAGGCGTTCACGTGGAACATGGGAACGACGGGCAGCACGCAGTCGCGCGCCGAAAGGCACATCACGTCCGGCAGCGCCGCGGCGTAAGCATGCAGCGTGGTGGAGCGGTGGCTGTACAGCGCGGCCCGGGGGTTGCCCGTGGTGCCGCTGGTGTAGCACATGCTCGACGCCGAGTTCTCGTCGAACTGCGGCCAGGCGTACTCGGGCGCTTGCGCACCGATCGATGCCTCGTAGCTCGCCAGGCCCGGGACGCCGGAGTCTGCGGGCAGCCGGTCCGCGTCGCACAGGGCCAGCCACTGCTTTACGCCGGGGCACTTGGCATGCACGGCCTGCACCAGCGGCAGAAAGCTCAGGTCGAAACACAGCACCTGGTCTTCGGCATGGTTCACGATCCAGGCAATCTGGTCCGGGTGCAGGCGCGGGTTGATCGTGTGCAGCACGCGGCCCGAGCCGCTCACGCCGAAGTACATCTCCATGTGGCGGTAGCCGTTCCAGGCCAGGGTGGCCACGCGGTCGCCGAACGCAAGCCCGCGTGCGTCGAGCGCATTCGCCAGGCGGCGCGCACGCGCCGCCAAATCGCGGTACGTGCAGCGGTGCACGTCGCCCTCGACCCGGCGGGAGACGATTTCGGCGTCGCCATGGTGGCGCTCGGCGCAATCTCGATCAGCGACGAGATCAGCAGCGGCTGGTTCTGCATCAGGCCCAGCATGGTGGCTCCTTGGGGTGTTGCGGTGGACGAAATGACCACCGTAGCGGGGGGCCGGGCGAGTGTAGTTTTGCGCGGCCGGCGTGCGCAGCCGGAAAATCCCGTAGACAGGCCGCGCGCTCCCGGTCAGGGCGCCAACCTTTCCCGATCCATTGCCCTGGCATCGAGCCGATACCGCAGCCGGTCGTGCAGGCGGCTCCTGCGCCCTTGCCAGAACTCCCACTGATCGGGCCGCAGGCGGTACCGCCCCAATGCGCAGGGCGGGGGGGGTGCAGTGAGAAACTGCGCGCCGTACCGCGCGGCATGCGCCAGCAGCACGCTGCGGCCGGAGATGACCTGGCTCTGCGGGCTGGCCCAGGCGCCGATGCGCGAATCGAGCGGCCGGCTGTGGAAATAGGCGTCGCTTTCCTCGGTGCCGACCTTTTCCACGGCGCCCTCGATGCACCACCATCCGCTCCATCTCGACCCAGTGGAACTGCAGGGCCGCGCAGGGGTTGCCCGCGATCTCGCGGCCCTTGCGGCTGTCGTAGTTGGTGTACCAGACGATGCCGCGCTCGTCGTAGCCCTTGATGAGCACGATGCGCGTGCTGGGGCGCATATCGCTGCCCACGGTGGCCAACGTCATGGCGTTGGGTTCGGGCACTTCGGCATGGATGGCTTCCTGGAGCCACTGGTCAAACTGTTGCAGCAGCGGGGCCGCGTGCGAGGCGTCTTCGTTGAGCTCGGCGCGCCCATAGCTTTTGCGCAGGTCGGCGATGGAGGAGGTCATCGCCGAGATTGTGCACCTCCGGTTTGCGGGCGACCACAGGGGCCTGCGCGGGCGCGCCGGCAGAGCCTCCTCCCTGCCACCCGCCACCCGCGAATCAACGCGCGCGCATTCCCAGGATCGCCGCGCCGACGATCATCACCGTGGCCAGCGCGATGCTCCCGCTGAACGGCCGGTCGCTGACCACGGTCAGCAGCGCCGTCGAGGCCACGGGCGTGACGTAACTCAGGACGCCGATCTGCCGTGCATCGCCGCGCTTGAGCGCCCTGTCCCAGAGGAAGAACGAGGCCCCCAGCGGCCCCAGGCCGAGCACGGCGAGCAGCGCCCAGTCGTGCGCGCTCAGGGAGACGGCGGGCTCGAGCAGGGCATGGCACAGCAGCGACAGCACCCCCGACACCAGCCCGAACAGGCCAATGGCCGTGGTCGGGAAGGCCGCCACGCGCCGGGTCATGAGGGAATAGGTGGCCCAGACAAGGGCCGAGGCGAGGGCCGGCGCATAGCCCCAGGCCAGCGTGCCGTCCAGCCCGCGTCCGCCCGCAATGGCAATCGCCGCGCCAGCAAAGCCGAGCAAGGCGGCCAGCATCGTGCGGCACGCGCAGCACCACACCGGGCAGCACGACCGGCGAGAGCAGCACGATGAACAGCGGCCACAGGTAGTTGACCAGATTCGCCTGCACCGGCGGTGCATTGCGCAGCGCGACGAACAGCAGGAAATGGAACGCGAACAGGCCGTACACGCCCAGCGCCAGCGTGCGCACCGGAACGCGCCACTGCGACGGATCGCGCAGCACGAAGGGCCATGCGGGCAGGCTGCCGATGATGAGCGCAATGCCCGTGAGCAGGAACGGCGGAACGTGCGTCAGCGCAACGCCCAACGAGGCGATCGAGGCCCACAGGACGATGGCGCCCAAGGCGTACAGATTCGCGTGCATGGGATGACTGTACGCGCGCAGTGGGGGTTTTTCGTGTTGCAAAGGTGCCAGGTACCAAGCCCTCAAACAAGGGGGCCGTGCGTCCGTTCGATCCGGGTTCGGTGGGGGCAGGTCAGAGAAACACGCAATACAGCAGCGATTGCGTGTATTGTTCGGGGGTATTTCGCACAAAATGCACAAGGAAATCGACATGCGGACTGTGACAGCGAGGCAGGGCTTGGCGGATGTCATCGAAGCCGCCCGGCGGGAACCCGTCGTCATCCAGCGCCAGAAACGGGACGTGGTGGTGGTGATGTTGGTAGATGAGTACGAGCGTCTGGCGCACCGGAACGTGGCCAGGTTCCAGCGTTTCAGCGATCGTGCGGGAGCCAGGGCAGGGGACGGGGAATGACCCCGCACGTGCTGCAAGAACTGCTTGGCGGTGAGGGCGGCTGACTGCAAACTGGTGGTTGACACCAATCTTTGGATCAGCCGCCTGCTCATGCCCGGTGGGACCGCTGCGAAGGCTGTGGATCATGGGTTGGCTTGGGGCATCCCGCTGATGTCCGAGGAAACGCTGGCGGAATTGAGCGACGTCCTCTCCCGGGACAAGTCTCGGGCCCCAAGGCGGGGCCCATGCATTTCGTGCCGACGCTTGGTTCAAATTCAATGGCATTTCCTGAACGCGGCGCCCCGTAGCCACGCGTCCCCGCCGCTGCCCGGCTGCGGGCACCCGGATGCGCGCTATTCCTTGATCGCCCCGGTCAGCCCGGACACGTAGTGCTCGACGAAGAAAGAATACGCAAAGGCCACCGGCAGCGAGCCCAGCAAGGCGCCGGCCATCAGCGGGCCCCAGTGGTAGACGTCGCCTTCCACCAGTTCGGTCACCACGCCCACCGGCACCGTCTTGTTCTCGGAGGACGAGATGAAGGTGAGCGCGTAGATGAACTCGTTCCACGACAGGGTGAAGGCGAAGATGCCGGCCGAGATGAGGCCCGGCACCGCCAGCGGCAGCACGATCTTCACCAGGATCTGCCAGCGCGAGGCCCCATCGATGAGCGCGCATTCCTCCAACTCATGGGGAATCGAGCGGAAGTAGCCCATCAGCAGCCAGGTGCCAAAGGGAATGAGAAAGGTCGGATAGGTCAGGATCAGCGCCATGCGGCTGTCGAACAGCCCCAGCTTGACGACGATCGCGGCCAGCGGAATGAACAGGATCGAGGGCGGCACCAAGTACGCCAGGAAGATCGCGCCACCGGCCGGCTTGGCGCCCTGGAAGCGCAGGCGCTCGATGGCATAGGCCGCGAGCACCGACAGCACCAGCGAGATTCCCGTGGACACCACCGAGACTACGACGGTGTTCCACAACCAGGCCGGGTATCCGGTGTGGAACAACAGCTTTTGGAAATGCGCGAGCGTGGGCCCGACGATCCAGAAGGGGTTGCCCTCGCGCGAGAGCAGTTCGTTGTTCGGCTTCAGGGACGTGACCGCCATCCAGTAGAAGGGAAAGAGCAGCACGAGGACAAAGCACAGCACCGGGATGTACACCGTCACCCAGCGCCTGGGAATGGATCTCGAAAGTCCATTCCTCCTCCCGGCCTGTCCTTGCTGGCACCGGCGCTCATTGGCCGCCGCCTTGCTGCCAGGCGCGGCGTTGCAGGCCGAAGTAGCTGAACGCGATGGCCGCCAGCAGGGAAGGGACCATCAGCGTCGCGATCGCCGCCCCTCGGCCAGCGCACCGCCCGAGATCCCCCGCTGGAAAGCCAGGGTGGCCATCAGGTGCGTCGCATTCAGCGGGCCGCCGCGCGTGAGCACGTAGATCAGCTGGAAATCGGTAAAGGTAAGAGCACCGAAAGGTCATCACCACCGCGATCATCGGCGAGAGCAGCGGCAAGGTGATGCGCCGGAACTGCTGCCAGGCCGTGGCGCCGTCGATGGCCGAGGCCTCATAGTACGCGGGCGAGATGGTCTGCAACCCGGCGAGCAGCGAGATGGCCACGAAGGGAACGCCGCGCCACACGTTGGCGGCGATGGTGGACCAGCGCGCATTCCACGGGTCGCCCAGGAAGTCGATGTAATGGTCCAGCAGCCCCAGTTTCACGAGCACCCAGCTGATGACGGAAAACTGCGCATCGAAAATCCACCAGAAGGCGATCGCCGACAGCGCCGTGGGAACGATCCAGGGCAGCAGCACCACCGCACGCAAGAAGCTCTGCCAGGGCAGGCGCTGGTTCAGGAGCAGCGCCAGCCACAGGCCCAGGCCGAACTTGAGCACGCTCGCCACGGCGGTGTAGAGCAGGGTATTGAACAGGGCCAGCTGCGTGACGCTGTCGCTGAGCAGAAAGCGGAAGTTGTCCAGCCCCAGCCATTCGCCCGGGCGGCCGATCTTGGCGTCGGTAAACCCCAGCCAAGTGCCCAGGCCCAGCGGATAGGTCAGAAACACCAGCAACAGCACGGTGGCGGGCAGCATGAGGGCCCACCCCAGCGCATTGCGGTTGTTCTGGAATTTCTCCAGCGCTGTCATGCCTTGGCGCTCAAGCCTTGTCCTTGTAGTAGCGCTCGGCGCGTTTCTGGGCGCGCGCCATCGCCTCCTTGGGGGTCTTCGCGCCGCTGATGGCTTCGGCCACCATATTGGGCACGATGAAGTCGGCGCCTGCGCCGGCCGAGGCGTAGCCCAAGCGACCCTCCCAGCCGGCGGGCCGCATGTTCTTCGTGCAGTCGCGGTAGGGCGTGTGTTTGGCGTCGAACTCCAGACCGGACAGGATTCGTAGGCCGCGAGCGGCTGCGCGATATAGCCGCCGGCGCCGATCAACCACGGGTCGAACTGCTCGCGCTCCATCATCATGAAGCGCAGGAACTCCTTGGCCGCTTGCGAGGTACTTGGTGTGCTGCATGATCATCTGGTTGAAGAAGAACATATGCGACTCGGTGGGCACCCCGACCGGTCCCGATCGGAAAGGCCGCGTGGTGGATGTCGGCCGCCATCTCCCGGATCTTGGGGTCGTCCGCGTTCTTCGCGGCGTTGTAGATCGAGATGCCGTTGTTGGTGACCGCGATCTGCCCGTCGAGGAAGGCCTTGTTGTTCGGGTCCAGCCACGAGAGCGTGCCCGGGATCAAGTGGGGGTACAGCGCCCGACCGTATTCCAGTGCCTTCAGCGTCTCGGGGCTGTCGATCACCACCTTGTTGTTCCTGTCCACCAGCTTGCCGCCGTGGGACCAGATCAGCCAGTTGGTCCACAGGCTGTCGCCGGTGGCGTTGCCCAGCGCAAAGCCGCCCGGCGTGCCCTTCTCCTTGAGCGCCTGGAGCAGCGCGAGAAAGCCCGCGGTGTCCTTGGGAAAGCGCTCGAAGCCGGCGGCCTTCAGCATGCTCTCGCGGTAGACGATCAGCGAGCCGCTGGCGCCCAGACCCAGGCCCAGCCACCTCTTGCCGTCCGGCCGCAGGTACTGCTGCACCGCCGGGTACCAGCCGCCGTACTTATGGCCCAGGTACTCGGCCAAGTCGGTCACGTCCAGCAGCTTGTCGGGGTACAGGTTGGCGTCGTCGTTGGTCGACAGGATGATGTCCGGCCCGGCGCCGGTGTTCGCCGCCACGGCCGCCTTGGGCCGCACGTTCTCCCCAGCCCTCGTTGTCCACCCCGCACCTCGACGCCGGTCGCGTCCTGGAACTTCCGGACGTTCACCAGTAGCCAGCGTCAATGTCTCCCCTGCACGAAGCGGCTCCAGCGCAGCACGCGCAACCGGGCCCCCTGCTCGGGCCTGAAACGCAGCGTCTGGGCGTGCGCCGACGCCGCGAACAGCGCGCTACCGGCGCCCAGCGATGCCGCAGCCGCAACCCCGGCAGACCCCTCCAGAAACCTGCGGCGATGGAACGCGCTCATTTGAATCTCTCCCTCTGTGAGGAAGTGGGACGCGGCCGGCGGAAGCCGGCTCAGGCGCGTAGCCAGCTGGCCGGTGCCTGCGTCAAAGAGATGCGCGCGCTGCAGATCGGGCTGCAGGCGGATGCTGCTGCCCGGCGCGAAGTCGTAGCGCTCGCGAAACACCGCAGACAGGTCGGTGCCGTGGTGGTGCCGGCAGGCCACGAAGGTATCCATGCCGGTGGGCTCCATCACCACCACCTGGGCCGGATGCCGTCACTGCCGCCACTGACCAGGCTCAGATGCTCGGCCGGGTGCCGTAGATCACCGGCTGCCCATCGACACCGCCGGTTTGCAGCGGCGCATTCAGTTGTGTGCCATCCCGGAGTTCCACGCGGGCTGCGCCCTTCGCGCACGCGCAGCGTGCCGGGCAGGAAGTTCATCGCGGGCGATCCGATGAAGCCGGCGACGAACTGGTTCGCCGGGTGGTCGTACAGGTCCAGTGGGCTGCCCGTCTGCTCGATGCGGCCGTCGCGCATGACCACGATCTTGTCGCCCATGGTCATGGCCTCGATCTGATCGTGCGTGACGTAGATCGACGTGGTCTTCAGGCGCTGGTGCAATTCCTTGATCTCGCTGCGCATGGCCACGCGCAGCTTGGCGTCGAGATTCGACAGCGGCTCGTCGAACAGGAATACCTGCGGGTCGCGCACGATGGCCCGGCCCATGGCCACCCGCTGGCGCTGGCCACCGGAGAGCTGGCGCGGGTAGCGCTCGAGCAGCGGCGCCAGCGCCAGGATCTCGGCGGCACGCTGAACCTTGGCCTCGATGGTGGCCTTGGCGGTTTTCGCCAGCGTCAGCGCAAAGGCCATGTTGTTGCGCACCGTCATATGCGGATAGAGCGCGTAGTTCTGGAACACCATGGCGATGTCGCGGTCCTTGGGCGGCAGGTCGTTCACGCGCCGCGCGCCGATCAGGATATCGCCGCCGTTGATCTCTTCCAGCCCGGCGATCATGCGCAGCAGGGTGGACTTGCCGCAGCCGGAGGGGCCGACCAGCACGGTGAACGAGCCATCGTGGATGTCGATGTCCACGCCGTGCAGCACCGCGACATCGCCGAAATTTTTCTTCACTGACCGGATCGTGACGCTTGCCATGAGATGCAATCCTGTGGACTTGGGGGAAAACGGAAACGCAGAAAACCCGGGTTTGGCACCCAGGCCAGACCCGGATGTGCAGTATCAGCCTGCATCCGGATGTGACCATCCGGGCAAACCAATAACAATAAGCGTTAACCCTGGCAGCGCGCGTGCGATCCAGGCGGGTCGTACGGGGTCCTCGCGGCTTCATGTGGCCGCGGCTGCACGCGCTGTTTACGGCCCAGGTGCAACGGGAGCGCCCCCAAGCTCTTCCCCGAGGGGGATCGACCCGGGAGGCTGTCTGGTGATGACGTCGCGGGCCTTGCCCTCGGCGTCGAACGGTCCGCCATCGGTGATCTTCAAGGTCCAGCCGCAACCGCCCGCTTTCGTTCACCATCTTGCCGTCGCAAGGCGTGCTGACCAAGTGCCTGCTACGCGGGTGGAATGGCGATTCTTTGTTATGGGTGGATGGACTTCGGTGGCGCCACATGAGCGCATACCCTGTGCAAACTGCTGAACCGCCAAAACGTCCAATCAACCCGCAGCGCTCGATGCAAAACGCTGGCGCAGCTCGGATGGCGGGATACCAAAATGCCGGATAAAGGTGCGCCGCATGCGCTCATCGTCGGCGAAGCCGCATTTGTCCGAGATGCGTTTCAAACTCAGCTGCGGGTAGTCAAGCAGCATGCGTTGCGCGCGGTATCCATACGCAGATTCTCTATGGCCCGCCTTGGTGTGACGCCGGTTTTCTCCACATAGTATCTTGCGAAACTTCGCAGGGACATTCCAGTCTGTTCGGCAAGCGTTTCCACCGATAATGGACGGTGCAGGTTGTCCGCAATCCATGCGTGCAGGTCGGATAGTTTTCCGTCGGCCACGGCCGATTGTGTCTCAAGCAATTTGCTGTATTGCGATTGCCCACCCGGGCGTTTGAGAAAAGACGACCAGACCGCGTGCGACGTCTGCGGCCCCGGGAATGACCATGGTCTCTTTCAGCGCCAGCGCCAGATCGATTCCCGCAGTCACTCCCGCCGAGGTCCAGATATTTCCATCATGGATAAAGATCGGATCGGCATCGACACATGCGTTCGGAAAATCCGTTTGCAGCTTCCGGCAGTAGCGCCAATGGGTTACCACCCGTTTTCCGGCAAGCAGGCCGGCGTGTCCCAGCAGAAAGGCGCCGATACACACAGCTGCGATCTCGGTAGTTCGCGGTTGTGACTGCAAATACGCGCTGACCGTGATCTGGGTCTGCGGGTTCCATACGCCGGGTCCCCCCCGGAACTACCACCAGATGGGGATCCTCTCCGGTATCCTCCTGCCACGCGCCCGCTTCGACAGGGACGCCGACGTCCGTTCGGAGTCGGCCCGATTGGCTGGCAAGCAATCGGATCGCATAAGCAGGTGGTTTGCCCATTTTGCGGCGCAGGACATTTACCGCATCAAAGGCCTGCATCGGCCCGGCCAAGTCGAGCAAGGTCAGATCGTCGTAGCCGACAAAGAGGATTTTTCTCGACCGGTCCGTTTTGGTGGTCAGATTGGCAGAATTTGCCGGCATCGTTTGGCTCCATTTCAGATAGGATGCTGCTCGTAAAGCGTGCTCCGTCCACGGAGAAAGAACGTGAAAGCGCCATCCATGAATAAAAACGTCACGGTCGCCATTGTTGATCCAACATCGGCCGGTTATTTTATCGCCCAGCGGGCGCTGGAGCGCGGTTTCTTGTGCGCTGCGATTTTCTCGGCGCCTGCGGAATCTTCCGGGGTGGATTCTAGCTGGTCGCGCGCATGCACGGATAAGGACTTTGATGCGCTGATCGCATCGGGACGCTTATGACGCCATCATTCCCGGTGCCGAGAGTGGCGTATGCCTTGCCGAGGAACTCGCGGCGCGGTTTGGGTTGGCGGGCAACGATCCGGAGACGAGCGCGTGGCGTCGGAACAAAACCGCGATGGCCCAAGCGGTCAGAGGCCGGAATGGCGGTGTGCCGCCAGGCGCGCTGCGGCTGTCTTGCGGACTGCATCGCCTGGGCCGAGGCGACAGGGTACCCGGTGGTCGTCAAGCCCGAGGCCAGTTCCGGAAGCGATCTGGTTCGGGTCTGCGAGACGCGGGACGCTCGCGCGGCATGCATCGGCAATCCTTGATGGAACCGACAAGTACGGGAAAAACACCTGCGGTGTGCTGGTTCAGGAATTCATGGTCGGCGACGAATACACGGTCGATGGCGTCGTCTCGAACCAGGGGCTGACCGTTTTTGCGATCGGCAAATACCGCAAAATCAACCAGGGCGGGGCGATGGTGTGCGACAGGATAGCCTTTTTCGCACCGGACGATCCAGCAATTGACGCCAGAATGCGCTCCTACTGTGAGGCCGCCAGGGCCGTCGGCGTGCGCGTGGGGCCGGTTCATATCGAGGTCATGCTGACGGCAAGCGGGTCCGCTGCTGGTGGAAATGCGGCGCGAGGCCCACGGCGGTGTGGGTACGTCGGTGATTGACGCCAATTTTTCTCCTTCGTTCATCGACGCCATCATCGACTCGTATCTGCCGGGATCATGCGGCGGAGAAACGCTTCGGATTATCCGGAGGAAAACCGCATGCATTGCGTTTTTGATTTCTGACCGCGCTGGAACCTTGGTGGCCACGCCGGGAGCCGAGGATATCCGGTCCCTGGCCTCTTTTGTGCGGGAAAAGTGGTTCGTGACTCCGGGCAATAGAATATCAAGAACCGTTGACCTTGCCACCTGCCCGGCCCTTTTTGAACTGTCGCACGATGATCCGGAAACGCTGGAAGCCGACATACGGCGCATAAGGGAGTGGGAGCGTTCTGCTGCCCTGTGGGAGATTGCCTGATGGCCAGGATGCGGAAAGCCCCTCTTGCGATTTTCGTGACCCTGCTGTCCCTGACCATGGTCGGCGAGGGCATGATCACCGTGACGCTGCTCTGGACCAGCGCCCGCATTGGCCAGTCGCCCCTTTTTATCGGGGTCGTTCTGTGCATCATGAACATTGTGCCGTTTTTGGCGCAGCTGCTGTTCCCCACCGATGCGCCGGGCGGTGGAGCAGCACCCCTTTTGCGCATGATCATCGGGCCCCAGAATCGCGGGAGCGGTGGCGACCATTTTGCTGGGAATGGCTGGGGGTTCATCGGACCTGGGTACCCTGATTGCCGTCGCTGCAGGACTGACGTTCATCAGCTTTATCAGCCAGCAATGCATAGAGACCTTGATGGGGCAATGGACCGTTGCGGGGATGCTCGACGCCGGGACTTCGGCGCGGCTCTCGCAAACGGCCCTGCAGTGCGGCGTTTTTGTCGGAAACGCGCTGGCCGGCATTTTGATTGCGCGCTCGGGAACGGGATTGGTATTTTTCGGAATCGCCGCCAGTTTTGCCAGCAGCCTGCTGCTCTTGTTTTCCGCAGCGTCGATCCGCATGGAGGAAGAAGCCCCAGGAAAAATCCCGCGTCCCCTGGCCGCAAAGCCGGCGCAGCGGCATGCAAAGCAGACCGCCCGCTGTGGCTATTGCTTACGGAATGGCGTTTTTGGCGATCCAACTCAGCGGTTTCAATTTCTTTGTCCCACTGATTTTGAGAGCCGACCCGGAATGTCCGCGGCAGATTATGGCTTCGTGAGTGCAGCGGCAGGGGTTGGCGCGCTCCTGGCTACCGTTCGTGCGCTTTTCGGGGCGGGAATACCTCGGTCATGCGGCCTGCCTTGCCGTGGTGCTCGGCGACGCGCTGCTCATTCAGTCCGTCGGGATGCTTCCATCCATCGGCCTCGCTTTTGCGATAGGGTTCGGGTTTAACCTGTCCCGAATCCGGATTCGGCAGGGAATTTTCGAGCGGCTGACGACAAGACAAGAATCTGCGCTCTGGGGCGCGCGCGTCACGCTGGCGTTTCGTGGTGTCAACGCGGGCGCTCCGCTGCTCTTTGGCCTGTTGCTGATGATTCAGGCCCCGGTGGCGCAAAGCGGGGTTTTTGCGGCCATCGGGGTGCTGAGCATGGGGATGGCCGTGCCGATTTGTCTGTTTTTCTCAAAAAGAGCGCGAAGGCACGGTTGACAGGCGCCGCTGCCGCCGCACAGCGCAACACTGCAAGCGGTTGCGCAGGAAGTTGGCGTTGCAGCGCAAACGCTGGATCGTTGGCGCAAAGATGCGCAGTCCAGCCCCGCCCGAGGGTGCGCCCGCTCGGCTGGAGGTCGTGCGTCCAGTTCCTCGTAAGTTGCACGGGTCTCGCAGAGCCGCTCGAAAAAGCTGGTGTTGAGCTTGGTACGACCATAGCCGTCCGGGCAGTAGACGTACGCGACTTTCTCTCTGAGCGCATAGAGGTCGGGCGCAGAGTCACCATTGGATGCACTTGCCTGCACTGAGATGTTCTTGAAGAAGGTGATATGCAGCTTGGAACTGTTGTGTGTCCTCCAGTCCTCAGGCAATCCGGAAATCACCTCCACAAGGTCCTTGGCGGTGAGAGCAATGACATCGACATCCGTATAGCTGAAACGCAAACGGATCTCATCCTGTAACAGGGTTTCCACCTGGGGCGCCTTCAGGCTTGATTCAACCAGGAGGTTACCGCTTTGTAGCAGACTGCTTGCGTTCTGCAGTCCAATGTCCTTACACACCTCGACTAATTCTTTCATCGCAATTTTGCGGAGACCACCGACGTTTATCCCACGAAGCAAACAAGCATAACGCATAGACGAACAATTTATCCTATTCTTTGACAATCGGGGTGCTCAACGGGCAAGGTCGTGAAACGCCATTTCCCCAAGGGAAGCCGGTGTTTCACAACTGGGCCAATGCGTCCCTCAGGCACTGAAAGCTGGGTGAGCAGTTCTTGGAAATATCCATGTGCTTGGCCACCGATCGAGCCAATTCCAGTTTGCGTAGGCCCTGTTTGAAATAACCATTTTTCTGCAATTCACGCTCCAACGCCTCCCAGGTGCCGCCCCGAATGGCATCGGGGTTGCGGTAACGGGCTTTTTTCGACACCCCGGCATCTACCCTGGGGTAGGCCGCTTCGACGGCAGTCCAGTCACCAAAAAACCAGGCTTCCAATTCTTCGATGGCAATGCGGTTGATGACCCGAAATTTCCCGTTCCTGGGGGCCTTCCGGGTGCCCAGTCCCGCTGCGTGAGCCAATTGCTCCAGCCGCGCCTTGAGTTCCAAGCAGTCGTCATTGTCCCGATCCACAATGACCAGCACCATGGCCGTCTTGGGCAGCCACTGGGCGTAGCTCGCCAACCGCTGAGGAAGTTTTTGAGCAGGTCGTCCTTGCACTGGAACTGGCGTATCTCGGCCTTTATGCCCTGGCGCAGCATGCAGGGGAGCAACTGTTGCAGCGTGACCTCCATGGAAGGCTCTTCCACCAGCACATGCAAGGTATCAATCGCCACGGCGAGTCCTTTTTGCACCCGGTGCCGTACCGACCAAGGAGCATGGCGCGCCTTGATTGCGCAATGGGTCACTCACGCCGAAATGGCCTTCCATCCACAGATGTCCCAGCGATGCCCCGGCGTCCATGAAATCCGCAATTCCCTGAATGTCGCTGGCGGTACGCACCTGTGTGAAGCCCTGCTCGTCCCGGTACAGGATGCGCACTTCCTGTGGGCGGCAACTGTTCCAGGAAGAACGGGGAATGCGTGGTGACCAGCAACTGCGTCCGTTCGGCGGCCAGGTGGCATTCTTCGCCCAACTCGGGCAATAGCCGCGGGTGCAGAAAGTTCTCGGCTCCTCGATGCCGATGAACTGCGGGGGTGTCGGGTCGTAGAGCACCGTCAGGTAGGCCAGCATCTTGAGCGTGCCGTCGGAGGCGAACTTCGACAGCACGGGCTGCTCAAAGGGCGCATCCTTGACCTGCAGCAGCAGTCGGCCATCGGGCATCGGCGATGCGTCGATGCGCTCCAGCCTCGGAATGCGTGCGCGCAACACCTGCATGATCCGATCGAACTGATCCTTATGGCTTTCCATGAGGTATTGGATGACGTTGGGCAGGTTGTCGCCGGTTTTGGACAGCCGGTCCTGCGGCCCTGATTCAGGTTGCGTGCGCGTGCTGTCCACCGACAGGTAAGACACATACCAGTCGGTAATGAAGTCACGCAAGGCAGCCACGCGGGGGTGCTGGGCGATTTGCCCCAGGGGTGTTCACGGCAATCAGATCGGGCGCGCGCAGGGGACTTCCTGGCGCTGGTCTTTCTTATCGGGGTGTTCGCCGCTGATGACGCTGCCCGCGCCGCCGGTGATACTCAAGAAACCTGAAGGGTCGCCCGTTCGGCCCGCGCCTCCACGCCAACCATTCCTCGGCCACGACCGGACCTTTGGGGGTCTCGTCGATGGACAGGTGGTAGGTGATCAGGGGCGTCTCGGGTCGCTCCCGATACTTGAGCTCGATGACCACGGGGCCCTCCGAGCCGCGTGTTTTCAACTCCTTGCCGCGGCCACGGCGATCCCAGGCCTGGCGCAAGCCCCTGAAAGCATTCCGACAAGAAGTTGAACACGTCGAACAGCGTGGACTTTCCGCTGCCGTTGGGGCCGAGTAAAACAGTCAGTGGCGTGATGTTCCGGAGTTCAATGTCCTTGAGCGCCCGAAAATTCTGCACCCTCAGACGTTCGATGCGTGGGACCATAGTGGATGTCGCCATGATGGATGCCTGTGTGAAAAGGGTGTCTGAAGTTCGAACGGCTGCCATTGGCCCCGCTGCGCGCGTGCACTGCGCGGATCGGACCCCCGGATGAGCCAACGCATCAAGGGCCCGGATTCGATTCCGCGTCCTTGGACACGACTGCACCGGGGGATTGTCTGCGCTCGCGGGAATCCGCGGAATCACAGGCAAAAGCCCAGTATCACTCGGCGGGTGGTGGCGCTCTTTTTTTCGATCTTGGTGACCACCACGGCGCCGATCTCTCGGCGGTGTTGGCCACGTGCGTTCCGCCACAGGGGTTGCAGGTCGATCAGCGCAGCGGATGCACTGTGCCCGCCGATGCGGATGGTGCGGATACGCCCCGTGCCGCGCGGGGGCTGCACGCTCATGCTTTTGACCAGCGCGGGGTTGGCGTCGAGTTCCTCGTCGCTGATTGAGTCCACGCTGAGCGGATGCGCAGCGGCCACGAGCGCGGCGATGCCGGCGCTCAGGGCCTCTCTTCTGTCGAGCGGGTCGGTCATCGCGAAGTCCATCCTGGCGTAGTCGGGCGTGATCGAACAGCCGTTGACCAGATGGGGCACCAGATGGCACAGCAGGTGCGTGGTGCTGTGCAAGCGCATCATGCGGTGGCGGCGCTCCCAGTGGATGCGTGCGGTGACCGCGGTGCCGGGCAGCCATTGCGCCGCGCGCCCGTCTTGCTGCGCCGGGGCGGGGATATGCACGATGTCATGCGTGGCATGGCCGTCGGCGTCCTTGCCCTTGCGGGTGTCGGCGATGGCGACGCTGCTGCCGTCGGCCAGCACCAACACGCCGCTGTCACCGGCTCCAGGCCGCCGCTTTGCGGGTAGAACACGCTGCGGTCGAGCACGATGGCGCCGGCATCGGTGACGGCGGTGATGCGGGCGCTGCATTCGCGCAGATACGCGTCCTGGCGGAAGAGGTCTTGGGTCATGCGCAGAATAATAGCCCTGCGCTGCGGCATCCCGCTGCGTCCCGTGTGTCACCCGGCGATTTTTCAGCGGCCCAGCGCAAACACGGCGGGGGTGCGGTTGTCGAGGGGGCGTGGCCTGCCCGCGCCATTCGCGCACCAAGCGGCTCTGGATGCGCGCCTGCGGCAGCGCAGCCCGTGCGCCAGCGCCAGGCGCGTGTGGGCTTGCAGCGTTTGCAGCAGCGCCTGCCACAGGGCGGCGTTGCGGTACGGGGTCTCGATGAAAATCTGGGTCTGGTCCGTTCTGAGCGCAACGCCCTCCAACTCCTTGATGCGCTGAGCGCGCGCCTGCGCGTCCTGCGGCAGGTAGCCCACGAAGGCAAAGTGCTGCCCGTTCAGACCGCTGGCGGCCAGGGCCAGCAGCAGCGACACGGGCCCTACCAGCGGCGCCACGCGCAGCCCAAGCGCGTGTGCGGCGCGCACCACGCCAGCGCCCGGGTCGGCCACCGCGGGCATGCCGGCTTCGCTGAGCAGGCCGACGTCGTTGCCGGCCAGAGCGGCCGCGAGCAGCGGGCGGGCGTCGAACCGGGCGGCGCCGCTGTCGCCATGGTCGCCCTTCTTGTGCACTGCGCGCGGCAGTTCCGTGATCTGCTGTTGCTGCAGCAGCGGGGTGCTCAAGGGGTGGAGGGAATCGACGCGCTTGAGGTAGGCGCGTGCGCGTTCTTTGCGTTCTCGCACAGCCAGTGCCCAGGAGCCGGGCCGCAGTCTGCAAGGTGGCGGCGGGCAGCACGTCCTGCAGCGGAGCCTCGTGTCGCAGCCAAAATCGAGCGGAGCAGGAACCAGATACAGGGTGCCTGCACCGGCGGTGCCGGCGTTCATGGCAGCGGCACCCCGGCGGCGCGCAGCATGCGGCAGGTGCGTATCAGGGGCAGGCCGACGAGGGGCGCTCGGTCGTCGCTCTGGATGGCGTCCAGCAGCGCGATGCCCAGTCCCTCGCTCTTGGCGCTGCCTGCGCAGTCGTAAGGCTGTTCGGCGCGCAGGTAGCGCTCGATTTCATCGTCGGACAGGGCGCGGAACCGTACCTCCACGGGGCCAAGTCCACCTGCTCGAAGCCGGTGGCCAGGCATTGCTCAGGGAAACCGCTGTGTGAAACACCACGGTCTGACCGCGCATCCGGCGCAGTTGTTGCACGGCGTATTCGTGCCGGATCGGCTTGCCCCAGGGGTTCGCCGGCCAAGTCGGCGACCTGGTCCCGCGCCGATCACCAGCGCCTCGGGCGCTGCTGCGCCACGGCGCGCGCCTTGGCCAGGGCCAGGCGCAGGGCCAGGGCGCGCGGGGCTTCTGCGGGCTGCAGGGTCTCGTCTACGTCCGGGGCTGCGACCTCGAAACGCAGTTTCAGGCGTTCGAAGCGCTTCGCGCCGGTAGCGCGAGGTCGATCCCAAAACCAGGGAACGCGGCCGGGCAGGGGATGGATGCATGCAGCGATTCTCTTACACTGCCGCCATGACCAAGGATTTCTCCCCTCAGCGACTCCACGTGAAAGCCTTCGCGCAGGCGGGCGGGCGGTTGGCGGGCCACGATTCGTTGTTGAAATACGAACGCTTGGCGCAGGAGGCCAAGGGGCTGCACCCGGACCTCAGGGTGGATTGGGAGGCCGTTGGCGAAATGCGCCAGATCGCCGACGGCGCGGCGCAGGTGTGGCTGCATCTGCAGGTGCGCGCTGGCTTTCCCATGGAATGCCAGCGCTGCCTGACGACCGTGGACGTGCCGCTGGAGGTGGGCCGCAGGTTTCGCTTCGTCGCGGACGAGGCCACTGCCGAGGCCCTGGACGATAGCTGCGAGGAAGACCTGCTCGCCATGAGCCGTGAGTTCGACCTGCGCGCGCTGATCGAGGACGAACTGCTCATGGCGCTGCCCGCAGTACCAAAGCACGATGAGTGCCCGCGCCCCGTTGCGCAGGCCTTCCCGGACGACGATTTCGGACGCGCGGCCCTGGCGGAGAAACCCAACCCCTTTGCCGCGCTCGCGGACCTGCGCAAGTTTCGGATGGGAACGTAGGCCCAGGTTGCCCGGGCCGGTTTGCGCAATCCCGAAGAAGCGCCCGCAGATTCTCTCCGCTCCCGGTCCGCTTGCTTATAATCTGCGGTTTCGCGCGCAGCCCCTGCGGGTCTGAGTCGATCGCGTCTTACCAACCCATTCAGCATCAGGATCCACCATGGCCGTTCAGCAAAACAAAAAATCCCCTTCCAAGCGCGGAATGCACCGCTCGCACAATGCCCTGAGCGTGCCTGGTATGGCGGTGACATTAGCTGCACAAACGCATCTGCGGCACCATTGATTAGCCCGAACGGCTTTCTACCGCGGCCGCCAGGGTGCTGAAACCGCCGCGCTGAAGAAGTTTCGAGCGCGCGCCGTCATGCCAAGCATGAAACGGGCGTGTACCGGGTCAGCGCACGACGCGTAATCGGCTTCTTCGGGCCGCCGGTGGCATTTCCCTGGGGGCGTTTCATCCCGGGCATGACATGGCTACCCACCCCACCCCGAGGCCTGTTGCTACCCCGGTTGTAGCGCGGCTTTTTGAGCGCCGAATGTATCTTTTTTTCGCTGCTTCGCCGGGTCGCGTACGAGTCGCCCATGATCACATTACTGGCAGTCGACGGCATGGGGCGACCATGGCCCCCGCGTCACGCCTGTGGCGTGCCGCCAGCTTCTCGACCATCACCCGGACGCACGTTTGCTGCTCGTCGGCATCGAAATGGGGGCTGTTGAATCAATCCCGAAATGTTGTTGGCAATTATAGTCAGTGCTGCTGCAGGCGCAACGCTTAGGCCTACCATAGCTCACCTGAGCCTTCCACAGGTCATAAACCCATCCAGACGAGGATGCGTCTCGGATAACGGACGTTCTCAGATGAATGTCAGAGGACAGCCCGTTTACGAAGTGACGCACGTTCACACCTTACAGTTAGAGCTTCTAATGAAGTTTGGCAGGACTTTGTCTCTATTAGGCAGTGAGTAGAGAGTTATATGGCGATGGAGAGACGCATACACAGAGACAGACACCGACAGAAAAAGAGAGAGATATGCAGAGACAGGCAGACAGAGCGACAAAATGCATAAAGAGATAAGACAATACTGAATCACAATATGTCTCTCCCTCTCCCTCTCCCTCTCCCTCTCCCTCTCCCTCTCCCTCTCCTCCCTCTCCCTCTCCCTCTCCCTCTCCCTCTCCTCTCTCCCTCTCTCTCCCTCTCCCTCTCCCTCTCCCTCTCCCTCTCCCTCTCCCTCTCCCTCTCTCTCTCCCTCTCCTCCTCTCCCTCTCCTCTCTCCTCTCCCTCTCCTCCCTCTCTCTCTCTCTCTCTCTCTCTCTCTCTCTCTCTCTCTCTCTCTTAAAAATGTGACGTGATGGCATTTTTTACAGCCCAGATCTCAAATCAGCAGCGAAACATGAATAAAGGGCAGCCAATACAGTTCAAGTTATTTCACAAACTTTTTATAAGCGCAAATAAAAAACTCTACAAAAATTACATTTATTTTACTAAAAATGACCAATTAAAAAAATGTAACGTGGTGGCCTTTTTTGGAGCTCAGATCTGAAATCAACAGCTAAAAATGAGTTAAAGGCAGCCAACATAGTTCATGTTACCGAAGCCTTGTTGACTTGTGCATGATGATGATGATGATGATGATGATGATGATGATGATGATGATGATGATGATGATGATGATGATGATGATGATGATGATGATGATGATGACGATGACGACGACGACGATGACGACGATAACGACGATAACGACGACGACGACGACGATAATAATAATAATAATAATAATAATAATAATAATAATAATAATAATAATAATAATAATAATAATAATAATAATAATAATAATAATAATAATCTTTATTATGTCAAACCGACAAATGCAGTATGATTATGATTACAATTCAGTATGAACGGATGATCACAAGTTATTAGAGAAGTCGAATTTAACTGTATCCGGCATCCATGCAAGACGCCCAACACGTCCTACTACTCAAATTACATACCAACGCCACCTTGCAAATGATAGGCTGAGTTGACCTTTGGGAGGGTAACGGGAATCGACCCCCATATGGATATAATCGATATGGTAAACTGTTCATGATTTTCCTGGCATTTGTGTTTAAGTCTTCATTCATTCATTAATTTCGAACATTTGTATAGCGCCCCTTCGAGAAAATTACTCAGAGGCGCTCTCGACTCCAACACGGCCAATAAGAACAGTTTTAAGGTGGAAAAGGAGATAAGGTCCTAGGAAAGAGGCGAAGCTCCAGAGGGAGGCCATTCCAGGTCGAGGGACCCACCACCGAGAAAGCGCGGTTCTGCACAGTGGAGGTTCTGGCAAAAGCCACAAGTAGGATACCCTGTTCAGATGAGCGGAGAGATCGAGAGCCCCTAGCACTAAGGACAGGACAGCAGAGCTCGCGAAGATAGGCAGGAGCGAGACCCAGTATGCAGCGCCAGACTAGGGCATCTAACCTCCACGAAATCCGCTGCTCAGAGGGGAGCCAGTGGAGAACGTCGCGCATGTAACTAACATTAACAAACATTAACTAGGGTTACTTACCTTTATCTTCTCTCTCATTTGAGACTCTCTACAGCAATGAGAATACTGTACTGTATTCTGCATAATCCTTGTCATGTATTGCATAAATTATTGTTACCGCCGATCAAGCAATCGCGCTACTCCCTGCGGCCACGGTCCCATAACCGTGAGCTTCCCATGTTTGACAACCTGTCTCAGAAATGCTTCCTTGCCCGGATGCTATACAAATAAACTATGTTTTCCCTTGATCTGGCTATTTAAACCCTTCATTTCCCCCTATGACTAGCTCTAGCTCTTCTTCCTCTATGTTCCTTTGATGTACTATAAAGCCTCTCATTCAATTCATTGGTTGCATATATAAATTTTTGTTTATTTGTTTGAATGCATTAATCTTGCCATGTACAGTGCTGTGCTTTGCTAGTGCTTCTCAATAAAGGATATACTTACTTACTTAGAGACATGGCCAAGTTTTGATATGCGGCCGACAAGGCGGGCAGCAGAACGCATGAACCTATTCAAGAACCCCAGTCGAACAGACGGGAAGCCAGCGTACAGCGAGCAACAGTAGTCAATTCTGATTGTGATGAAGGCATGGATAAGAATGGAGGTAGCAGAAGCAGTGAGTGAGCGGGCGACAGTGCGGAGCTGGTGCAATTGGTAGAAGCAGTCACGGCTAAGCAGTCTATTTGCATTATTATGCTTTTTGCATTCTCAAAAAGGCGAGCGGCACGCTCGGCTTAGCCCTCTCTGGCAGCGCCGCAGACCAATCTTAGCGCCTCTGTCTGTACTGACTGTAATTTTTCTTAGTTGACTGTTACTGGCTGGGGCATAACTACATGCCCTAGTCCTATAGGAAGCTTATTAGGGCCATGTCGATGGAGAACATGTAGTGCCTTTCTGGATGACCCCCACCTGTAGGCCGCCACAACTCTAATAAGGCTTAGTATCTCTTTGCATTTTATGATTCATTCATTCATTCAATCATTACGAAGATTTATATAGCGCCCCTTCAAGGTTACTACTCAGGGGCGCTCCCGGCCCCAGCACGGCTGAAAAAGGCAAGAATAGAAAGATTCAGAGTGGATTCTGGGATGCAATCGCAGCGCCAAAGGGAGCCAATTCCAGAGGGAGGGGCCAACCACTGTGAAGGCGCGATTCTGCTTAGTAGCAGTGCGGGCAAAAGGGACCATGAGCACGCCCCGCTCAGTAGAGCGGAGAGAGCGACGACCCGGAGCACCCAAGGTAGGGCAGCAGAGGTCGCGTAGATAGGCGGGGGCGAGTCCCAGCAATGACCGCCAGACCAAAGCAATGATCCGATACGAGATCCGCTGCAGGAGGGGAGCCAATGAAGCACATCCAGCATATATGCTGAGACATGGCCAAATTTGGGGATGCGTCCGCAAAGGCGTGCGGCAGAGCGCAGGACTCGGTCCAGGCACCCAGACCGACAGGCTGGGAGACCAACATAGAGTGAGCAACAGTAATCAAGTCGGACTGTGATAAAAGAGTGGATGGTATTTTCTACGAAGGGTCCCCTGGAGAGTCTAGTCAAAGGTGACCCAGAGAACTTTGCTGAATCCACAATTTTGAACTTTTTCTTATCTTCGATGAATAGGACTTCAGTGGTTTTGCCGATGGAAATCTTAAATCCATTTTTGCGCACTACATGTAGATGCTGATATTATTTTTTGCTAGCTGGATTTTATCTTGAAGAAATGTTAGATTTAAACCGGTTGTGAAGATTGCGCTGTCATCGCTAAAACGTCAAATCCACATTATCTATATTAGTTTTAATATCATCTGCCATTATCAGAAATAGTGATAGACTGATAATGGAGCCCAGACGTGTTCCATTATCCTGTACGAATTTCGATGAGAATTCTGTTTTTATTTCACTTGGAAAGATCTGTTAGTTAGAAATGGTTGTATACAGCTGAGCATTAGGCCCTGTATTAGTCCCAGGAGTCGATAACAAAAGCGTTAGCGACTGACTTGGAGAGTTAGGAACTGATTTAGCGACTCAGTCACTTGCTTATCGACTGACTGTAAGCTTAGGCTTACCGACTGACTTAACAGCTTGATGTCGACTTCTCTGGCTATTAGGTGCGTCTATCTATTGAAAAGTGGACCACTTAACAATAAAATGCATTTTACGACTTACTGTGGAGTAGTGTACTCCAAGATATAATGTCTTTCCAAAAAGTTCCAAAAAGTACTGCTCCAAGGCAATTTTCCCATTCCATTTCTCACTTTGTTCAACCGTACAAATTTTCAGACCAATTGAAAAAGGTTAAGCCTTGCCCCCGGCACAAAAATTTTAGAATATGTGAAAATATGCGAATTTGCTTTAAAAATCGGCAATATCATGGATGAAAAAGTAATTATTTTCATGATGATTAACTTCTTTTGTGAACTATTGTATGCAGAGGTGTAGTATTGGTATTTGTACTTGTACTCAGGTGCAACATGAGTACAGTCTTTAAGTACTTGAACTTGTACTGGAGACCTAAGTACTTGTACTCGTACTTGAGATCTAAGTGCTTGGACACAAACAGGCACTCGGATACTTTACCAGTAAACTTTGTCTTTCCTTTAAGTCATTAATTCTTACGTTCTGTATATTAGATATTTTGGCAGTTCTGTATGGACCGCATCTTGATCAGAATTTCTTCCGGTTGTCTTGCTAAAATAGCGGCCACGGACGGTGATAATGCTAACAATAAAAATACTAATATTCCTAGAGCGGTTAAGTTTGGTTATGATAATTTCACTCTCAAGGGAAAATGCTACTTCTGCTAAGTGCAAGTTTTGTAGTGAGAAAACTATCATTTCAGAAAACAACTGGCACAACATCAAACTTTGTTAAACACTTGCAAAGACTCCATACGGAGAGGTCAGCAGTAACTAACAAATCATTTGAACTCTTTCGTGTAATGTAAATGTAAGTTGTCGAACTTTCTCAGCACCATACGAAAGCCGCGATAGGGAAACCAGCCTTCACCGAAATAATGCATTTTATGAATTGTATTGTTGGACGTCTAGCAATAAACCACTTAACCTATGGCTTATACATGAAATTCACTTGTGAAAATTGTGAGTTTTCTATGTTCCTCTCTGTTCTATGTTCCTCTCGAAAAAGTCTTCCGCTGCGTGTGCGAGATGGTGCATATACATATAGTTCTGTTAAGGAAACATTGTCATCTGTATCAAAACGCGCTTAGTTAGGCCACTTAGGTAGTCATTTGTAATAAAAAGTACAACTTAAGGCATTTTCTTTGTGTTGCTCCAATAGTCAAAGACTGCCTACAACTAGTATGTTCTTATTTAATGTGTGCAGATATGATTATGTCTTATGTGAATGAGACACATGCTTTGTTGGGGACCATATCAAGTTTCTTTGGCAGTGGTGGTGCAGGTGCTACACAAACGTCTCATTTTGGCACGATAATCACAGACACGGTTGCAGCAATCGAAACTGCAGACATGCATCAAAAAGTCTAAGCTATTTGGTCACTACTGTACACGATCTTCTGTGAAACCGAGCACCTTATCATCACAAGTGACAAACCTGGTTGAATATCAGAGATCATGATGACTTTGATGAAATTGATTGTTTGGACGTTTGGAATGCAGCAAAACTGTTCTTGATAAACCAGCGTTTAGAGTTGTGAGTGTGCCTGCATCTAGCGCTCCTGTTGAAAGTGTATTTAGTTTAATATTAAAACAGTCTCGATCGAATCTGAGTGACAAGATGCTCACATCCATTATATTTCTCAAAAAGCAATATTATAAATGAGTGCATGTGGCAATACACCATTGCTTTGTCAAGGAAGTAAATCCTTGTTCTTGCAGTAGCCATGTGTACGTGTACTCGTACTTGTACTCGAGACCTTAGTACTTGTACTACTCGTACTTGTACTTGATACTTAAGTATTTGTACAGGTACTTAAGACCTCAGTACTTGTATTTATACTTGCAACCTTTCATGTTTCGGCCAATAAATATGAAACATTATTAGTTTTTTCATATATACTTAAATACTGGTAATTTGTGTTTTCAACCGAAAAATTGCGTATATTGTTAAAACTTCATCGTGCTGGGGGCAAGGCTTAGCCTTAATGAAAAAGCCTAAAATTTGGATTTTTAGACTCATCTGTATGATACGCATGGGAAAATGCCCATGGAGCAATGAATTTTTAACTTTTAATTTTCTGGAGCACCCTACTGTGGAGTCTGTATACATACAGACCGGCTCGTCACTATTTCACTTGTTTCTTTTCGTGGCCGAGACATATGTGGTAATTACATGTAAACTTAGTAAAGAAGGTCACATTTCCATGCACGTCATGGTTTGTGGCCAGAATAAAGTTGTGGTAAATTAATAGCAAGTAACCTTCTGTGAGTTCTGTCCTGCTGCCGATATTATTAAGTGAACAAAGTCAATAGCAGTCGATATCTTAGTGACTGGTTACGACTTGTGGGCTTAGCTACTGGCGGCAGCGGCGGCGGGGACAACCATGTATCCATATCTTTTCGAACTTTTATATGAGTGTGGGCACGCGTAACATATCATATGCCTTTTCAAAGTCTATGAAGATTACCAATACAAGTTGTTTTATTTTCGGTTTTTAAAGGATGCTATCCTGTAGCCTAACTATCTGATCCTTCGTGCTCTTTCTTTTCCTAAGGCCCGTCTGGTCTCTTATTAGGATTTGATTTTTCTCGGAAAACCTCTGGAGTCTATTTGCAACCATTTTCTATTATTTTACATATTTTTCAGATGCTAGGGAGTGAGGTCTGTACGACTCTGGGAGAGATGCGTATTTGGTTGGTTTTAGGATTGGGACCACGATGTCGTGGTGCCATTCGTTTGACAAGTCTCCCTCTCTTCAGATCTTATTGCAGAAAGTCACTATTGTATTTTTAATGCATGCTTATTATTATGCTTATTACTGAGCGCCTCTGAGTAGGGATCTTGAAGGGGCGCTATATAAATTCTGATTGATTGATTGATTGATTGATTGAGTTATTAAGTCGTACGGGATCCTAGCTTCACAAATCCCGAAATGTTGTAGGCAGTTACAATCAGCTGCCACGCGTAGGCCTGCCATAGTTTACCTGACCCTTCGACAGGTCATAAAAGCCTCCAGACGAGAAATGCATCTCGGATAACAGATGAATATCAGTAGACGAAGAGATGCACGTTCACACCTTACATAGCCCTTTGTACGGAAGTAGGTCAGGGCTAAGCTAATTGCCTGTTTCACACAGCCACATAGAGACAGAGAAATATAGGGAGACGGAGAGACCCACAGACAGACAGAGCGACAGAGACAGATATAGGCACAGACAGAAAGAGTGTGACACGGGGACAGGCAGACAGAGAGACATAATGCATAAAGAGATAAAACAATACTGAATCACAATCTCTGTCTCTGTCTCTCTTTCTCTCTCGGTATAGCATAAGAAAGAGACAACGACAGAGACTGGATAGAGAGAGACAAAGACAGGCAGGCACGGAAATTGGGATTGAAACAGAAAGACAAAGACGCATACAGACAGAGAAATGCAGAAACTGAAACTGACAGAGCCGGGATTGAAAGAGACTGAAAAGACCGAGAGAGTAAGATAGACAGATAGAGAGACAGAGATTATGATTCAGTATTTCTGTGGAATAGATACTATAAGCCTACATGTAGCAAAAACCTTTATTTAACAAACCAAAGAAAAACTTTCTGTACATATTATTTCTATATTTTGCATATATTTATTAAACGATAACCCAATGAAACTCAATCATATGTGTTCTGCTGCGCCGGTGAATGCGCTGGTGTCTCTGACGTGTCTTCGTGCGGTGATGCGATAATAATATTGGAGACTTATACTACATTACATTACTTAACCAACAGAAACACACAAACACTTCGGACCCGATCACATGCTATAGGAAATTATACAATGAAACACACACACAGGCCGTGGTAGCGATTTGCATGGGCAACAATATGCAAAATATTGAATTGAAGCAGGACCACAACTTCCACTCATATTTCCACGCTCCCACATCAAGTACCAGTTCACCTTGCAAAATCAAGTTCTTTTCCTATGAATCCCTTAAAAAATTTTCAATGATAGAATTAATACACATAATATATCTAAGGCTTAAGCATACATTTGGACAAAAAAAGCTAATTAAAACAAACTATGCCTCTCTGTGTCTCTATGTCTCTCTATCTCTGTCTTCATCTGTCTGTGTCGGTCTTCTTCAGAGAAGAATGCCAGTCTCTATACATGTCGCCTTAACGAGTGCTGTTACCGTATGGTGTTATAAAAGTGTCGTAAGCATGACTAAAGACGTTGGAAGCGGGCTTCTATTTCACGTCGCGGGGGTAGGGAATGGAAGGTCGTGGCGATGACATACGGGCAAGACAGACGAATACACATATAGGCAGACAAAGCGAGGCATCAGACAGAGAGAAAAGGAGATTTTAGAGATCCATAATTCAATGGCTATGTCCTCAAAATGATCACCCCAGTCCGACTCTGAGCGCACTTAGAACTGTCCCACAGAACAAATGCAATTTTCAATTTATAATCGCAGGGGAAACCTTTGCGCCGACAAATGTTATGTTAACCCGCAGGCTACCGAGGTTTTTTTGTAACACTGGCTACCAAGGGGGGTGGTTACCACCCCCTGGATTTCGTGTTTGGTTTCACATCTCATAACTTGTAATACAGCATTGGATTCATCATTCATTTCTGCACAGAATGGTATATTTAGTTGTACATTATGTGAATGCACCTCGAAATTACATCACTTTTAACAACGGAACCCATTAATTAGCAATATTTTATATTATTGCGTACATTTTGTACTTTTTGGATATCTAAACAAATATAAGATTATGTGTGTTTTGAAACTAATCTATGTATAAAAGATGCACATAATCATCCCTACACATGTTTATATAGTATAAATGTACATCCATACATATATATCCATACATATATATCGGTTTCCGTTGTAATGCTGTATTCAGCTATTTTCACACAGATTAGGCGTATTATTATTTATTTTGATCACTTCCGGTATTCAAAAGACAAAGATGTAGGTATGCAAATGAAGCCCTACATTCCCTCTAAAGAATGTTATCTTTGTTTCTCTTCCAGGAAGACAAATGAATACGCTATAGACAAAAAATTAAGGGAGGAGTGCTTCCATTCAGCCATTTTTTACGCATAGTACGCGTATTATTATTTATTTTGATCATTTCCGGTTTTCATAAGACAAAGCTGTAGGTATGCAAATGAAGCCCTACATTCCCTCTAAAGAATGGTATAATTGTTTCTCTTGTAGGTAATCCCGCTCCCACCCCAGGCCACGCGAATATAGTGGTCTTTAGCAATTAATAGAAGGAAGACGAGGCAGAGCGGATACTGGGTGTCGCAACTCCGAAGTGACGCTAATTAGTTCACAGCTATAGCACAGAGCGGTCACAGAGCGCTCTTTGACGGTCTGTCGTGAATCGGTTACTGTGCACTGTGTGCAGTGAACTACATCTAAAAATACGATTGGCAGGACCTGGTGCCATAAAATCCCATTCGACTGAGATATTATGACAGGCAGCATTCGACAGGTCGTAAACGCCACATAGGCATATATGCGTACATGCATGCATACGCATACTACAAACATTCACACATGCATACATACATAGACACACACGAACATCATACATACATAGACACACACAAACATACACACAGACATAGGCCTATATGCATACACACATCCACACATGCATACATAGCGAGCGAGAAGAAATAGCTTAAACTGAACCTGAGCCATTATACGGGGTTGATTAAGTAGTGGTGTTACACAATCATCATCTTCATCGTCATCGTCATCATCATCATCATCATCATCATCATCATCATCATCATCATCATCATCATCATCATCATCATCAATAAATTCAAGCAAGTGAAATATATTGTTACGCTGCAACAGACTGGTCGGGAGACAAAGATCGAAATTAACAAATTTCTGAATTTCGCATGTCTGTGTGAATTTATAACCAAAATATTTGTAATTTTTTGCATCAAACTATGGCCTAACATGTTATCTATGCAATGGAAAAGTATTGAATGGGTTCTTTATCAAAAATATCCGAAACCATCAAAAATAATTAACATCGCCCGGTTGTTACAAGTTACCTTAGTAACGGGATAAGTTGTAACATGAGCACGGACATGTTGTTACGATATTGGGAACGAAAGTTACACAATTTTAAATTTTGCTTCTTTGCTAAATTGTAACCTGAAAATGTCTGTAATTACACCTTAAAATAAATCCACCATGTTAGGTACGTCATTGTGCAACGTTGGTTAGTTAGATCATTATTGTTATTGTTATTGTTATTGTTATTATTATTATTGTTATTATTCGTGTTTATTATTAATTCAAACTGACACTCCACAGTTTGATTACAAGTCACAGTATGAACGCGTGATTACAAGTTATTAGAGGAGTCGAATTTAACCGTATGGCAGCCATGCAAGGCGCCCATCTGACCTACTGCTCATTTTACACCACTTAGCGAATGGAAAGGATGAGTCAACCACTGGGAGCGTAGAGGGATCGATCCCGCGTCCATGCTGATCTTTTGCTCTTCGTGCCGGAGTGTTGTCATTCACCCCCTACTATCTGCATCAGTAGTCTATATGCGTTATGTGCCAAATAGCCACATACAGTGAACCGGATCCACCATTAAACGCCCTTGCCAAACTTCCATTCAACCCACGTTACTTTCATCCCCAGTCTCACCTACCCTTCACTTGCCCGACCAAATTTACATCCCAGTTTAGTGTAGCATGTACTGTAATGTAATTCTGGAGTAAATTTAGAGTAAAGTAGCTTAAAGCAGATGAAAAAGTCAATCTGATTAGGAATGTTCAGTCTCATCCAGTGAAGGTCCCGACGGGGTCGTACCTATCTATCCGTTCTAATGTCTTAGCAAGGATTCCAGCAGTGTTTCCCCTTGATGTATGGAAAAGCCATGACACTACATAACGCAGAGACACATGTAGCAACGCAGTGACAGCTGGTTCCTATCTATCAAATCTTAGCAACTGTATAGAGCAAGTTTTGCTCAGATCACAGCTTAAAATCTACCATTCACAAAGCAGCCACTCAAAAAAATTTAAATAGGGGGGGCACATCCGGGGGGTCAACCCACGTTACCCCTATCGGCAGGGGTCGATGTCGCCTCGAAGTCCGATCCAGGGGGGTCCGATCCGCCAGTTTACATCCCAAGACCAAGTCAGTCCGCCTATGGTGTAATGTAATTCTGGAGTAAATTTAGAGTAAAGTAGCTTAAAGCAGATGAAAGGGTCAATCTGATTAGGAATGAAGGTCCCGACGGGGTCGTATCTATCTATCCGTCCGTCCGTCTGTCCGTCTATCCGTCCGTCCGTCCTATCCGTCCATCTATCTATCTATCTATCTATCTATCTATCTATCTATCTATCTATCTATCTATCTATCTATCTATCTATCTATCTATCTATCTATCTATCTATCTATCTATCTATCTATCTATCTATCTATCTATCTATCTATCTATCTATCTATCTATCTATCTATCTATCTATCTATCTATCTATCTATCTATCTATCTATCTATCTATCTATCTATCTATCTATCTATCTATCTATCTATCTATCTATCTATCTATCTATCTATATCTATCTCTATCTATCTATCTATCTATCTATCTATCTGTCTGTCTGTCTGTCTATCTGGATGCTCTGATTATATGCCGAGATCGTAATCGTAATCATAATCATAATTGTAATCTCCAAACTTCTAAAGCGCCACTCGAAAGTCAAGCGCAGGGCACCAGCTTATTCACGAGCGCTGCGTCTAGTCACAAGGGTTGTCCAAACGAGTAGTCCGAGGGAGATTCGAGTCCGGTTCCAGAGGATCAGAGGGGGCACAGCAGATGTTAAGGTGGGTGGCTTTTAGGTCGAGGATTGGAAGGTACAGGATCAGATGAGTCAGGTTAAGAGTTCTTGAAAAGGAGAGACTAGTTTCGAGTGGAAAGCCTTGGGGTGATGATTAGAGGAGCTTGAGGCAGATGATGGTAAGAACTTCTTCTGGGAAGAACAACAGCTTGACTGGAAGAAGAGGGTCTATGACATCTATGTGCTTTGTTTGAATGTGCATCTCCCTGTGTGTGTATGCTTCCATGTATGTATTTATGTATGTATTGATTCATATTAATTCATTCATAAATTTATATAGCGCCCCTTCATATTACTTTTAAAATCGTGGCGACGCACACTGAGTAAGAGGGGTTGCTTCCAGCTTACAGGGGGATAGTAGACCCTAGATTTAGTAGTAGTGGTAGCACTACTATCATCGTCGTCGTCGTCGTCATCGTCGTCGTAATCATCATCATCAGCAGCAGATAGAATAATAAATTCAAAAAAGTTTAATATATACTTTTAATAAAATTGTATTACACTGCAACCCTCCACTTACAAGTCCAAGTAACACCCCGGTTTAATGCAGTATATAGTGTAGTGTAACTCTTTCGTATAGATAGAGTAAAGGAGCTTAAAGCAGGTGAAAGGGTTAAATCTGATTAGTCTCATCTTGTGGGGTCCCAATGGAGTCTTATCTATCCATGCATCCGTCTGCTTATCCATCTGTCTATCCATCTATCTGCTATCCATCCATCCATCCATCCATCCATCCATCCATCCATCCATCCATCCATCCATCCATCCATCCATCCATCCATCCATCCATCCATCCATCCATCCATCCATCCATCCATCCATCCATCCATCCATCCATCCATCCATCCATCCATCCATCCATCATCCATCCATCCATCCATCCATCCATCCATCCATCCATCCATCCATCCATCCATCGGCCTATAAAATGCAGCATAAGACTACTTGTAAGTTTATTTTAAGCATAATTAATTCCCTTCAGCAATAGGGGTCCCTCGCATTGAAAACAGAGGAGCCCATGCGCCATGGCACACGGGCGCAATATAGGTCTATCTACAAAAAAGCTAGCAATAAATTAAATATTGAAATGCGAATGATTAATTGATTACTAGGTATATCACTCAAAGTGGCTGAACTGGCTGAAGATAGGCCATTAGCATGAATGTATAGAACACTGTTTACGAGGACATTTCAAGTGCCCATAAACTACTTGCGATCAGTATATTAATATGTGATCTGTCTGATCACAACAATGGTGTTTCCCGCTCGTATTTTTACTAATAACGCCAACTCCTTGCCATCTGACAATCACTTTACATGCTATCACAGCTTTGGCCCATGCTTTGATCTGTGCTAGGATTGATTATATATTAGGAATGCGATCTACAATGGCCACTGTAAATGCATCTAAGCTTGAATCTATCCTTAACGCTTCTGCCCGGCTCATTGGGGGCATTGCGAAGTTCGATCATATCTCTTATTTCATCCGAGACTCCCTTTACTGGCTCCCTATTCGCCAAAGCATCCAATTCAAGAGCTGCTCCCTCGTGCGAAATTGTCATGCCGTCTTCAACTGTAGTGCTTCCTTTCCAGTAATAATCTTATATGCTCCACGCAATCTCAAGGTCTACTGTACTCCAGTTTCTGCTCTGCCTGGTCGTTGCTCCCTCTGGTCTTCGTCCCGCTGCCATTGGTTGCCCCTCGAATGCGTACCTGTACGGCCCATTCTAGGAGTTTCGCTTCTGTGGGCCCCTCCAGCTGGAAGCGACTGCCTCAGTCCTTAGGGCTATCTTCCTTTCTTATTTCTCTGACCAGTTTCGCAAGCGCCTGAAAACCTCTCTTTTTGTCAGTGAAGACACTGGCCTGGGACGGGAGCACCTCTGAATTTTTTAAGTGACGCTTTATAAATTCTCGATTACTTTGATTACGATTACGATTACATATGCACTGTTTACGAGGACAAGTGGGCCCCATAAACCATCCGCGATCAGTCATGCTCATTCATTCATGCATTCATTCATTACGAGAATTTATATAGCGCCTCTTCGAAGGAACTACTCAGAGGCGCTCCCAACCCCAGCGCGGCCAAATAAGACTATCTTAAGATGAGAGATGAATGCCTGAGACAGGGTTCTAGGAAGGGAGCGGAGCTCCAGAGGGAGGCCATTCTAGATTGAGGGGCCAACCACACAAAAGGCACGGCTGTGCCTGGTGGAGGTGCGTGAAAAAGGAACAGAGAGGGACATTGTTCAGCCAAACGGAGGCAGCGCGATCCCCGAGCACTGAGGGTGGGCTAGAGAGCTCGCAAAGGTAGGCCGGAGCATAGCCTAGCAGGTTGCAGGCAGCAGGCAGCCCCATACTAGGGCAGCTAATGTATATATAGAGGACCCCACAATAACGCTGACAAAAGGAGACCTCATAAACGACACGCGATTAGTATATATTTAGTAATTGAAACAGCGGATAGGTGGCGCAACGTACTGGACTCTCAAAATCACAAAGTCCGAGTTATATATAAAAATCGTCTATGGGGACATTTTTCAAAATCACTAAATGAGCACGAATCTAGGCATTTTAAGTCACTTTTGCCAATGGGTTTATAAGGACATTTCGAAGTCCCCATTAAAAAAAATGTCCCCACAGCCCTGGTAAAAAAGCTTATGGATGTCCCCAGAAACAGCTTTTATAACGATTACATATCGCTCGATTATGCGGAAGCAATCCTTGTATTGAGACGTGATCACATTAATAATCACTGTTCACTTTAGCTCCAGATTCAACAAACATCACACTGGTTTTTCCCACCCGAGATACACCGACCAAAACCACGATGCCACCACTGAAATGTTCACGATCGCGTACGAGTCTCTTTGCTGGGAACTTGTGTTTTTTCCTTGCATCAGAATAAACACGATCATTTTGAGAATTAGCCGGTGTGGCGAGAGTCAATGTCTTTTCATCTGTAAACCAAATGCTTCGTAAGCCCCTACACTTCTCTCGTTTTGACATCTGCCAAGTAACTGTTTTAATTTGCAGTTTTCGTTTATAACCTGCCCTATTACGCGTTTGTACGGTTGAAGTTGCAAATCTTGCTTTATAATGCGTTGCACTCTTCTTCGTGATATGCCAGTTTCTCTTTCAATTCCCTTGGATTCTTGTGGCTGTGAGGATCATCATCCTGGCTGCAAATCAGCTCACTCACACGCCGAATATTCCGTGTCCGTGCTGTTCTAACTAATTTCGGGCGGCCGCTTCATGATTTACGCGCTGTCGTAGTCCTACCATCGGCATAATTTTTTTACAAAGTCGATTTAGACTTGTTTTACTCCAGGATTTATTTCGAAACTAAGTAATCATTCGCCTACCTTCCCATAATTTTACAGTTTAAAAACCGCCCAAAACATAATTTGGCACAAGATTTCACGAGGCGGTCTCACTTTCTTTGCGCCACCCTGTATATATATATATATATATATATATAAACACGAAACACATAAACACAAAGCTTGCTGTCATAACGGCGCTCATCCCAACAGCTCTAGCTTTGATGTTAAAGTCACGCTACTTGTGGGGGCTTTTCCTGTGAGAATTAAATAGAATAAAGTGTGTTTTACTTAAGTTTAGAGAAAGTTTGTTTGCTTTGAACCAGTCACCCACAAGGGGTAGTTCAAGGTTCATAATGTGGAATAGGTTTTCGTGGGACTTGTGTGGGATAAAAAGGTTTGAATCATCAGCAAACAACTCAAAGTTCAATAAAGAAGAAACATGGGGTAGATCATTTATATAAAGTAAAAATAATAGTGACCCTAGAATGGAACCTTAAGGAAAACCAAATTCAATAAATCACTGCGTTAATATAACGCAGAATTATTCCTCACATAAATTATACAACTAGTACTATATGTACGTTTTACTCTACGTTAATTCTACCGTAGTTTCTTTGCAGTGTATACTCGCGAAATTCCGTTTCTTACCAAGAAGATCAATGCAATATATGGGAACTTTCAGAAGCTGCCGGCGAGGTATGGGTTTCTGGAACGGATACTGGGTGGGTGTACTGAGTTGTGCTATGGCAGTGAATAATGTATGGTGTACGAAGTGCAATTGGTTTCCGATGTTGATGAATATGTAATAATATATTTGCAATGAAAGTTGCAATGTAGGCAGAAGTGTTGATTGTATGGTGTATTTTGCGTGCGATGCAGGGTGAAGCTTAAAAGTTTGAATCAATTTCGTTTTAACTTACCTCGAGTGTGTCATTATAGGTAATTAACTTCCCGATAATAACTCGTCTTTCGTTCATTAGTTGGACCGCGAATGTGTGCGATAAGTTCGAAAACTAATATGTATTCCGACGTGACAGACCTTCAAGTTGTGTTTGTGTTTCAGCCTAAATAGTACTCTTGCTAAAATATTCGTGTAGTCGTAAAGTGAAGAGATTCATACTCTAATTAACCGTTATTTATCAAGACACTCGGTAACTAACTCTGGCTTTGTCTTGCTAGCAGAGATGGGCAGTAATTTAATTGGTGTAATTGAAATTACGTAATTTGAATTACAATTTTAATTGGTAATTTGTAATTTGTTGCTCTGGATCAATGTAATTTGTAATTTGGAATTGAATTACATTTTTTCATTTAATTTGTAATTTCAAATTACATCTGTAAAATCAAATTACTTTGAAAAAACTAGAACCAGAGACTCCACAACCAGACCAGTTTTGAGAGCATCTTTTCCTTACCTTGATCACCTTCACTATAGTATTATCTGGAATGAAAAATAGTAACACTGAACTCTGAATGCTTAACAAAATTGGAGTCATTGTCAGAAGTAGTAGCAACAATTTTGTCATGTGTCAGACCGAGATCATAATGTATTACATAGATGAGTTGCGCTACTCCATCCAACAAAAGGTCTGCATGCTAAGGCAACTGAGCTTCGCTCAAATGCACATGCATCGATCCAGTGACAGATTACTCCCATGTAGGCCTAACTTCTGTGTTTAGTAGACCAGACATCTGCAAATAAAGATATTATTTATACAATTTAATTCTGCACTTTCTTCATCTGTGCTGGTACGCAAACTCATTATAGTTTTGCAAGCATGATTTTAAGGTCAAACAGATGCCGATTATCGGATAACCTGTTCGAACAGTTGCTACTTCTTAGAGAATATTAAATAAACAGTTTCAAACACTCAAATATAAGTGAACAGTAGAAACAAAGCATGTGTTTCCTGACTGAATTTCTTGATCCCAACTATGCATGTAATTTGTAATTTGATGTAATTGAAATTACGTAATTTGTAATTTGTAATTTCCCCAAAATTTCTAAAGTAATTTGTAATTTGTAATTCAATTACATTTTCCCAAGTAATTTGTAATTCAATTACATTTCACTGTGTAATTTGCCCATCTCTGCGTGCTAGGGCTTTGTACGATGACGCTGGAAAATACCTTCTTTAAATTTTTGGCTTGCTTAGAGGCTTCTCGAGAGTTTTGTTGAAAATAGACAGATAGATGTGAAGTTGGCTCATGTTATCCGATAAACAATAGAAATTTGTTCTTTTACAGCAGTAGGGCCTACTTGTTGAATTGAGATTTATAAAGCTTTCGTTGTTTCAGTCGACCTACGAACGAATGATACGATGCAAGCGATCATCTTCACTCTGTCGTTGCTGATTCTGACGGCTGATACTTTGAACAATGGCTTGGCCAGAACGCCGCCAATGGGTTGGCTGAGCTGGGAAAGATTTCGATGCACCATGGACTGTAATACATTTCCTAACGGTTGTATAAGGTTCGTAGTATATGGCCATTAGTGAAAAAAGCGAAAATTAGAAATTCAAAAAGTAATAGCAACCAATAGTTGCCTAATGGTATGGGGTCAAAAAATGTGGAAAAGTTTTAAAAATATTAATGTCTTCCGCCCCACCAGAGGGCCAAAGTTACGAAAAATAGCATTTTTTCGAGAAAATTGCAGGTTTTCTAGTAAAATAATTATATGCTATATTTAATAATATCTGATACTGCGCCAGTTAGAAAAATCACTTTTGTTTAGTTTTTCACTTTTTTTACGCTATTCGATGTTAGGATAACATTGTGCATTTTGGTGCCACAAGCAAAAAAAGATATTCTTGTTTTCAGGAAGTAATTCTGAACAAAACCTGATATTATCAGTTGAAAAAAAATTATTTATTTTTGAGTGTTTTTATATTTTTACGGCAATAGATGTTGGCATAACATTATGCATTTTGGTGCCACAAGCAAAAAAAGATATTTGTGTGTTCAGGAAGTAATTCTGAAAAAAAAACGGATATTGTGGCAGTTGACAAAAATTATTTTGTTTAGTTTTTTTTAACTTTTTACTCAAAAATAATTTTTTCACCTGGCACAACATCAGATTTTGTTAAGAATTACTTCCTGAACACAAAAGTATTGATTTTTCTAACTGGCGCAATATCAGATATTATTAAATATAGCATTTGTGTTAAGCTTTTGAATTTACTAAACCAGGCGGCTACATTGCTCAGCATTAGTTGAATTTTGCTAGAATGGTAAAATAACGTAAAAAATTGAGAACAAAATTACTTTTTCAATTGGTACAATATCATGTTTTGTTCAGAATTTCTTCCTGAACACAAAAATTTCTTGTTTTGCATGTAGCACCTAAATGCACAATAATGATGATTTTTAACGCTAAGAGCTCAGACTATTTATTGAGCTCCTGCTGACATACCGCAGCCAGGTATGAACTATCCCAAGTGACCATGTTTGTAGTGCGTGTAAGAGATGTATAAGGACATGAGTGCCCGCTTCTTCATGGTTGCATTGCTCCATTGGTGAACTGTTTCCTACATGATGGAATTCATCCTCGGCGGTGATCTACACATCCTTTTCATCAGGGAACTTTTCTTCGGATATCTTTTCCGACAAGAATGAGACCAGTTCCGTCTCGTTACCAACGTTTGCCAAGAACATCTGCCAATTTCCTGAAACTTTGGCTGTAGCAGATACGCGTTGTTAACTGCCTGTTCCTCGTTTTCCCCTTGTCCCTCCTTTTATTGTCAATGCCCGATACTGGTCCCAGACAATGTCTACTCTCGACGTTCGTTTCAATTCGTGGCGAACCATGGGCAGAAGCATTCATTGAAATATGAATCAAAGGTCATGCCTTGGATATTTGTCCGAATGAATGTGTTCTCACATAAGACTAGGGACGTGGAGAGAATTCCCCAACGAACGATGCATTGGATCAATATCTGAAAATGAGTATGTTCCAAGCAAGCTTATGGACAACAGCTCATATAGGTCGATGATGCATTTCAGCACCCCACTAAATCGTGGGTGGAAGGAAGAGGAAGGTAAGCTGCTTTACATTGGAGCCTTGCTGCCTCTCGTCGTGGATGTATTCCTCCTGGATGTGAAGTGCACTTGCTCAAGTACCTACACTCTCTGAAAGTGCATGAAGACAAAATTGAAATGCACATGTTTTTGCAAGTGTACATGTGCGAAGTAGCTTGACAAGAATAATATGCAATACTTACCTATTATGTACGTTCGATTTGTTATCGCCGGTTAATTAGCAATTTTCTTATAACACTTTCTCTAGTTTTGTGGATAGGCTACATGCCAACACTGGCACCATCACTGCTTTTATGGGCAATATGCATGTTAATATCACTTGAAACTTCTGATTCTGATTCCATACATACCATATAATGTTCAGATCGTACCATCCAATCAAAAGTTACAAACAGTTTACATATTTCGCATGGGGCTGAAGGGTTTCGAATCCCACGCTTCATTTTTTTTATCTGAGTGCTTTCCACTAGGACCAAGATTATTCTATTCACCATTGCCTTCAAATTGGCACTGAAAAAGACACTTTTGCAAATGACCAGGGCGAAATACACATATTTCGCATAGGACGGAGGGCGTTTCGAACCAACACGCTTCATTTTTTCATCTGAATGTTTCTGTGGCGGACAGGCCACAAGGCAAGAATGAAGGCTGTATTGATAATAGCTATCTCATTTAATCAACCCACGATCGCTTAATATTGACGCTGTTCAATACATGGTGTCGCGCCCCTGAATCGCTAGGTGGCGTGTTACATGCGCTCGATTCGAGTTATAATAAATATAATTAAAATTATGCGGTCGCTTAATTTTTGCTATTTTAACGTTTTAATCTATTAATTAAATAAAAGTACATCTTCCCACGTCCTATAATTGATGACTAAAGATAAGCATCGCCTAAATTAATCCTTAGGAGCTCTCTCTCTCTCTCTCTCTCTCTCTCTCTCTCTCTCTCTCTCTCTCTCTCTCTCTCTCTCTCTCTCTCTCTCTCTCTCTCTCTCTCTCTCTCTCTCTCTCTCTCTTTCTCCTCTCTCTCTCTCTCTCTCTCTCTCTCTCTCTCTCTCTCTCTCTCTCTCTCTCTCTCTCTCTCTCTCTCTTAGACACCTTATTTTAAGAAGCTGTGTAGGGATGTATTTATAAGCGATGTAACGGCTTGAATATAGGCTGCCTCACGGTGCATCGCCTATAATGTGAAGTGGTGTTTCGTACTGCTTCACACATAGTGCAGAGTCAGTGGCGGTTAGTACCCTCTGCGTATTGCGACACGGTTCTTTAGTGTCGTTGGTTCGGGTGAGTGACGGGCGCCCCTGCGTCCAAGACAAGTCTAATCAGTGCGCTGCCGGGTGACAGCCGCTCACACGGTCTGGCAAATGCCGGCTTCGCTGATCTGACGGGGTAGAGCCCAACCGGATCTCTAAGATGTGAAAAAGTTGACAAAATGAACTTAGTGTCCTCAGTGAGTAGTAATGCCCTCTCTAGAACACCGATGACATCATAGACCTCAAGACCAAGTTTGTACTCGACAGCAGTTTGTCTGCCGGTAATTCTCGGTTTCTTGATGTCAGCACGCCCGACATTGTACAGGCGTGTGTCACTGGCATCTGGATCTGTTGGCATGATCTGTCTGCAATGATCTGTCTGCAGACTTCGCATGAAGTTGACAACAACTTGCGCCCCAAATAGGCTAGTTACAATAAATGTGAAATTTTATCAGTGGTAGTAAATGGGTCGTTATAGGCCTACTGTCAGAAATGTGTTCTTTCCTTGGGCTTTTTGGCTTTCTCTTAGAATAATTTTCATATGGAGCTCATAGTCTAGGGACTACAATATAGTGAGTAGCTAGTCTAAAAGTAAGAGATTTCTGTTCTAGGACTGTTCATCAAAGGACGATTCATTAAGGGACTGTTCATCAAGGGTCTTTTCATCAAGGGACTGTTCATCATGAGAACATTAAATCGTTATGGCGTTCTTTATATTTGTGCGCATTATAACATATCGCTACACCGGTTCATTTACGTGACATGTTAATACCAATCTCCATGAAAACAATCACCAACCCGCTTCTATTTACGCACAGTGGCGGCTCTACAGGGAGGGGCACGGGGCACTTGCCCCCAACTGAGGTTGTGGCCCCCCAGTGGCCCCCAAATTTTATTCCAAAATATTATGAAATATGGTATCATTTAATTTTGATATTTTCAAAGGTATGACTTACTTGCTTAAGCATGATGCATGATGAAATCCGATGTCATTTTATTCGTGGTGTTTTCACAGACACGACCTATTTACTTCCTTAGAGTCTTAATTATTTTCTTGTCGTATAAGATATACTTCTTGCCATCCATCACTGATCCGCAAGTATATTGAGTACAGGGTAGCTGCCCTGGTATGGCGACATCACCAGCATAGGTCTAGCCCAATTTATCTTCGAGAGCAACGCTGTCTGGCTTCGGGTATCCAAGGACGTCGTCCCCAATGCTTTACGGAAAAAGGAGTTCTCTTGGTTTCGTTCGCTTATACTGCAACTATGAAGAATCGAGCCTTTCTGTGGTAGGCCCAGTGGTTTGGAACGCCCTTCCTTTAGACCTACGCCTACTCACTGAATCCTTCCTCAACAAACTTAAAAACTGTACTACTCAAACAGTGTGTTCATAAAATGCCCAAACGCTTTTCGGGCTCTGCTGCAGATAAAACTCTGGGCATCGTTCTGAAGTGGACCCACAGACTGCATTTAGGCAACTTGTCTACATCCAGTTATTATATCATTCCGAACTAAATCGACAATTCTCTGACCATTAGCTTAGCCTACTATTATGATTGGTATGCAATCTTTAACGCCAAAACACAAGTCTTTTCTGATATTAGACATATCTGCAAAGCAAATAATTATGTCTGATATTCGTTTCAGAGAGCAGTTGATCAACGCTGTTAGTGGAATGTGTTCGTGCAGAGTCGATTATCATGGGTGCCTTTGTTGAACAGTTTGACTCTAGGCATGACAGTCTTAATAAAACTTGCACTTAATTAAAAGTGCATGTATTGTTTGTAGTTCATGGGTTTTACTTTTAACAAAGTGAGTCTGTTTCCATTTGTGTCTTAACTTGAGGCTGTTGATTAAACAATTCATGTAGCTCCAATACAGGTCTCTTGTCACCATTCTCACTTTTGACGAAAATAGACTGGCCCCTTCATCTGTTTCCCCGGCCCCCCGTGTTGCAAACGTCTAGAGCCGCCACTGTTTACGCTAGTTATTATTTTCATCAAGGCAACTTCTAGTTTCATAAGAAACTATTTTTATCAATCCAACTTTTACTTTGATAACAAAAATTATTTTCGTCATTCCAACTTCTATTTAAAATTATTTTCAACAATCCAGCTTCTATTTAAACAAGAATTCTTTTCGTCAATCCCAGCTTCTATATATAAGCAAAAATTATTTTCATCATTCCAACTTCTATTTCCACAATAATTCTTTTAATCAATCCAGCTTCGATTTAAGCAGAATTATTTTCATAATTCCAAATTCATTTAAGCAATACTAATTTGTTATCAATCCAGCTTCTATTTAAGCAAAAAAATCCTTTCAGCTACCCAGCCTCTATTTAAGCAAGAATTCCTTTATCAATCCAATAACTCTTTTGATGAACAGTCCTTTGATGAAAAGACCTTTGATGAACAGTCCCTTGATGAATCGTCCATGATGAATAGTCCCTTGATGAATCGTCCTTTGATGAACAGTCCGCATACCTAGATTTCAAGCTAACGGTTACTTCATACTGCAAGTAATACAATAACAACAGCAACTGTTGGGACATTGAGGCTTGGTGACTTCACTGTGAGCAACAATGATGTCCTAGGGCTAGTGCCCGACGTCCGTTAAAACGGACGCCAAAATTACAATTGAAATTTCCATGGTATTATACACAAGCAACATATGGAACCATATGTGTACTATAAAGAACAATAACATTTTCCTGAAATTATTTCTGAGTCAATACCAAATAAAAATAATTATACTAACTAGAGGTAACGATGTTTTTGACATTTTGTAGTTGACGTCAAAACGGAAACTGTTTATTTTTCTAACTGACATAATCCGGCGAGCACAATAGTGGAATATATAGTCAACTGGTCCAATATTTAAAACAAATTAGAGAAGAGCCATGTATACAGTTGCCTGTTTTTTCCTAACGTGTTTTCTAAGCGTCCGTTTTAACGGATGTCGGGAAAGTTTATATCCGCAGATATTAGTTTCGAGGAATGGTATTCTCGTTAACTGAATGTAGCGGTTTGTCTTTTACCAAATTATCAAAACATCATATCTCACTCCAGAAGTGTCTTACAGCCGACACTGAACTTTTGCTGACAGGCTGAAAAATCACGCAACCGTTTCTACACAAAATAGAGGATTCAACATCACGCCAGTACCATTTCGAGTAGCAACAACTAAATTATCGCTTTCAGATAATAACCCTGAATACTGTCTGCTAGTTGATATGTTCGGTGCCTTGCAGCCGGAGGGTTGCGGGTTCGAATCCACCTCAAGGGGGTATGTTTGGTGCCTTGCAGCCGGAGGGTTGCAGGAAATCGAATCCACCTCAAGCCGCCGCGTAGGGACCCTGGGCAAGTCCTTCACTCGCAATTGCTCATGCGCTTCGGCGTGAAACTCCGATTCAGTGTCCGCGCTGTAGTCGGGAGCGCCTCTGAGTAGAAATCTTGAAGGGGCGCTATATAAATATATGAAATGAAATGAATGAATGAAGAGATTAAAGAGTTCATTGATTGTTCATCTACAGTAGAGAGTGACATGGGGAATTTTCCCGTGGGGAACCGCGGTAACCGCGGTTAATCCCGCGGTAATTGGACAACAATTGCGGTAATACCGCGGTAATGGGGAATGAGCCGGCAATAAACCCTGGTGATATTAAGAACTTGAGAAATGATAGGGAGATTTTTTAATTTCAAGAAGCCTTCTAGTCAGAAATAGTCAGTGCTTAGTTAACGCAAACTGTCGATAAGATAATAACAGACAAATGCAGCCAGCAATACAAAATAATAGCTTTATAAGGTAAAAAATTATTTTAAATTTGAATTGGTGTAAACGTTTTGCGAGGAATGTGATGTCATCCTGCGGGAATGGGTTGGGGATGGGGAGAAAACCTGCGGGGATGGGGATGGGAAGACTTACTTGTTGCGGGGTGGGTGTGGGGACGAGATTGTCTCCCCGCGTCACTCTCTAATCTACAGTTGAACTACAAAGTTCTAACGAAACATTTTTTTGGGAGATAGACGTTAGCTATCCTAATCTAACATAGACAACCACTTATCCATCCATCCATCCATCCATCCATCCATCCATCCATCCATCCATCCATCCATCCATCCATCCATCCATCCATCCATCCATCCATCCATCCATCCATCCATCCATCCATCCATCCATCCATCCATCCATCCATCCATCCATCCATCCATCCATCCATCCATCCATCCATCCATCCATCCATCCATATGAAACTTTAAACGGAATAGCCAACGCCTACACATTTTTATTGTTTGTTTTTTTCCTGTAATCGCATTGCGTTCTGACAACGTGTTATGAATAAACGAAGATTCTATTCTATTCTATATAGCCAACCAACCAGCAGCCAGTTAGCCATCCATCCATCCACCTATCCAGCCAGCCATGCAGTCAGCCAGCCAACAAAAGACATCCATCCAGTTAGCCAGAAAGCAGCGATCCATTCAACCAGCCATTCAGTCAGCCAGCCAGTCAGCATCCAACCATCATCTGCCGACATAACCTCAGACGCATTAACATTCTCGTTTAATACATAATTTCGCCAGATTTACTCCGCATACAAAACAACTAGTCTATCCACAAGAAAATTAAATGTTTGGAATTTCTTCAATCAATGTGTAAATGGGCCGTAGAAGGTAACTTCTGTAGTGCCATGGGTGGATTCGGAGCATCTGCAGGCGTGAAGTCAAAACTTTATTAAGTGGGAGGTGACTTCTGTAGCGTCAGGAGTGTTCCCTAATCATATAACCGCTGCACCGCCTTATATTAAGCAACGTGCTGGACGTACGTTCAGTCGGCAAACAGTTCTGACAGTGCGTATCGGCTTCTTGTAGAGCCAAAGATCACACTCCAAACATGTGTCCACAAGATAATGGAATGTTTGGAATTTTTCAATCACTGTGTATGGTTTATATAATTATGTTTTAACTGCCGATGAGAAATCGTCTGGTGGCTTACTTGGGGCTCGTTTGACCCTCCCGAGTGGGAGATGGGTGAACTCGAGGCATGCAAAGGGTTAATTCAGATCCCCAGTATGCACCTACTCTAATTATTTAGATTTGCCTCAAATGAAGCTAAATTCTGTTAAGGTTTGGTAACAAAATGAATACCTAGACCTAATATTATTAGCAATAAATTTATTAGACATGCGCCTTAACTGAGCGAAAATTACTTGTAATAAATTTGTCGTAATTCTTTCGAAGACAAATTAAAATCTTTTGCTCTTCGTAAATAAGGTTTTTTCTTGTAAGCTGCTTGAATAAAACTGGATGATCAGCTTTTACCAAAACTCGGCAGGAGAGTTTTCAACGGCTGAACACCCCGCATCTGCTATTTCACAAAATCTTCCTCAATGGTGCCGTTGTTCTTGTTTTGTTAATTAGAGCATGGAACCAGAAGCAGCATTAAAAATTGAAATGTACTCCTAGGCTTCTACCGCGAGCCATAGTCGAATTTTAAAAAGCGAGATAAGTAAAGTTTTAGAGTGAAATTATACAGCAACATTCTTAACTGATTTCTGATAGACTTGAGTTTAGCGGCTTTAGCCTGGCCCATTATTTTATCGGCAGCAGGGCCAGCGATTTGTGGGGGAGGGACCTACTGGAACATCCGAGTGGGGGGAACTGCGAGTGCGGAAGGCGGAAGGCGCACAGCCGCGATTGCGGAAGGCAAGAAGCTCCTAACGACTAGGGGTACCGGGGAAAGTCGTAAGCTCCCCATCGGGGTCTGGGGCGGAGCCGACGCAATTTTGAGCATTTGGTACAAAATGGAGTGATTTTGGGCTCTTGTTTACCTCACATTTTTCAAAAGTTGGGGGGACCGTCCCAACCTGTTCGAAAGTTGGGGAGACGCGTCCCACGGGTCCCATAGGGTGGTTTTGCCTATGCATGGAACTAACTGTGGGCATGGCCCGTCTATATGATGTGCATCGATAGAAACAATTGCGCCACAAAAAGTTTGCTTTTTCATCATTTTAAATTTTGTAATAGTTATGTTTATTTGATTCTTACGCTTTTTAAATTATATAGGCTATGCTTGAAAATATTGTGTATAATGCAGTTGTTGAATATACGTAATATTTTCAGTGAAAAACTCTTCATGGATATGACCGATATAATGATCCGTGATGGTTACAAAACTGTTGGTTACGAATATATCATAATTGATGATTGCTGGTTGGCTAGGCATAGAGATGTGGAAGGTCGTCTCCAGCCAGATCCAAGACGCTTTCCTCATGGAATCAAAGCACTTGCTGATTATGTAAGTCTACTTTGAACACTTCTATTGCATTCACAGTTATATTTTTAAAGCTTTGAAAGCCACTTAATCTAAAACAGTTTTATTTAGCCCATGTATGATTCTAGTTAGACATTTGTTGCAATAATTTATGAGCCGTAACAATTTACAAGGTGAAGACTGCCTCAAAATTTTCGCAATGCAGTTTTCTATTCAGCAAAAAGTGGCTTTTCTATGTCCCTATGTCTTCAGAAAATAAACTTACATTGTCCCAAAGCTAGACACTAGCCTAACATGAGTTATCTTTCCTGGTATCGGATGTGCCAACCATGCAGTCACACTATCTGTATGTTGATTCTTGTGCAGTCAGTACATTGCACCAGTCTGGATATATTATTATTCATTGAAAAAAAGAAAATTAGCTTGTGCCGCTACTTCGTATATGACAGTTACTTGTACTTTTGAGATATAAACAATTTTATTTGTTATCTGGGGCATTTTCTCTTTTGCAAATTGTTGCAAAATCTCGGTATTTTATTGTCAACAACTCTTCTTCTTTCTTAGTTAGACCTACCTCAAGAACTTTTCTTTATCTCTACATATAAATTGCTCAACGTTTTCTAACTGTTTAAGAATTAAATTGACACAGTTCTTTGAATGTTTCTCCTTTCTTCAAACACAGTTATTTCAAACATATACTTCAATATCAAAGTTCTTATCAAATACAACTCAAACTGCAACTTCTAACATACAGCTCTCTACTGCATTAAAACAACTACTACACTGTATTGTTCAAATTCACTGTCATCAGCAGTTTCTAAGTTTGGCGCGCTAACTGCACGTGTAAAACAATCTACCGTCAGCCAATGTTTAGGCTACTTTAGGCCAAGCGCCCACGAGCCGACAGCGCAACTAAGGCCTAAGACTAAAACCGCTTAACAATCGATACACATTATATATATATATCAACCTAAGGAACACCTGTGCTCATTATATATGCAAAACATTTGTTCACATTACCTCCTTCCCTTTCTTTGGATTGAGCAAATTAAACTTAAAAATTTGCGAAATCATCATGTACTAAATTATGCAATAAACTTAATACTATACAAAACAGTAAAATAAACAATCTTATAATCTAGATAAACAATCTGCTACAACATTTAATCGTCCTTTCTTATAATTAACTTCTACATCAAAAGTTTGCAGTGCCAAAGCCCAACGCACCAGTTTAGCAGACTTAGACATAGATTCAGTCAGATAAGTTAAAGGATTGTGATCGGTAAAGATGTGAACTTTAGATCCAATGATTATCTCTTTTAACTTATTTAGAGCCCAAACAATAGCATAGGCTTCTTTCTCCACAGTTGCCCATCTCTTCTGGGTGTCAGTCAACTTCTGACTTATAAATGACACAGGGCGTTCTATTCCCTTATCATCCATCTGCGTTAAAACAGCTCCTACTGCAAAATCACTACTATCGCAGTACAAATTAAAAGGTTTTCCAACATCAAAAACATATAAAACAACTTTAGAGCGTACAGCATCTTTAAGTAAATTAAATGCCTGTTGATGTCTATCAGTCCAATCAATCTTATCTGAAACATGTTTGCTTGTCAAATCAGATAGAGGCTTCGCAATCTGTGCAAAATCTTTGATAAACTGTCTATAGTAACCAAAAAATCCCAGCAATTGCTTAACTTGTTTCTTCGTTTCTGGGGTTTTCAAATTAATTAAACTTTCAATTCTATCTGGATTCATTTGAATCGTTCCAGAACCAACCACATGACCGATGAACTTTACCTCACTCTTACCAAAGATACATTTCTTTAAGTTCAGAGTAATGTTATGCAGTCTCATTTGCATTAAATATGCATCTAAATGCTGTAAATGAATCTTCCAATCATCTGAATGCACAGCAATGTCATCTACATAGGGCTCAGCAAATTCATTTATAGGCTGTAAAACCATGTTAATTGCTTTAACAAATGTTCTTCCTGAGTTGATCATTCCGAAAGGAACACGAGTAAACTCGTACAGTCCATTGTGAGTAACAAAAGCAGTTTTCCATTGATCAGTTTGCTTAACAGGACAAGTCCAGTAAGCACTTCGACAATCAAAAATCGAGATCACATTTGATTTTCCAACTTTGTGCAAAACATCTTTCACAATCGGCATCGGATATTTACAATCCACAGTGAACGAGTTAATGTATCTGTAGTCGCAGGCAAGTCTCAGAGAACCGTCTTTCTTTTTAACAATTACCAACGGACTTGCCATTCTGCTCGAAGATGGTTTTATAATGTTGGCTTGAAGCATTTCTTTAATTTGTCGTTCAACTTCTGCTCGATAGATGAGTGGAATTCGGTAAGCCATAAATTCTTTTTCACGAAATTCCGGTTTCAGTTCAATTTCATGTTCAACCAATGTACATAATCCAGGCTTTTCAGAAAATCGATCAGAATATTTGTTCAGTACTTCCAGCAATTGTTTTTGTTGAGTCAATGTTAAATGGCTAATCTGATCAGGATCAAGATTCAGTGAATTCTTTTCATCTTGCAAGTCATTCTTCGTCAACAACTCAACCACTGAACCAAAGTCTTCATCTTCTTCAACGATTAGTCCACAACTCATTGCTCTTGTAATGTACTTTCTGATTTTATTTGCGTGAATTATCTTTCGACAATCGTCACCCATGTCAATCAAATAAGAGTACTTGGACCTTCGTTGTATAACAGTACATGGACCATGCCATCGTGAAATCAGTTTATTCGTTGAAGTCGGATATAACACAATGACTTTTTCACCCGGTTCAAATTCTTTATGTTTCGCTCTTTTGTTGTATTGATTCGTATACTGTAATTGCTTCTCTCGTGAATATGATTCTGCAAACAGTAATGCTTTTTCCATATTTGCTTTCATGTCTTTCAAGTACTTTTCTGGTTGGATTCCAATATGAGGTGGTAAATTAATTTCTCTTGTCCAACTTTCTTTTAAAATTGCCAATGGTCCACGCGGAATCTTTCCATACACCAACATATAAGGAGCAATTCCAGTAGTTGCATTCGGTACTTCTCGTAATGCCCACACTGTAAACGGAATTACTTTGTGCCATTGCCTTGGATTGTCAACAATTACATGATGGATCATTTTCTTGAATGTTTGATTCCATCTTTCTACTAATCCAGCTGCCTCTGGATGACCTGGCGTGTCAAATCTTGGACTACAACCCATTAAATTCAGAAATTCTCTTGTCAGACTCGCAGTAAAATTTGTTCCTTGGTCACTTGTGATCACAGAAGGTACACCAACGTTCATGAACAACTCCATCAAAGCATCACATACAGCTTTTGCAGTTAATGATTTCAACAGAAACACTGTAGGCCATCTGGTGCAAGAATCGACAATACATAAACAGTACTTGTGACCTGCAGCAGATGCTGGCTCGATTGGTCCTACACAATCCACTGTAATTCTTCTAAACGCCACATCTTCTCTTGGAATTGGAGTGATAGGAACCCTGTCCATCACCAAACTTCTTGCCTTTAATTGACATTTCTCACATGATTTGCAAAATTTCACTATATCTCTTCTCATCTTTGGCCACGTAAAAGACAACTTTATTCGTTCTCTAGTTTTCTCTTCTCCAAGATGTCCTCCAAATACTGATTCGTGAGCCAACTCCATCACTTTCATTCGTCGCTCTTTTGGTAACACCAATTGATATATCGTTTGCTCTAATATTCGATATCTCTTGTACAGTAAGCCATTTACCACGCAGAATTCAGATTCTTTATCTGGCGCTAAATTCCACCATGCTTTCAATGATTCATCTTGTCTCTGCTGTTCTTCGAATTTCTTTGCGTCTGCAATCTGCATCTGTTGTTCTTCATCTTTCTCATTTTCTTCAAACAAATCTCCTATCGCCACATCACATTCATTATCCTCTTTCGTTTCATTTAGATTACCATTCTTGCATGCAGCCATCTCTTGTTCACTCATCTCTGCTGTTATACCGTCTTGCATTAAACTTTGTTGATCATCGCTTTCGTTTTCCTCTTCGCTTGAACTTTCAGTTTCACTTTCCTCTTCGACTTCTATCACTTTCTTTCGCTGACTCTGCAATCTCGTCGTTACATTTGCTTGCACATCTCCTTGTATCATTTTCACTTGTGGCACGGCTTTAAGTTCTGCAATGATTTCTGGATGCAACAAGAATCTTTCTGTGCTTCCCATTTTTGCAATACTAGCACACATCAATGTCACATAAGGTGTAAGTGAACATTTGACTTTATGCGGAATTACCTCTTCTTCCACATCGTTACAACACAGCCTTACATCAACTTTCACCAACTTTGCAGGAATGGCATCTCCTGCCACGCATTGTAAATTCACTTTTCCAATCTGCTCCACCTTCATGCCTTCCAGTAATTCTTCACTAATCACCGGAACCTCTGCTCCAGAATCAATAAGTGCTTTTACTTTTATTGGTTCTTTTCCTGCTGTTCCACGAATCTCTACCTCGACGTACTGCAATACCACTTTCTTTAATGCTGTACTTTCATCTCTTCCAACCATTTCTTTCTGCATTCCATTGTGCAATAGAATTTCTTTCTGAATATCAGGTGAAAGATGACATTTCATCACTGACTTTACTTCAGTTTCATTTTTCTGATGTTCTGTGGCTTGACTTTCAGAATTATCAACCACTTGAATTCGATTCACCCTCGAATTTTCTTGTTTTCTATCATAATTTGAGGTTGTAACAGGAACTGGACAGAATTTCATTAAATGCCTGTCTGATCCACAGTTGTGACAACGTTTCACCACTGCACCTCGTTGTTCAATGCTTTCTTTTCTCTTATATGGAGTAAACGATGCATTGCCTTCTCTCGCGACAAACCTTGGTGGTGACTTGTTATATACCGGACGTTGTCTGGCCATCATCGACTCTCTATTCTCGTGAACTACCGGATAATTTGGTTTCACTTCTGTACTTCTGAACTGATTTCCTGTTTCTTGATTGCTCTTCCAATGAAAACCAAAATTTGGAGTGGACTGTTGATTTCTTTTGCCATTGGGTACAAAACCAAAACTTGTCTTATTCGGAATTGCCAAACCAATTCGATTATTAACATGAATGTCTGCTAGGTCTGCCACAACACTAGCTTCGTAACAATCAGTTCCTTCCTTCGACAATACAAACTGTAGTGGACCTGGTGGTAGTGATTCTTTCAACTTATCCGCCACTAACAAATCAAACAACTTCTCAAAATTCTTATCCACTTTGCGACTTTTCACATAATAGTTCAACAAGTTCTTCAGCCTTGCTGTAAACATTGTATACGTTTCTTCAGCTGTCTTCTTCGCATCAATAAACTTCGATCTATACTCTCTCGGTGTCAACTTGAATTCTTTTAACAAGTGTTCTTTCACGATCTGATAATCGTCTAAATCAGCGAATGACAATCTGTTTAGAACAGTTCTAGCTTTCGGAGTCATCAATGGCAATAGTAACTTCACCCAGAATTGTTCCTGCACATTGAAACTACGAAACGCATTCTCAACCGTTTCGAAATATAATGGCACCTCCATCATATCGTTTGGCATTTTAGGTAACACGTGTTTCATGGCATCACCAATTTTCTTTATTTTCGAAACCATCGTTTCACTTTCTTCCTTTTTCCTTTTCTGTTCTTCTCGTTCTTCTTCTCTTCTTTGTTCTTGAGCTTCTCTATTTTGTTTCTCCTCTTTGAGTTGTGCTTCTTTTAATGCTATTTTTTGTTGTTCCAACTTTAAACGTTCTTGTCTTTCCACTTCCGCCTTCTCCATGCTTTCTTTCTGTAATTTCAGTTCTTCTTGTCTAACCTCTTCTGCTCGCTCCAACTCTGAAATTCGTACTTTTTCCTTTTCTTCTTCACGTAGTCTCTTCTCTTCAATCTGTTGCTGACGTATCTCTTCGTCACTTTTCCGCGCCCTTTCAAATTCAATCATCTGCTCTAATCTTCTCCTTTCAGCATCTTCTCGATCTCTTCTCAATTGCTCTAATTGAATCTCAAATTGCTGCTTTTGCAATTCAAGTTCTGCCACACGAACTTGCTCTGCTTTCTCTTCTTTCTCTCTCTGAAGACGTTCTGCCTTCTCTTCTTTCTCTCTCTGAAGACGTAATTCTTCCTGTCTTGCATTTTCTGCTTTCTCTTCTTTCTCTCTCTGAAGACGTAATTCTTCCTGTCGCATTTCTCTCTTCTTTTCTTGTACGCTCTGCTTCTTCTCTTCGTTTCTCCTCTTTTTCTTTCTCTTCTTGTCTCATACGCTCTGCTTCTTCTCTTCGTTTCTCCTCTCTTTCTTTCTCTTCTTCTTTCATCATCATCCATTGCATCATCATCTCCATAGACATAGGTCCAGGTGGTTTCTCAATAACCTTTTCCACAGCACCACCGACAGCACCTTCTTCTTCTTCTGCTTCTTCTTTAAGCCAGACTTCAGCTAGCGCTTCTAACATGTCTTCACGCGACATATCTTCCAGTTTTTCTTTTTCAAAACCAGCCTTCAACAAGCGCTGTTTTAATCTTTCAGAAGACATCTTCTTCAGTTCTGCTTGTTTTTTGACACTTAATTTCTCCATCTTACTTCTTTACTTCAGTGCTGTCCTTTCTGGAAAACACGAGTTTTCTTTTGTGTTTGAAGTATTGGGGATTGTTCTTTGTTTGAAAACAACAAACTTGTATACCTTTGTCGTTGAGGCTTTCGTTGTCGTAGATTTACCAATGATTTGAATGCGTATTCACCAGTCGACGTTGTTTCAAATACCACCAACCCTGCTCTTCTCACAGACGTTGTTTCGAATCCCAGACGTTGTTTCGAATCCCAGACGTTGTTTCGAATCCCAGACGTTGTTTCGAATCCCAGACGTTGTTTCGAATTCCACCGCTGCTGCCACCAAATATGTCACCAACTCTTCTGTCCTTTCTTTAGTTGTGACCTAACTCAAAACTTTCCTTATCTCTACGTATAAATTGCTCAACGTCTTCTAACTGTTTACGAAGTAAATTGACACAGTTCTTTGAATGTATTTCTTTTAAACCACAGTTAATATTCAAACACAGTTCTTCATTAAACACAACGCGACTGTAACTTCTACATAACACAACTCTCTACTTCATTAAAACAACAACTACACTACATATCTTCAAATTCACTATCATCAGCAGTTTCTAAGTTCGGCGCGCTAACTACACGTGCCGAGAATCTACCGTCAGCCAAAGTTTAGGCTACTTTAGGCCAAGCGCCGCCAGGCGACCGCGCAACTAAGGCCTAAGACTAAAACAGCTTAACAATCGAATACGAATTATATATATATCAACCTAAGGAACACCTGTGCTCATTATATATGCAAAACAACGAGTTAATGTATCTGTAGTCGCAGGCAAGTCTTAGAGAACCGTCTTTCTTTTTAACAATAACCAGCGGACTTGCCATTCTGCTCGAAGATGGTTTTATAATGTTGGCTTGAAGCATTTCTTTAATTTGTCGTTCAACTTCTGCTCGATAGATGAGTGGAATACGGTAAGCCATAAATTCTTTTTCACGAAATTCCGGTTTCAGTTCAATTTCATGTTCAACCAATGTACATAATCCAGGCTTTTCAGAAAATCGATCGGAATATTTGTTCAGTACTTCCAGCAATTGTTTTTGTTGAGTCAATGTTAAATGACTAATCTGTTCAGGATCAAGATTCAGTGAATTCTTTTCATCTTGCAAGTCATTCTTTGTCAGCAGTTCAACCACTGAACCAAAGTCTTCATCTTCTTCGACGATTAGTCCACAACTCATTGCTCTTGTAATGTACTTTCTGATTTTATTTGCGTGAATTATCTTTCGACAATCGTCACCCATATCAATCAAATAAGAGTACTTGGATCTTCGTTGTATAACAGTACATGGACCATGCCATCGTGAAATCAGTTTATTTGTTGAAGTCGGATATAACACAATGACTTTTTCACCCGGTTCAAATTCTTTATGTTTCGCTCTTTTGTTGTATTGATTCGTATACTGTAATTGCTTCTCTCGTGAATATGATTCTGCAAACAGTAATGCTTTTTCCATATTTGCTTTCATGTCTTTCAAGTACTTTTCTGGTTGGATTCCAATATGAGGTGGTAAATTAATTTCTCTTGTCCAACTTTCTTTTAGAATTGCCAGTGGTCCACGCGGAATCTTTCCATACACCAACATATAAGGAGCAATTCCAGTAGTTGCATTCGGTACTTCTCGTAATGCCCACACTGTAAACGGAATTACTTTATGCCATTGCCTTGGATTGTCAACAATTACATGATGGATCATTTTCTTGAATGTTTGATTCCATCTTTCTACTAATCCAGCTGCTTCTGGATGACCTGGCGTGTCAAATCTTGGACTACAACCCATTAAATTCAGAAATTCTCTTGTCAGACTCGCAGTAAAATTTGTTCCTTGGTCACTTGTGATCACTGAAGGTACACCAACGTTCATGAACAACTCCATCAAAGCATCACACACAGCTTTTGCAGTTAATGATTTCAACAGAAACACTGTAGGCCATCTGGTGCAAGAATCGACAATACATAAACAGTACTTGTGACCTGCAGCAGATGCTGGCTCGATTGGTCCTACACAATCCATTGTAATTCTTCTAAAGGCTACATCTTCTCTTGGAATTGGAGTGATAGGAACCCTGTCCATCACCAAACTTCTTGCCTTTAATTGACATTTCTCACATGATTTGCAAAATTTCACTATATCTCTTCTCATCTTTGGCCACGTAAAAGACAACTTTATTCGTTCTCTAGTTTTCTCTTCTCCAAGATGTCCTCCAAATACTGATTCGTGAGCCAACTCCATCACTTTCATTCGTCGCTCTTTTGGTAACACCAATTGATATATCGTTTGCTCTAATATTCGATATCTCTTGTACAGTAAGCCATTTACCACGCAGAATTCAGATTCTTTATCTGGCGCTAACGTCCACCATGCTTTCAATGATTCATCTTGTCTCTGCTGTTCTTCGAATTTCTTTGCGTCTGCAATCTGCATCTGTTGTTCTTCATCTTTCTCATTTTCTTGAAACAAATCTGCTATCGCCACATCACATTCATTATCCTCTTTCGTTTCATTTAGATTACCATTCTTGCATGCAGCCATCTCTTGTTCACTCATTTCTGCTGTTATACCGTCTTGCATTAAACTTTGTTGATCATCGCTTTCGTTTTCCTCTTCACTTGAACTTTCAGTTTCACTTTCCTCTTCGACATCTACCACTTTCTTTCGCTGACTCTGCAATCTCGTCGTTACATTCGCTTGCACATCTCCTTGTATCATTTTCACTTGTGGCACGGCTTTAAGTTCTGCAATGATTTCTGGATGCAACAAGAATCTTTCTGTGCTTCCCATTTTTGCAATACTAGCACACATCAATGTCACATAAGGTGTAAGTGAACATTTGACTTTATGCGGAATTACCTCTTCTTCCACATCGTTACAACACAGCCTTACATCAACTTTCACCAACTTTGCAGGAATGGCATCTCCTGCCACGCATTGTAAGTTCACTTTTCCAATCTGCTCCACCTTCATGCCTTCCAGTAATTCTTCACTGATCACCGGAACCTCTGCTCCAGAATCAATAAGTGCTTTTACTTTCACTGGTTCTTTTCCTGCTGTTCCACGAATCTCTACCTCGACGTACTGCAATAACACTTTCTTCAATGTTGTACTTTCATCTTTTCCAGCCATTTCTTTCTGCATTCCATTGTCCAATAGAATTTCTTTCTGAATATCAGGTGAAAGGTGACATTTCATCACTGACTTTACTTCAGTTTCATTATTCTGATGTTCTGTGGCTTGACTTTCAGAATTATCAACCACTTGAATTCGATTCACCCTCGAATTTTCTTGTTTTCCACCATAATTTGAGGTTGTAACAGGAACTGGACAGAATTTCATCAAATGCCTGTCTGATCCACAGTTGTGACAACGTTTCACCACTGCACCTCGTTGTTCAATGCTTTCTTTTCTCTTATATGGAGTAAACGATGCATTGCCTTCTCTCGCGACAAACCTTGGTGGTGACTTGTTATATACCTGACGTTGTCTGGCCATCATCGACTCTCTATTCTCGTGAACTACCGGAGAATTTGGTTTCACTTCTGTACCTCTGAACTGATTTCCTGTTTCTTGATTGCTCTTCCAATGAAAACCAAAATTTGGAGTGGACTGTTGATTTCTTTTGCCATTGGGAACAAAACCAAAACTTGTCTTATTCGGAATTGCCAAACCAATTCGATTATTAACATGAATGTCTGCTAGGTCTGCCACAACACTAGCTTCGTAACAATCAGTTCCTTCCTTCGACAACACAAACTGTAGTGGACCTGGTGGTAGTGATTCTTTCAACTTATCCGCCACTAACAAATCAAACAACTTCTCAAAATTCTTATCCACTTTGCGACTTTTCACATAATAGTTCAACAAGTTCTTCAGCCTAGCTGTAAACATTGTATACGTTTCTTCAGCTGTCTTCTTCGCATCAATAAACTTCGATCTGTACTCTCTCGGTGTCAACTTGAATTCTTTTAACAAGTGCTGTTTCACGATCTGATAATCGTCTAAATCAGCGAATGACAATCTGTTTAGAACAGTTCTAGCTTTCGGAGTCATCAATGGCAATAGTAACTTCACCCAGAATTGTTCTTGCACGTTGAAACTACGAAACGCATTCTCTACCGTTTCGAAATATAATGGCACCTCCATCATATCGTTTGGCATTTTAGGTAACACATGTTTCATGGCATCACCAATTTTCTTTATTTTCGAAACCATCGTTTCACTTTCTTCCTGTTTCCTTTTCTCTTCTTCTCGTTCTTCTTTCCTTCTTTGTTCTTGTGCTTCTCTATTTTGCTTCTCCTCTTTGAGTTGTGCTTCTTTTAATGCTATTTTTTGTTGTTCCAACTTTAAACGTTCTTGTCTTTCCGCTTCCGCCTTCTCCATGCTTTCTTTCTGTAATTTCAGTTCTTCTTGTCTAACCTGTTCTGCTCGTTCCCACTCTGAAATTCGCACTTTTTCCTTTTCTTCTTCACGTAGTCTCTTCTCTTCAATCTGTTGCTGACGTATCTCTTCGTCACTTTTCCGCGCCCTTTCAAATTCAATCATCTGCTCTAATCTTCTCCTTTCAGCATCTTCTCTATCTCTTCTCAATTGCTCTAATTGAATCTCAAATTGCTGCCTTTGCAACTCAAGTTCTGCTACACGAACTTGTTCTGCTTTCTCTTCTTCTCTCTCTCTGAAGACGTAATTCTTCCTGTCTTGCATTTTCTGCTCTTCTTGTCGTACACTCTCTGCTTCGTCTCTTCGTTCTCTGTCTCTTTCTCTTTCTCTTCTTGTCTTACACGTTCTGCTTCTTCTCTTCGTTTCTCCTCTTTCTCTTTCTCTTCTTGTCTTCGTTTCTCCACTCTTTCTTTCTCTTCTTGTCTCGTCATCATCATCCATTGCATCATCATCTCCATAGACATAGTCCCAGGCGGTTTCTCAATAACCTTTTCCACAGCACCACCGACAGCACCTTCTTCTTCTTCTGCTTCTTCTTTAAGCCAGACTTCAGCTAGCGCTTCTAACATGTCCTCACGTGACATATCTTTCAGTTTCTCTTCTTCAAAACCAGCCTTTAACAAGCGCTGTTTTAATCTTTCAGAAGACATCTTCTTCAGTTCTGCTTGTTTTTTGACACTTAATTTCTCCATCTTACTTCTTTACTTCAGTGATTTCCTTTCTGGAAAACACGAGTTTTCTTTTGTGTTTGAAGTATCAAGGGGATTGTTCTTTGTTTGAAAACAACAAACTTTTATACCTTTGTCGTTGAGGCTTTCGTTGTCGTAGATTTACCGATGATTCGAATGCGTATTCACCAGTCGACGTTGTTTCGAATCTCCGACGTTGTTTCGAATCCTTCTCTCGCCGACGCTGCTTTTCTCACCGACTTTGTTTCGAATTCCACCGCTGCTGCCACCAAATATGTCACCAACTCTTCTTCTTTCTTAGTTGTGACCTAAACTCAAACACTTTTCCTTATCTCTACATATAAATTGCTCAACGTCTTCTAACTGTTTGTTAGAATTAAATTGACACAGTTATTTGAATGTTTCTTTCTTTCTTCAAACACAGTTATTTAAAACTTCAATGTCAATGTTCTTCATCAACACAACTCAACTGTAACTAACATACAGCTCTCTACTGCATTAAAACTACATTAAAACAACTGTACAGCCAATATGTTCAAAAGACTGCCGTCAGCAAGTTTCTAAGTTTGGCGCCAATTAGCAGGTGTCGAGCTTCAGCCAATGTTTACATTAAGGCCAAGCGCCCGCTAGCCGACCGCGCAACTGAAACCTATATATATATATTCGCATTGGCCGCCTAACAATATATATACATGTAAACCTTAGAAACACCTGTGCTCACACATTTGTGACAACGTTTCACCACTGCACCTCGTTGTTAAATGCTTTCTTTTCTCTTATACGGAGTAAACGATGCATTGCCTTCTCTTGCGACAAACCTTGGTGGTGACTTGCTATATACCAGACGCTATTATCAATCTATCAATCAATCAAAACTCTTTTATTGAAGCCAAATCAAAACATATAACATTTCAACATAAAATATCAGGATTGGCCGCAAGAGGAGTCCCAAAAGGGATCAAGATCCCGGTAACTAGGGACACCTAGAACAACATTTCAGAAATATGAATTAGCTAAATCCTTGATAAACAGTGCAACATCAAGTTTCGTACAGCAATGCAAACAGTATAGTACATATTACACAGTAAATGATTAACTCGATTCAAAACACTATGAAAATATAAAGAAAAACCCCGAAAAACCTTAACTAACAGTAAAAAAGAATATCCGGCATGGTAGTTATTAGCTAATTTCCATTAATCAGGTAGGCATGCAGCATTTTTTTAAGTGACGTAGGTGGAGGGCACAACGTATGTGAGAGGGAAGCATGTTCCAGGTTGTGGAGCCAACAGATTTTATGGAGAAAAAAACTATTCTTGTGTACTACCGGAGAATTTGCTTTCACTTCTGTACATCTAAACTGATTTCCTGTTTCTTGATTGCTCTTCCAATGAAAACCAAAATTTGAAGTGGACTGTTATTTTTTTGCCATTGGGAACAAAACCAAAACTTGTCTTATTCGGAATTGCCAAACCAATTCGATTATTAACATGAATGTCCGCTATGTATGCAACAACACTAGCTTCGTAACAATCAGTTCCTTCCTTCGACAATACAAACTAGTGGACCTGGTGGTAGTGATTCTTTCAACTTATCCGCCACTAACAAATCAACCAACTTCTCAAAATTCTTATCCACTTTGCGACTTTTCACATAATAGTTCAACAAGTTCTTCAGCCTAGCTGTAAACATTGTATACGTTTCTTCAGCTGTCTTCTTCGCATCAATAAACTTCGATCTATACTCTCTCGGTTTCAACTTGAGTTCTGTTAACAAGTGCTGTTTCACAATCTGATAATCGTTTAAATCAGCGAATGACAATTTGTTTAGAACAGTTCTAGCTTTCGGAGTCATCAAGGGCAATAGTAACTTCACCCAGAATTGTGCCTGCACGTTGAAACTACGAAGCGCATTCTCTACCGTTTCGAAATATAATGGCACCTCCATCATATCGTTTGGCATTTTGGGTAACACATGTTTCATGGCATCACCAATTTTCTTAATTTTAGATACCATCGTTTCACTTTCTTCCTGTTTCCTTTTCTCTTCTTCTCGTACTTCTTTTCTTCTTTGGTCTTGTGTTTCTCTATTTTGCTTCTCCTCTTTAAGTTGTTCTTCTTTTAATGCTATTTTTGTTTGTTCAAACTTTAAACGTTCTTGTCTTTCCGCGTCCGCCCTCTCCATACTTTCTGTAATTCCAGTTCTTGTCTAACCTGTTCTGCTCGTTCCCACTCAGAAATTCGCACTTTTTCCTTTTCTTCTTCACGTATTCTCTTCTCTTCAATCTGTTGCTGACGTATTTCTTCGTCACTTTTCCGCGACCTTTCAAATTCAATCATCTGCTCTAATCTTCTCCTTTCAGCATCTTCTCTATCTCTTCTCAACTGCTCTAATTGAATCTCAAATTGCTGCCTTTGCAACTCAAGTTCTGCAACACGAACTTGTTCTGCTTTCTCTTCTTTTTCCCTCTGATGACGTAACTGTTCCTGTCTTGCATTTTCTGCCTTCTCTTCTTTTTCCCTCTGAAGACGTAATTCTTCCTGTCGCATTTTATTGTCTTCTTGTCTTACACGCTGTGCTTCTTCTCTTCGTTTCTCCTCTCTTTCTTTCTCTTCTTGTCTTGTTATCATCAGCCACTGCATCGTCATATCCATAGACATAGGCCCAGGCGGTGTCTCAATAACCTTTTCCACAGCACCACCGACAGCACCTTCTTTCACTGCTTCTTTAAGCCAGATTTCAGCTAGCGCTTCTAACATGTCCTCACGTGACATATCTTTCAGTTCCTCTTCTTCAAAGCCAGCCTTTAACAAGCGCTGTTTTAATCTTTTAATTAGGGCTGCATTTCGATTAATTTTTTAATCGCGTTAATCGCGCGATTAAAAAAATTAACGCAAAATTAACGCGATTTATTGTATATAGGCTACAGTACATTGACTTTTTATGTTTATTTTTAAGGGTCTAGAATTCGAAGAATTCAGTCAAAATTCTAAAACAATTTTCTCAATCTTTAACTGTGGTAGTCTAGGAAGCTCGCCTTTTATTCTTTTATTCAAAATAGTCTTTTAGACAGAGAACACGTTCGGAAGGAACACTTATGGCCGCATAAGCTAGATATTTCCTTGCAGCAGACGCTAGGACTTTGTGGGCTCCAGCATGCTAATTCCACCACTGCAGTGGACAAGAATCACGTCATTCTCCAACGCATCTTTGTTGCGAAGAAGTGCGTCTGAATTTGATTTTGCCCGGGGAAATCAACGGCTTATCATCATTATCAGATGATGAGACATTAGTCTTTCGATTTTCCGAGCCACATGCTAAGAAGGCATGTGGTATAAGACAACGACGAATTAGCCTACTCCGGTGGTATAGAAATTCTCGGTTGCAGTATCGCAACTACTTTATCAGTTTTAAATCTAAATTGTTCACCCATAACTGTTTTGCGTATTTTCTTTGACTCCAAAGTTCGACACAAATCAACCTTGGTTTTTTAATCGACACGTTTCTTTGATGTCAACAAACGAATGAAGAGAACATGCACCGGAGGACCGAATGTAGCCTACGCATGCAGGAGAGAGAGAGAGAGAGAGAGAGAGAGAGAGAGAGAGAGAGAGAGAGAGAGAGAGAGAGAGAGAGAGAGAGAGAGAGAGAGAGAGAGAGAGAGAGAGAGAGAGAGAGAGAGAGAGAGAGAGAGAGAGAGAGAGAGAGAGAGAGAGTAGTGCTGACTGACAACAAAATTGGACACAAACCGATTATTGAGAAATATTGATTATAAGAACTTACATTTTTTATTAGACATTTTTATTTTAGACATTTTATCCAGAGATTTTTAACGCGTTATTTTGCGTTGAAATTATTAATCGTACATTTTTCAACGCGTTAATCGCGGGCGTTAACGGTGATTAGCGCGCAGCCATACATTTAATCTTTCAGAAGACATCTTCTTCAGTTCTGCTTGTTTTTTACACTTAATTTCTCCATCTTACTCGTTTACTTGAGTGATTTCCTTTCTGGAAAACACGAGTGTTCTTTTGTGTTTGAAGTATCAAGGGGATTGTTCTTTGTTTGAAAACAACAAACGTTTATACCTTTGACGTTGAGGCTTTCGCTGTCGTAGATTTACCGATGATTCGAATACGTATTCACCAGTCCAAATACGTATTGCAGAGAAGACTGGAATGCTTTCGTTGTGCGGATTCGAATCTCCGACGTTGTTGTTCCTTATCCCGCCGACGCTGCTTTTCTCACCGACGTTGTTTCGAATCCCACCGCTGCCACCAATATATGTCACCAACTCTTCTTTCTTGAGTGACCTATCTCAAGCACTTTTCCTTACCTCTAAATATAAATCGCTCAACGTTTTCTAAACTGTTGTTAGAATTAAATTGACACAGTTCTTTTGAATGTTTCTTCTTGTTTCAAACACAGTTGCTTAAAACTCAACACTTCAATGCCACTGTTCTTCATCAACACAACACATACAACATTGTGGGGCGCCGTGGTGTAGAGGTATGTTCGGTGCCTTGCAACCGTTGGGTTGCGGGTTCGAATCCACCTCAAGGGGGTATATTCGGTGCCTTGCAGCCGGAGGGTTGCGGGTTCGAATATACCTCAAGCCGCCGCGTAGGGACCCTGGGCAAGTCCTTCACTCGCAATTGCTCATGCGCTTTGGCGTGAAACTCCGATTCAGTGTCCGCGCTGTAGTCGGGAGCGCCTCTGAGTAGAAATCTTGAAGGGGCGCTATATAAATATCTGAAATGAATGAAATGAACATTAACACATACAGCGCTCTCTACTGCATTAAAACAACTATCATAAGCAATTTCTAACTTTGGCGCCAATTGAACAGGTGTCGAGCGTCAGCCAATGTTTAGTTAAGGCCAAGCGTGGAGCGCCCGCTAGCCTCCCGCTCAAACATATAATATATAAATAGTTGCATTGGCCGCCTAAAAGAACTCTAGCACATTATACATATATACAGACCTTATTAAAACCAGTTCTCATTATATATTCAAAACGTTTGTTCACAGTCAGTTTTAACAAGTGTGGGACAGTGGGGTGGTAATACACAGTGTTTCGCTCTAAACTGAAAACATACCTCTTTCAGTCTATTTATGGCTCTTTATGGTTGCCCTGCTTCAATGTGCACTACTGAACTTTGTATGGAGGGCATTATCAAATTATCATTGTATTCTATTTCCCAAATCCCACCACTGCAAGGCCGTATTTAGGGGGTGTTTTGGGTGTTTAAACACCCCAGAAATTAAATAATGTATAATATAAATATTGCATTTACTAACATATACGGTGCAAGAACTAAGAGCACTCATGTGAACTTAGATGATGCAGCTCTACGGTGCTTTGAGAGCTCACAACGCTCCTCCAAAACCCTTATAAGCTTAGACAGTTGACTTGGTTGCTTGTCAGCTTGTTCAAGAACGAGTAAACACCCCCGAAACAAAATCCTGGCTACGGCCTTGCACCACTGTATTCAATAATATCAAATCAATGTTTCAGCAACATCTACGTTTATCGTATGTACCATTTTGCAAGTAAAGCCTCCTTAGCAACCATCCTATTTAGCACCCGACCTCCGTAGAATTAAACCTTCTTAGCAACCATCCTTCTTAATCAACCTTTGTAGCAATCAGCCTCAACGTGAACCTCCAGCCTCTAACACCCAGTTTGAATGCGAGACTCAGCCTCTTTAGTAACCAGAAGACTCTAGCAATCAGCCTCCTTAGCCAACAGGTTCCTTAGCAACCAGCCTCCTTTTCAGCCGTCTTTTTCAGTAGCCAGCTTTCTTAGCAACCAACCTTAGCAACCAGCCTCAACGTCTATAGCAATCAGCCTTAAAGCCAGCCTCAGCATCCTTAGCAACCAGCCTCAGACTCTTTATAAACCGTCCTTTGCTACGAACCTCCTTAACAGCCAGTCTCTTGCAATGAGCCTTATAAGCAGCCAGCCTCCTTAACAAACAGCACCACAATTAACCGCCTCTACTTCTTTAGCAATCAGCTGCCTTAAGAACCAGCCTTCTTAGCAATGAGCCCCTTTCGCAACTGCCTTTCTTAGCAACCGGTTTCCATAGCATCCAGTTTCAAAGTCAAGCTTTGTTTTTTTTACAACCGACTTCCTTAGCTGCCCTAATTTAGCAACCAGCTTCCTTAGCAACCTGTTTCCTGTGCAATCGCATGAATTCCTTAGCAATTGCCCTTCTTAGCAACCAGTCTGCTTAGCAAATGACGTCCTTAGCAACAGGTCTCATTCGCAACTGCATTCTTTAACAACCACTCTCCTTGGCAACAATTCCCTTTAACAACCTTACTATTTAGCAAGCACTCTTCTTAGCAACATGTCTTCTTAGCCACCGCACTGCTTAGCAACATGTCTCCTTAGCAACCGCACTCCTTAAAAGAACTGCTTAACGCCAAGTCTCCTTAGCAACAAGTATTCTTAGCAACCACACTCTTTAGCAACTGCACTGCTTAGTAACAAGTCTCATTAGCAATCGCATTCCTTAGCAAGAAATCCTTAACAACAAGTCTCCTTAGGAACAAGTCTCCTGAGCAATCACACTCCTTAGCAACCACTCCTTAGCAACAAGTCTCCTTAGTAACCGTACTCCTTAGCAACCATGGTCCTAGGCAACCAGCCTTCTTAGGAAACACACCTCTTGGCAACCAGCTTCCTTTGCAAATGTCGTCCTTAGCAACCATACTCTATTGCAACCTTGCCCTAAGCAATCAGCCTCCTTTGCAACTCTACTCTTTCATTCATTCATTCAGAGCATTTATATAGCGCCTCTTCAAGAAGCTATTCAGAAGCTACTCTTTAGCAGCCATACTACACTGATTTTGTGTGCTTGGCTGCGAATAGGTGACGTTTGAATGAGAAATTAAGCGATCACTTTGCATTTATGGGAAATGCCGGTGGAAAAGTCGAAGATGGCAACAAAACGAACTCTTCATTCCAATAAGCAGTTCGCTTACCGTATTTCAAAAACATCGCTGGCGTTTCACCTTCACTGCCAAAGTTAAACAATGTAAACTTAGACTGATCCATCCCAGTGACCAGACACACATGTCAATCAGTCCTGTCTCTTAGCTGGAGCCGGGACACCAACATATTTCGGTCTCCCGGGCTGGAGGAGGTCTGGAAATAGAGCATCTGTTTATAATTAATCAACCAGCTACGCCTTTGGCTCAATAGTTCGTGTATCGAGTTTCCGAGTGGCTCTGTAACTTCGATATATCTGCAAGACCACTGTTCGTAAGGAGCGAAAAGGGCATTCGATTTAAGCAGGTTCGAAGCTGCACAGCTTATCCTCCTGGGATAGTACCAGGTGCAGAGCGAGTCAACTCAATCCGGGTACTGGGAGTGACCATCAGCTCTGACCTCAGCATGACTCCACATCTTAAAGAAGTACTCTCGTCCTGCGCGTCGTCTATGTACGCTCTCCGAGTCCTGCGATCTCACGGTCTCACCCCTCCCGCCATCCATGTGGTCGCAAGAATGACCACAGTTGCATCCTTGATGTATGCATCGCCGGCTTGCATCTTTGATGCATGCATCGCCGGCTTGGTGGGGGTTTACCCAGGCACGCGACCTGGCCAAGATCGAGAAACTTCTGGACAGGCTAAAGCGAAACGGGTTTCTTCCTCCAACCGCCTATATGCAGCGGAGCAATTTGCCGTCGCGGCCGATGATTCCCTCCCTGTTCAGGGCCACAACATCTGACCCGAACCACGTGCTAAGAAGATTTCTTCCCGAGTCCCGAAGTCACAGCTACAACCTACGAACACGGGCCCACGAGTACAAACTACCACCGAAGGACAATAGAAATTTTACATCACGACTCCTGTACAAGAACATGTATTGACAATATTGAAATAACACCTGCCATCTACTGAATTCAAATAACAACTGTTTCACTAATGGCTTGTCGACCTAGAACTAACCGAACTCTACCATGTCATTATCTGTTTCAGTTTGCAGTTTTGTCAACCTGAATTTTTATTAAACGAATATTTGATGATAAAACAGAGCTATTTTTGTATGTATTTGCTTTGATTGTGGCCGGAACATTTACCGTTGTTCGATATAACCGGAACTTCGAAATACCGAAGTTCGCTATACCGATCCTAGCTGTGTTTGTTATTATCTACAGATTTGCTTGTTAAAGAATGTACCGTATGTTCATAATGTTATGATAAGTCAATTTTAGCAGGGATAAAAGGCTTGGATTGAGCCTAATGAAAAGGGAATTGCATCTTCTGGCTAACTCTTGATGTAATCATGTTCTGTTGTTCATGAACAACAACAATATCAGCGGAAACTAACGAGACCATGATATATTGCTACGTCGATTTATTTTCAATCCCTACTTATCAATTCATTTCCAATGTTCTTGTATGTGCTAAACGTACGGCCGACCATGTTCATCGCGCAGAGGCGATAGTAGCGCCATCTACTGAATTCAAATAAGTCTAACAACAAATTGTTTGGCAAGTATTATAGGGTGTCACGACAATTCGTCTACCTACGTTTCGTCTACGACACTTCGTTTACAGACATTTCGTCTACCGACATTTCGTCTACAAAGTTATTTGATATTATCACTTTAAAATGGAAGCTGGATTGATGAAAAAACTGTTTCCCGAAATGTAAGTGGTATTGATGAAAACATTCCTGTGTTGAAATAGAAGCTGGATTGATCGAAATAATTCTCCTGTAAATAGAAGCTGAATACCAATCTGGAAAAAATAGAAGTTAGATCAATTATTAGAATAGAAAATACTCTTGCTAAATAGAAGCTAAACAGATGAAAATAATTCTTAATTAACTAGAAGTTGTATTGATGAAAAATAATTCCTGCTTAAGTGGAAGTTAGAACACGAATTCATGCCTAAATCGAATCTGGATTGGTGGAAGGGATTCTTTTCAAAAGTGGAAGTTGGATTGATGAAAAATAATAAAGGTACAATGGGGGAATTTTTTTGAACGCTAAAATGATAGATTGCCGAAGATGGAGTGGTGAAAATAATTATTGCTTAAATAGAAGTTGGTTAGATGAAAATAATTCGGCGTCACAGCTTGTATGAGATTGAACTAGAAGGAAGCTTTAATAAACATTGTGCCCAAGTGAAAGTCTTGAGTCAGCAGAAGATTTGTGAAGGGATTCCCCGAATGTTGAAAGGACCATGGATGGCAGAGCTGAAAGAGAACATGATTTTTGTAGATGATCTGGGAAGTGATCAAGAGGAAATTGAACTTCTCATCGGATCGGATTACTATGCGCAGTGGTTGACGGGTCGTCGACATTGCCTAGAAAACGGGCTAGTTGCCTTGGAAACCTGTTTTGGATGGACATTATCCGGTAAGCTTGTAAAAGTGCACAGTGAGGATGACAGTGACGCGGCAATGCTAGTCACTTCCATGTTGGTGACTGAAGCCAGTGTAGCTCAATTATGGAATCTAGAGGCCATTGGAATACGTGATCCAGTGGAATGCAAAACTAAAAGGGAAAAGGAGATAGAGACAAAAGAACACTTTCTTCAGACGGTGACAAGATCGCAAGAAGGCAGGTATTCAGTGTCACTACCGTGGATTGAAGGAAGACCGGAAATTCCTCACAATCGAGAGATAGCAGAAAAAAGGCTCAGGTCCTTGACGAAAAGGTTACAAGCTCAAGGAAAATATCAAGAGTATCAACAAGTATTTGAAGATTGGATGATGGAAGGTTTGATTGAAGTGGTTGAACCAGCAGATAATAAGAGCCAGTGTCACTATCTTCCCCACCGAGCAGTGTTCAAACCAGAGAGTCAGACTACAACAGTACGACCTGTATTTGACGCATCTTGCAAGTCAGGAAGAGCACCGTCACTGAATGATGTATTGGAAAAGGGTCCTAACTTATTGGAACTCTTGCCGACCATATTACTCCGTTTTCGAGAGAACAAAATTGGTGTTGTGGCGGACATTAAGAAAGCGTTCCAGATGATTGAAGTTTCGGAGAAGGATCGAGACTTTCTTCGGTTCCTCACCGTTCCTGTGGTGGGAGGACATTATGACCGAAACAAATCGGGTGTATAGACATCGTAGAGTGGTTTTTGGAGTGAACTGCAGTCCGTTTCTGTTGGCAGCCGTACTAGAGCTTCATCTAAAGTCAATCAGCGGTGAAAATAAGGAGTTGGCACAGAAGTTGTTGAATTCTTTATATGTGGACAATTGTGCGACATCAGTGTCTACACATGTAGAATATGAACATTTCAGAAATCAGACGGTAACAATCATGTCATCTGCAGGAATGAATCTGAGAAATTGGGACTGTTCTCTTCCGACACCAGACAACGAGGGGAGCAGTCGTGTCATTGAAAGTGAACAAAGTGATGATGTGACTGCAGGGATGAAAGACAATAAACCGAAAGTTGTGAAGATGTTAGGTCTTCTCTGGGATAAAGTACTAGATACGTTGTCCTGTGACGTAAGCATCGGTGAAGTGAACGAAGGTATGACCAAGAGATTGGTTCTAGCCTACATAAACAAGATTTTTGATCCAGTGGGCTTGGTTTGTCCAGCCACACTGACCTTAAAGCTGTTGTTGCAGAGCACCTGGGCAGAAAAGCTGGGTTTGGATGATAAATTACCTGAAACCGTTGAGAAAAAACTCAAGAAATGGCATAACGAGATACAGAGCCTAAGAAATATCAAAATTAACAGAGACATGACGGGTGGTCAGGGTTTGAAAGTCGGGTATTCTGAAATTCATGCTTTTTGTGATGCTAGTCAGGATGCATATGCCACAGTGATATTCATGCGCACTACATATGAATACAAGCAAGTGTCCGTGCAATTAATGATGGCAAAGTCGAGAATAGCACCTTTGAAAAGGCCTTCGATACCACGAATGGAATTGTTGGCGTGTGTGGTGGGAGCAAGACTAACTCATTTCTTGAAAGAATCGTTACAACTGACAAACTTACCGTGTTATCTTTGGAGTGATTCCACGACTGCGTTGGCCTGGATTAAACGAAACGATGATTGGGGATCGTTTGTAGGAAACCGGGTTAAAGAAATTTGTTCTCTCGTCAAAGTTGAGGATTGGAGACACATTCCAGGAATTTATAATCCGGCGGATCTTCCCTCAAGATGGTGTTCACCCAGTCAACTGTTGGAATCAAGATGGTGGAACGGACCAGGATGGTTATATCACTCGAGTAGAGATTGGCCGGTCGAGGAGTCTACATGGGATGAAGACGATATACGAGAAGAGCAAAGAAAGAAGCCCGTATTGAAACTCCGACAGGAAGAGTTGACCTCTGAAGGGAAAGATGGCAGGTCACAAGAAAATTCTGTTGGTTTGTTAGTGAGGTCAAGTTTGGAGGAGGTAAAAGGAAAACCAGTCTGGTATTTGCCCTTATCAAGTTATCCAAAAAATATTCGGATGATGGCATGGTTGAGACGATTTGTTACTAACTGTAAGTCAATAGAGATAAAGCAGACTGGACATCTATCAGATCAAGAGTATGTTGAAGCAGAAGCTGTGGTGTTGAAATTGGTGCAAAGGGAAGAGTTTACCGAAAGGAGGAAAATCAGCACAGGTTTGGTGTTGGAAATGGATGAGGATCAACTATGTCATGTAAAAACGAAGTTAACGCTGAGAGATAGTGATACAATTTTCAGATTTCCGGTGTTGCTGCCGTCAAACCACCTGCTTGTGGAACAGTTGATTCGATGGTATCATTTGAAACATCACTATGCAGGAACTCAGTTCTTAATGAGACTACGAGAGCGGTTTTGGATCCTACAATCGAGGAAGACAATAAACAGAGTGTTGCGGCGATGCACGAATTGTTTGCGTCATACTGGAAAAGGTTTTCAAGTAGACCCAGCTACGCTGCCAAATAGTCGCACAGAAGCAGCTGATGCCTTTCAAACCACTGGAGTGGACTTGGCAGGACCTTTGTATTTGAAAACTGGTGAAAAGGCCTGGTTGGTTCTTTTTACATACGCAGTGTTTCGATGTGTTCATTTGGATTTTGTTATTTCTCTCAACACAGAATCCTTTCTGAACGCTTTAGATCGGTTTATCAACTTACGTGGAAGACCGGTTACCATATAGGCCTACAGTGACAATGGTTCTTATTTTGTCGGACTCGTGAATCTATTTAACAAAAAGACTGAAAGAATGAGATATGGACATTTCAGCAAGTTTATTACAAAGTACATTAGTAAATCGCCCATAACATTAGTTTTGTTTTGTGATAAGTTTGTGAACGCTTAATATCGTTCTTTTATTGCCAAAGGCAAGGTGGGAGTATGTTGGAACTCGATTAAGTGTTGAAACGGGTTGGACTACAATATTGAGTACATGTAGCTCGTTTTTTGAGTAGTAGTTGTTGTTTCCTCGTACTTGCGTGCTGTCGGTTTTTGTTTTAAGAAAATGTCTTTTCAACATTTTGGAATAATATACGATTTATTACCAGCAGAGATTTGAATTTTAGTGATTTGAACTATCGAATCTAACACTTAGGGCCTAAATAGAAGTCGGAATGTTGAAAAAAATTCTTTGTTAAATAGAAGCTGGATAATAACCATAATTTTTTTCTTTTCCAACTGATAATTAGAAGCTAGATTGATGAAAATAGTTTCTTGTTAAACTCGAAGTTGGATTGATGTAAATAATACTTTGCGTTAATGGACGTTGGATTGATGGCTTTATTATGGACATTGACGGTGAAATTTCATGTTACTCTTATATGCATAAAATGATGAAACGATGTTATAATGCACACATAATAAATAAAGTTAAAACGATAAAATTAATTACCAAGATCATCAGTATCGGTCTTCAGTATTTCATTTATATCTTGGCAGACCATGGTTATATTACCGGTACCGATCCCGATCCGCAGATAAACCAACGACTGCGTCAATGGTTATGAATGTTAATTAGATGTGTCACGTGCTGTGATTCTCTCAGCATTATGACTTCTCTCAGCCCATGACTTCTCGACCTTAGGATTTGGAAACATGCACCCGTGTCCGCACTATCCCTGTAGGCCTACTAATTTGACATTGCTTTCAGTTGTAGTTGACTTTGAGATCGGTCAGGCAACAAAAGTGTCCAGCAAAAGTGAATCAAGTGCAATGGCGAGTTCATTGAGTAAAATAGCGAAATACCGAGACTTTCTAAAAGAACGCATAGATCCAGAAACAACTTTATGCTTTCTACTGGCAGAAGCTATTCTGTCCAAAGAAGAAGTGGATGAAGTGAAAAGTCGATCAACGATCTGGGAAAAAAATGAAAGACTCTTGGACTACATTATTGAAAAAGACGACGAGCAAGAATTAATCAACGTACTTCGAGACGCAAACCAAAAACATTTGGCCAATTACTTACTAAACGACGGAGGTAAGTTCAACACTTGGTTCAAATAGGTGGTGTAATTATATTGAGTCCTATGTATGTGTAATGGATGTGATACAGATATTATTCAGTTATTGTTTGCACAGATACTGATTCAGTTATGCATAGAGTTTTGGCATAGGCTACTGGTGGTAGACTAACAACTGCAGTTTTCGCTCCTTTAACTTATGAAACCGTGGAATTCCGGTTAGCCCGTAGTTTAGGTTGGTAAATTATTTGAATGTCTTCAATGCCGTACTTGACGTTGGTAAGTGAGCAGTCTGCCTATGTATATGATAACTATCATCAATCCCGCTTTCATTTCATCCTGAAATATTTTTCATCAATCCAGCTTCCATTTCGTGAAAACATTATCCAACTTCTATTTAACCAAAAAATATTTTTCATCAATGGAGATTTTATTTAAGCAAAGATCTATTCTCATGGGTCCAGCTTCTACTAAAGGAAACAATTATTTTCGTCATTCCAGCTTTTATTGCATCAAAAACTTAGTTTAATCAATCCAGCTTCTATTTACGGTAAAATTATTTAGATCAATCCAACTTCTATTTAACAACAGAAATGGTTTCATCAATCCCTCTTCCAGGTAGTGAAACAATTTTTTCCTTAATCCAGCTTCCATTTAATTTGACGATATAAAATAATTTACCAACCTAAACTACGGGTTTACCCATTCCAACACCCACCATTGCTTTTCCCCCGTTTAGCAACTTACTGCCCTTCTTGGCATTTTGAGCTTTCAGAATGTTGACCAGGCTCATGCTGAATTCATTTAAAGTTCTCTGGCGTTACAAGCCGATGAGAACTTGCAGCTTTTAATGCACTGCAAATCACAACAAAACTCATGTGTAGTTACATAATAATAATTATATATTTTTTACAATACACGTCAATATAATGTTGCAGCATTGCTTAGTATTTGATTTTTTTGTTTTTATTGTCTTAAGCTAAAAATAGTATGGAACCAAATTTATTAAGAAGTTATTTAAGATATTTGTTACAACGAAATTTTCTTTCTGTGTCACGCTGTTTGCTTGTTTTAGAGAGCTAGCAAACGATTTAATTTTTAAATGTTGTTTATTGTTCTGAACAGTCCGCAGTCGAGATATATTGGAAGATTGGCCATTAGAAGAAAAGCAAATTCTGACTATCGATGTAAATTACGGCTGCCTCAAAGAGCTGATAGATATGAGAGGAGGTTTAGTTGACAGCCTTTTGGCTAGAAGAGTAATAAGCCACCGCCAGCAACAACTTGTCTGCAGTAAGGCAAGTGACTCAGAAAAGACTGAAGTTTTCTTAGACACGTTGAGGCGTGGAAGTATAGGTGACTATGAAAATTCAATAAAGTGTCTTCGCGAATCTATCCAAGGTCAAATCGCAGACATTCTAGAGAAAGGTTCTGGTAAGTGGTCGTGTTTACTTCAAGTTATTCCAATTAGAAATTAATAGCCTAATCAAAAACAACCCAATCCCACAAGATACAGCTAAATCAAACAGAATGCAATCCAATCCAATATTAATCTGATATTGTCAAATCTAGTAGGTGAGTGAAAGCCGAACCTAAAACAGTTGGTCTATAAGGCCCAATTCACACCAATGGGCTCTTAGCCAACAACGTCGGGAGGCCCCTATATAGCTTCATTTGGCCTATGGGCCCTTAGCCCGGATCCCTTTGGGACGGTCTTATAACCCAAACGGCGGCCTCCCAGACAATTATGTGGCACACCGAGGCTTGGGGGCCCAGCCGAGAACCTCCAACGAGGTTGGGCTCAAGCATAATTTTTTTTGAAAAATCGATCAATTAAAGAAATGAATATGTTTTGGTATTGTGATATAAATATCGCAACGATTTCAGAAAGATGGAGCAGAAGATGAATGAAGTTGATCTGAATTTGGAAGTGCCAGAAGAGGACGCTCAAACACTCTACGATGAAATAATAGAGTCAATGTCTAATGAATTGGAAATGTTAGAGGAAATAAAAAGAAAGGAGAAGAATGCTGAAGAAGTAAAAAAATTCATGGAGAATGAGGCGCAGACAGTCTATAATGAGTTGGTTGATGGTCTTAAGCTGAGTTGGGAAGATGACCAAATTACCAGAAAAGAGCATTCCCGATGTTTAAGGTTTCTCAAACTGCATTAGCCTCCCTCACTGACAAGGACGGTAAGAATAAAGTTGTACCTGAAAGCGGAAAATATGAAATAAACTGTGCCCAATTTATAGGAGATGTTACAGATGTACAAACGCGCCGTTATTGTGGACGGGACCTCTATTATCAGATTGCTAGGATCAGAAGAGGCGTACAAAAAGGATACCTTCGATATACATTGACATTCATGTAAAGAGTGCTTATTAGGTACTAGAAAAAAAGGAAGAAAAAGAAAAAAATGGCCTGAGTGAATTGTAGTTTTACAGAGGTGGAGCTGAAGGAGTTAGTGGCTTTGTAACGTCTTTGGAATCGGTCCAGCATACACAGTTCAGTGTCATGGCGATTCTGAAGCGGCAAGTTGCTTTAAAAACTCCGCTCGCGCTTTTTCGCGACCTTTTTGGATCAGCTTTTCTTTTAGGTCTTCGTTAACGTCTGTTCCTACAGATTTATTTCGTATTTCGTCCTTCATAACGCGATATTTTTCAATTTCCTCAAGAATCAACTTATATTCTTCCTCGCTGACCAGATCGTCTTCCAAGGCCTTTAAGACGTGACTGTGTATGGTATTGAGTTTACTGCTGGCCAGAACTCGGATGGCTTCGTGTTTTGCCGCTTTAGCCGAACATTTTCGACTGATCACGACTCCAGCGACATCGAGCAAACTGGACAAAACAGCAAAACCCTCGAGAATTAATCCTGGAATTATTCCAATTCCTGTTACCAGCAAGGCTGCTCCACCCGCACCGACGCCAAGTCCTAAAAGCGGGCACCCAGCTTATTCACGAGCGCTGCGTCCAGTCAGAGGGGTTGTCCAAAAAGAAGTAGTCCGAGGGGAGGTCCGAGTCCGGTTTCCAGAGGATCAGAGAGGGCACAGCAGATGTTAAGGCGGGTGTCTTTTAGGTCGAGGATTGGAAGGTACAAGATCAGATGAGTCAGGATAAGAGTTCTTGAAAAGGAGAGACTTTAGTTTCGAGTGGAAAGCCTTGGGGGGTGATGGATACAGGAGCCTGAGGCAGATTATGGTGGATGATTGGCGATGATGGTGGAGGAACCGAAAAAGTGCGGAATTCAGGAGGTAGATCGTTCCAGAGACGCGGTGCAGTGTTGGATATTGCTCGGTTGGAGAACTTGAGATGAGTGGCCGGGGGTCTAGAAAGAGTGAGAACGGAGGATGATCGGGTAGAACGGGTTGGCTGGATGGTGACGAGTTCGCGGAGATATCTGGGGTGGGAGTGTTGTAGGGAGTTGTCGCCGTAGGCTTATGGACTGTGCCACTATTAATTTCTGGCCATAAACATATTTCTTCTTCTTGAATGAAGCAAATGGTTTTTTCTATAATGCCCCAGCAAAGAGCTTAAATAAATTTGCAGCTTCTCTTAGAAACTTATCACAATGACAGGCTTTGACTGACTCAATATAACGAGAACAACTGCTCTTGTAATGAACACCAGATATCAGGCCAACTGCACCACAACTGCAGCCACGTCACCTGTAGTGCAGAGGTTAAGCGGAAAACCACCTTCTCTTAACACACAACCACTCATGACGACGGTAAAGATGATTACCTTGTAATTGATGAACACCTGAGGCAGCACGAAGAGAAATCCAAAGCAATAAAATCCTACAGAAACCATACAACCATCAGTAAAATAATCAGTCGTTTGCAATAAACGTTATGTTCTTATCAATGGCGTAACGACGGGGAGGGGGCAGAGGGGCAGCCGACCCAAGAGAGGCGCAAATTAGCTTTCAGTGGTAAACAGTACTATGACAAGAACGATTAAAAGTCAACAACAAAATTTAAAGGGGGCACAGTCATCAACCCTTGCCCCTGGGCGCTGAAACCCTTCGTTACGCCACTGGTTCTTATCAACCAATCCATTTGGAAGAGACTAAGTCTTAATCTCAGTGGACTAAATGCAGTTAATCTCATCAAACACTTTAAAGTTTAATATCTATTGAAAAGGATAAGAAGCAAATTCTTACCATTGGCAAGACTCTGAATGCACAATGAAAACCCGCTGTCACTAAAACAAACCACATAACATCATCATCACCACCATCATCTCTTCAAAATCATCAACATCAAACGTTAGGAGGTGATAAATCTGTAAAACTCGTAGTCTGCACATTTTAATCCTCGCTTCCCATGTATGTGCGTGTATGTGTGCATATGCATGTGTGTGTGTGTGTGTGTGTGTGCGTGTATGTGTGCATATGCATGTGTGTGTGTGTCTGTTTGTGCGCGCGGGTGTGTTTGTTAGTCCGCAATGAGCAATCGCGCTAACGTATCTAGCAGAATCGTAATCGTAATCGTAAATTTATATAGCGCCACTTCAAGAAATACTCCTCAGAGGCGCTCCCGACCTGACAACACCAAACCACGATCGAAAAGAATGGTTTTCAAACGCCTGCGGAAAAGAGGCAAGGAAAGACCAAGAAGCTCATTACGTAGGTTGCTAGGCAACCTATTCCAGAAAGATGGACCGACCACAGCAAAGCTCTTATGAAGCACCATGGATGTTCGAGCCACAGGGACAACCAGGTCGCCTTGAGTGGCAGAGCGAAGGAATCTACGACCTGGTATGGAAAGCACTGGCACACAAAGCTCCCTGAGATAGACTGGGGCTTGACCTGCAAGACAATTGCGCATAAGCATTAGGATCTTAAACTCAATGCGTTTTGCATTGGCAGCCAGTGCAGTTCCTCCCGTATAAAGCCAGATATATGCTCGAACTTTGGTATGCCTCCTATCAGCCGAGCAGCGGCATTTAGCACAGATTGCAATTGACTTATGCGCGATAGGGCTAAGCCCGCATAGATAGCATTGCCATAGTCGACTCTGGTGCATATGAAGGCATGCATCAGCGTCGTAGCGGCTTTAGATGTTAGAGAGCGGCGTACCGAGCGAATTTGACGTAGATGGTAAAAGCACGTGCGACATACATTCTTCACGTGTTCTGAAAAGGTCAATTCCTGGTCCAGGGTCACACCCAAATCCCGCACAGTGGTAGAGAAAGAGACGCCAGGAAAGAGATGCTGTAGATAGGATAAATCAACTTTGGATAGCTGACCGCGAGTCCCAATCCAGATGAACTGTGTTTTTCCAGGGTTCAGCCGAAGACGGTTGGATGACATCCAGGCACCAGAATAGCTACTGAAACCGTGACAACAGCTCCAACAGCGAACAATTGAAGATCATAACTCATTTCAAGATTGGTCCTACTGCCTTGAATCAAAAATCATCACTGCATTCAAGGCTTCATCGCAATCAACCACTACATAGTCCATTAAAAACAGTAGCGTAACGAAAGGTTTCAGCGCCCAAGGGCAAGGGTTGATCAATGCGCCTTCTTTTAATTTTCTTGTTGACTTTTCATCGTTCTTGTCATAAGACTTAGTACTGTGTACCACTGAAAGCTAATTTGGCGCCTCTGGTGCTGCGCCCGGGGGCGGCTGCTCCCTTTCCCCCCTTCGTTACGCCACTAATTACAAACGTACAAAAGTCCATTTACACGAAAACCGTGCTTTTATTTCTGATCATCTCAGATGCCTGCATCTCTGTTCACCGACAAAAGAGCCCCGACAAATGCTCCCGCCCCTGCCTGCTAAACGAGAAGAAAATGAGACACACTGAAAGCGGCACAGTGCACGATATTTTATGCATCTAAGTAATAAACAAGCCACTAACTAATAAAACATTCTAAGAAGAGAAAGTATGTTGCCAGGCTGAGAGTTACATAGTTATAGATTTTATCGTTTAAAGGCGATTGTCGTAAGTTCCTCTAACTTTAAACCGACAAAATTTCTAAATAATATTGTGCGCAGTTCGCCAGAATTAGTCGAGGATTGGAACAGTTCTATAACTGATAGAAACCACCTGCAATCGACGAGTTAACTGACGTATTTGTTCTTAGTGGATGGCTGTTTTCGCATATGTCGGGGTTTTATGTGGTTTTTGCTCATTTTTCGGGCGCATTTGTCGGGGCGCATTTGTCGGGGCGCTTTTGTCGGGGCGCTTTTGACTGGTCACCCTGCATCTCATACACTGTAGTAAATGACCGTGTTAAGTTCTACACTGTCTTCTTGCTCACCTCTTCTGGAAATTGTACATCACGTTGTAGATGATGACAGCAACCCACGACGGAAACATCACATACGACAAATACCTCATCGCCTGAAAAACACAACAGCAGCTATAGCAATAGGACGGCAGCAGCTATCGCCATAACAACTGCTGAGCAGCAGCAGCTGTAGCCATGGCAACAATCTTTGGAGCAGCAGATCAGCCTCGAAGCCACCATAACAACAATTCAACTTACCATCGTCATCTTCCTTAGCTTCTCGAGATGCAGAATTGTTTCCATGAGAAGTTGCTCTCTTCAAGCCTTCCACGACCTCACTCCCAATTGAACTATTGGTTCTCCACATGAACTTCCCTCAGCTCAATATGACCTTCCTCAATTGGTCTATACCATCTCTTACAGACACCAACTTGTGAAACTAAATGTGTTATGAAAGGCATCATGTACGAATGTTCTTTGACTTTATGATGTACCACATCCCCAACAGAGTCCACTTGTATGAACAGTTGGCGAGATAGAAAACTGGACGTTGCAGCATAGTTGTTGTCTGGTTGCCCGTTGCATCTGAGTCTTCGCAATCTTTTCGACTGGGGCACGTTGTCTGCGGCACTACCTTATTCCTGCCTGCCAGCTTCCTTTTATGACTTTCCATCCGTTACCATAACAGATCAAAACAGACAAAATTAAGAGCAGAAAAAGCAGAGAAGTAGGTATTACCTGTGAGTCATGTGCCTGCGTCTCACGCTCCCGATCACCAACAACAACATTCTACAGAAAACAGACATCAGTCATCATCATCACGGTTCATCATAGTTTATCATCATCATCTACATCATTATCAACACCACCATCATAACAACTACTACCACCATCGAAATTACTCTCATCATTCAGCTTCAGGTAATCATCACCTCCTGCTTGATAACCATTTTACCATCAGCTGAAAGGCCAAAAGAAAACAACTAAATGCAAAATATTTTTAAAGATTCAAAACTTCAAAAGTAAATACCTTGCAGAGAACGGTTGTAAAATTCAACAGAAACAACAATGACAACCACAAGAGCAACCAACACCAACAACGACAATGATGACAACCACAAGTGCAACTATAACACCAACAATGACAATGGAAAAAAATTTCCAAAACAAATACCTTTACAGAGAACGGTTACTAAAATCAACGAATGCCAAAAATCAACAGTAATGACACCCACGAACTGTGCAACCAACACCACCAGAAACAATGACAATGATAACATACTGAATAGAGAATATGTCCTTTGTTACTAGTTAAAAGAGATTGAGTGACTTACATCAAACACCAGTCGCCACTCGGGCACGGAAATTCTTGCTTGAAATACCTTCAACACTTTCCAAATCTAATCAAAACAAAAACTGTTCGAATTCTTAAGACTATCACTACAATTCTCTACTCTTTCACTCGAAGAAACAGAGCAGTCCCTTAAGCTAATCCTGATATGCAGCTATGGGTATGAAGCGATCCTCCCAGTGGTTTTAACACAACCCAAACGTCTTCAAAACCACTTAAAACCCTTATGTTATGTTATGTTATGTTAATTGTTATGGACTACATTTTCCTAGCCTCGGCATATCAGGGCGGGTGTCCATTCCTCTCCCTCACTGTCTGATCGTCCCACCGACAGTGTATGGTCAGTGTACTCATTATAAATGAGTCGGCTAGAAGGTGCAATTGGAGCCAACATTCCTAAAACAAATTTCTTTCTTGACGAGAAGTTGAACCCCGATCTCTCGATTGACAGTCCAGCACGCTAACCACCTCAAGGGGGTATATTCGGTGCCTTGCAGCCAGGGTTGCGGGTTCGAATCCACCATCAAGCCGCCGCGTAATTGTTTACTGCAAGTCCTTCACTTACAATGCAGTCCGACGCTTCGGCGTGAAACTCCGATTCAGTGTCCGCGCTGTAGTCGGGAGCGCCTCTGAGTAGAAATCTTGAAGGGGCGCTATAACAAGTGCTCACACATACATACATACATACATACATACCCATAGACCACCGAACCATCTGCTATTGCTTACTGCTACCAATTCTACATAAAATCAGCCCGTCAAAGTATAACATACCCTTCAAATTTATGCACAGTGTAGTCTTTTGAGGATCATGCCATGTATACAATCTCTGCCTGTTTCTATCTGTCTGTGTGTCTCTGTCTTTCCATCTGTCTGCATATCTCTGTCTTTCTAACACCGTGTCTGCGTCTCTCTATCTGTGTCGGTATATATTTGTGTATTTCTACTATTTCTGTATTTCTTTGTATGTTCACATGCCTGTGTGTCTTCCTACTTCTCTTTATTAAGTGCCTCTCTGTCTCTTCGGCACGCCGACAAAAGAGGCGTGCCGACAAAAGAGCGACCGACATAAGAGCGAAGGGATCTATCAACGGGGCTTATCAAGGGCACGACAAGCAAAAGAACCAATTTAAACAATTAGCATGTTGCGGCCTGTTATAGTTCTATGGGGTTAAGTGCAAAATTGTCGTTGAGCGCTGCTTACAACTTTTCCTATAAACGGACGTGAAGACTTCCAGTGACCAAAGAAAATGAGCATGCATAGAGAAGTTCGTTTCGCTTGAACAATATCTTCAACTGTAACTTTTCTAGTTGACTCAATAACCAACAAGAACGTTTTAGAACGTTTTTAGACTTTTCATCGAACAGTTTTACTATTAAATTCAGACATTTATTTAGTATTAAATTCTCTTTTCTTCATAGCACTTGTTGAATAAATTGTACTAGGATTAATCTTTCTGGTTGCTTCGATTTTTAATCTTAAAAGTACATGTGTGGTCTTCTCAACATCGCTCTTTTGTCGGCGCTCTTTTGTCGGTCGCTCTTTTGTCGGTCGCTCTTTTGTCGTGCCACCCTGTCTCTTCATGTCTGTGTTTGTGTGGCTCTGTCTTTCAACATATGTCTGTGCATGTGTCTGTCTGACAGTGTCTGTATCTTTCTCTATGTGTTTCTGTATGTCTCTCTTCCTACCTGCATCTCTCTCAGTCTCACATGACATCTTATTTTTTTTGGGCGCAGGGATGACAGCTGTGGTTCTTAGTTCTTACCTCAACGATGGATGCACAGCCGACTGCAGTTAGAATGACGACGCTCGCCCGTTTATCCAGCATATATAGGAAAATGACCAGAATGCTGATACTGCGCCAGACGACTTACAAATTAACAACAAACAATGTACAAATTAACAACAAACAATGCCTCAACGACTGCACACAGCGGCTCATACCGGTAGGACATACCTTCATCTAAATACCACCGGTTTGTACACACATTTGTGTAAATACCATAGCCGTACTTATGCAGCTTCAACTAAAGACCATAATCATCATAATTGTTGTGTACTTTTATACCAATGCCAATATGATACCAGTACGTACGTACTTACGTTTATCTAAATACTATACTACACCAGTGTGTACTCACCTTTACGACATTACGTTTCTTTATCAGCAGTTGAGTAATGATGAAGTCAACGCAGTAGAATCTGATGCAAGATCTTGCACTTTATTCTCAATATTATTATTACTATATATTTGGTATCATATATCTTTCAGGTCCTGTAATTACCATTCCATACTGGTATGTATGCACCTTCGTCTAATAACAGGTACCTATACACGTATCTACCATTGGATCAAATATAAAGCACTCAGAATATTATGCTCACAGAATCCAGCGCGTTTCACTAGTCTACTTCTTCAAGAAATACATGTAATTATAACTTAAAATGTTGGGATAATCACATAGCAATGTTAAGCAAGGATGACTTAAAGCTGTGAAGAATTTTACTCATTGCTCAACCTTTTGCGAATTCATTTGGTGCATTAAAATTGATAGGTTACTTTTACTGCGATAAAAACCCTGGCCGACCGACGCTATATTGTCATTTCTGTGTCATAATACATCGAACTATGCAAACCAAATATACTTGTAGTACTAAGACCATGACAGTGATACTCATGAATCATGAAAGAGGTGCATAAGAAATGACATGCAGAGTCTATATATGCCTTTTATTTCTCACCTGTCTGAGTCGAAAGACCAGCCATCGTCTTCCTCTCTTGCCAAAAGCTGATGTCGCTCTCCATAGCCAAACCCCAAATAGTATCTGAAGAAGAAAGACAAGAAGAATCCAATAAAATATCAAGAACTAAGAATCAGAAATGCGTCCAACAAGACTGTCAATCATAGTATAACCGTTGGCTGTTCCATGCACAGAACTCATTTTCCCAATCATCTGATACAAGTCAAATGCTTTGCAAACCTGAACACATAATTACGTTTCCCTAAGAACAGTTGAATAATGATGAAGTCGTACCAATAGAAGTCTGATTCACGATATGGCACTCTATTCTCATTATTATCATTATTATTCCTGTATTATCTATATATCTTTCAGGTTGTCTCATATCCCAACAAAATGTCCGAAGACAATAGAAACACACCTAGCATGGCTAAATCTGATCGAGTTCCAGCTAATCAAAAGTGACACAGAAGGCAACGGAACTGAAGTCTTGAATAGTAATTGAAAGAAATTGGAAGAGGTATCCAGTTTCTTGCCATTATTAATTAGTATTTTTTTAGGATATAGAACGATGTTCAGAAGCGGACCATGACACCTGGAACGGCTATACTACTACTACTACTACTACTACTACTACTACTACTACTACTACTACTACTACTGCCACTATCACTACCACTACCACTACCACCACTGCCACCACCACTACTACTACTACTACCACTACCACCACAACCACCACCTCGACCACTACCACTACCACTACCACTACCACCACCACCACCACCACCACCATGACCACCATGACCACCATGACCACTACCACTACCACTACCACTGCTGCTGCTGCTGCTGCTGCTACTACTACTACTACTACTACTACTACTACTACTACTACTATTATTATTATTATTGTTGTTGTTGTTGTTGTTGTTGTAAATTGAAGATTTTTCTGGCAAAGAATTCGAATTGGTCGCGAAGTGTCTATTCTAATAGTCTCACATGAAATGATAAAAGAATCCCGTATAGAAAAACGTTCGGAAGTTGGGTGATTAAAATTCCCTTCAGATCATCTATGTCTCTCTCGGTCAGACCTTCAACACACAAGAACATCACAACGTCCTTCAATCAGCAGAATTATCAAGCAACTGGTCAGTCAAATAAAGCACATCAAATGATTTAAAGTTTAAGCAATCAGTCTCAATCACACACTTGTTAACATGCCTCTGTAATCAAATCCTCAGACGTAATCAACTGATCCATCAAATAGAAACAATCAACTAGCTGACATATTACGCAATCAACAGCAATCAACAAAATAGCTGTAGTAAACATTCCACAACGGAGTGCTTCTGTTGGCCGTTCGGATCGATTAATTATTATTATTATTTTAAATAAATTTGTAACGCGCGCAAGGTCACACCGAAATGTGAATCTGAGGCGCGGACTGATGTGTGTGTGTGTGGTGTGTGTGTGTGTAAAGTGTGTGTGTGTGTGTGTGTGTGTGTGTGTGAGAGCCAAACAGTGAACCGAGCTCATGTCGTTCAGGCCTGGCTTTCATTTCCAATGGAATCTTTGCTATGTCGCCGCGAACTGTTCCATTATAGAAAGGCAGCTATATAAAATAGTCAGATGACAACTGCATCATGCGCAGGTATAGATATAGGAACTATCAGAAGTCAAGTAATATGACACAAACTAAGAACAGAACTCAGTTCAACGTTGCTGAAGACTGTCACCGTGAGTCTTGACAACTACTTATTAACTAAAAAGAAAGTCTTTGGCTGAGGTAAATCACTTGAAACTTGTTTAAAACAACTCAGCATGGATGGCACAAGATATCTAAAAATAAAGAGCACTTCTCTGATGAACACTAAAATGCATTCTACCGTTGTTTTCCCGATTGATCGACTCATTCATAATCATCCACAGACGAAACTTGACATACGAGACTGGCGTGTAGCTGATGGTCAGCGGCATTTCTTTACACGTAATGTTCAATGGCTGAAATCAGACACAACTAGAGATGAAAATACTGGCCACATTCGACATCGCTGAACAACATATCCACGTTCAAAGTGGCTGTCCACTGGATTCACGGCTGCAAATCTTTACAACAACCATACGCCATTCCTAACACGCTCCACGCTATCAGATGCAGTAACCTTTTTCTATATAGACAAGACCTGGCTTAGTCCTCTCAACTAATAAACTTCATTTACAATGGCAACAAAACACAGACAGGCAGAGAGCCATACAAGCAGATAAAATAAGAGAGGAACTCACCAGAAGATCTTTAGTTCTATAGCTCATCTCATCTATTAGTAGTATGGGCAGATATTGGTCCTCATACGGCCTAGAAATCGTAAATATCACGTGAAACAGTCAAAAGCAGGCAAGAAAATATATACATGTTTTTCCCTGCAAAAACAATAAATAAATTAATATAAATACATAATGTTCACTGCAAGTATTTGTGCAATGATGATCTTTCTTTGAAGGCCACCATGTAATTTGGTGTCCCTATTTAAGGATTCCACTCATAGCTTATTTAAACTTATTTCTGTTTGTCAAGTTTATTGACTTTGATTTATAAGGGAATTGTTTATTATCGAGACTGGACATAGGACTATTTGTACATGACCATTCCACTAATTTATTTATGCTTCTCTATTTGTTAAGTTATTTTAATATGTATTAGTCAACTTAACGGAAGATTTTTAGTACAAAACACTATAAGCAATAGTAGCTATAGAAAATTGTCACAGCAGTAGTCAGTGTCGATACGCATGCACACAAAATACGCTCACAACTAAACACACACACACACACACACACACACACACACACACACACACACACACACACACACACACACACACACACACACACACACACACACACACACACACACACACACACACACACACACACACACACACACACACACACACACACACACACACACACACAACACACACACACACACACACACACATACACAACTAACACACACACACACACACACACACACAACACACACAACTAACACACACACACACACGGCACACACTAACACACACTAATACACACACACACGCACACTACCACAAGACACACACACACTAACACACACACACACACGGAACCAACTCACACACATACTAATCACACACACACACACTACCACACACACACACACACACACACGACTAACAACACACACACACCACACTTCAACACACACACACACACTCACCAACACACACACACACACTCTCACACAGCACACACACACACTGCTAACAGACACACACACTCACTAACTAACACAACAGACTCTTTACACACACTACACACACACTCAATAACAACACACACACACAACACACATACACACTAGCACACACCTTCAAGACACCTACACACGTACACACTCAACACACACACACTTTGATACACAAACTTTCACACACACACACATACTAATCACGACACACACACTACCACACACACACACACACACACACATGTACAAGGGTCTTCACACACACACACACTGTCACACTAACATACACACACACACACACCAGTACACACACACACACACTCATACACACACACACACACACACACACACACTATACATACACACACACACACACACACAAACACTAACACAACACACACACACACACTGACACAACACACTGAGCTGAAAACATGGATGGCTATTGAAAGACCTAATAATAGCACTTCTATACCAGTAACGCTAACTTCTAATAGAGCAATATCTGCATATGGATGAAGCGCATGTTGTTCGAAAACGTACCAATGGTAGTCTCTCACAGACACCAAGCGGCAATTATAATTACAGTATGTTTAACTCCTTAGGCGAGAACAGAAGAGAACAGAAAAGAACAGAAAAATCTGGAGAGGAGAAGGAGCCTCACCGTATGTAATCCGTCAGTTCTTTAGGAATATCTTTGCTGAAAATGACGACGTTGTCAGTCACCACGTTCAACGTCAGAAGCGATCGCCAGTGACAAGTCAGTTGATCAGAAGCTACCAGTTTCTGCTCACAGAAACAAACTCAGATAACTCAACAGATGCTTTACTTTGTAACAAAAGAGCGCCAGCAGAGTTTACAACTTGCTGTAGGGTTTGAAAGCAACCTAATATGTGCTATGTAACAAGTGTCTTAATATATGCAATCGTGTACACATTCATACATATCCAGTACATTCATGCATACATAATACACTTACATATATACATGCATGCAAACATAAATCCATGATGTGCCCATTAAAGGTGCTAAATAAATGCCCCAAAGAGGATAGTATGACAAAGCAAGAGATAGTCTAGCTCTCAAAATGCCAATCTACTACCAAGCATTCATTTGCTGCTTCTGCTAGCGCCTATATAGCGACTGGCTGTTCCTATCCAATAACGAAAGTGGTATATTGCAAAAGAATATGAAACAGCACCCTATTCAAAATTAAAGCCCCATCTCATATCATTTCAAATGCCAGTAGCAGCAGCCATACAGGACGATAAAGAGTAACAAAGACAGCATAATGATGTGACTCTTACCTCCTTTTTCACGGGATCGTCACTGTTAACTTGGAGTTTGGTTGCCTGAAGATGTGTGTAGTATGTTAGTATTCCCGTCTTGTTGACCACCCAATCAGCATCAAATGGATTCTCTTCTCCTCTTCCTCCTTCCACCGGCGCGAGCACGTGGACGAACATTGTGCCTTTGTTGTGCATCCCAAACGGAATTCTTACTGTGACATCTCTATCACATGATAACGAAAATTAAGTCACCATGAGTCTTCACACAGCACAGCATATAATCATCACAATAGTACATTAACGAAACAGTCAATTACTACAGATTATAGTCTACAGGAAGCAAATCCATGTATGAGAACAAATTTGATGCCAACAGAATCATCAACAAAGAGAAACATAACACAATGTTCGCTCTCCAAATTTATAGCGATAAACTTTCAGTTGGATCGCCAATCTTTGGATGTTTGGTTGCCTGATGATGTGCGTATTATTTAGTATTCCTTCTGGTTGACCATTAATTCGGGGCATAGCGCATGGATTCTCTTCTCCTCTTCCTCCTTCCGCCGGAGCGATAAACACGTGCGATTCACATTGTGCCTTTATTGTTCTGTCATTTGTGTTCTTGGAATTCTTACTGTGACATCTCTATCACATGATGAATGAAAATAATGTCACAATGATTCTTCACACAGCACAGTACAAAAATTTACTCGGAGGCTCTACCAGCACAACCACGGCAGTGAACATTAGACTCAAGGGATAGACTTGTAAAATGCAGTCGCATTGGCAGCAGGTGAATTTCTAATGGCATTCCCATGGAGGGAACTACAAATGCCTTGAATGAATGAATGAATGAATGCGGCGAATGAATGTATGAATGAATTTATGAATGAATAAAAACCAAGTATCATATATTAAATGTAAGAACATAAAAAGACAACAATCATTCATTCATTCATTATTCATTCATTCATTCATTAGCAGTCAGGATTTTATAGATCCCTTCAAGAAACTTACTCGGAGGCTCTACCAGCAAACCACGTCAGTGAAAATTAGACTTCAGCAACTTGTAAAATGCAGGTGCACTACCCCTTGGCAGCAGACGAATCTCTAATGGGAGGCCATTCCCAATGGAGGGCCCAATAATTGTCTAACAGGGAGCCAGCGCAATACATCCCGCATATATGCAGAAACAGAAGTGTATTTAGGAATGCGATCAATAAGACGAGCAGCTGAACGAAGGACCAGATAGAAACGCCCGATTGGTCCAAGTGACAAACCCACTGCAGGATCGAACTGCATTGATCCAATCTGCAAGTAGCAAAAGTATGGACACCAATAATAGAAGTGTCATGGGACAGTGAGCGAAAAATAACCCGTAATTGGCATACAAGTAGCTGGTAATAGTAGCTGCGGGCAAAATTTATGTGCTGAGAAAAACTAAGTTCCTGATCGAGACTCCAGAGTGGCCCCTACGTCCCGGAAGAAAAACGGTAAGTTTTTGATCCAGACTCCAGAGTGACCTCTAAGTCCCGGACGGACTCCAAGAAAGTGACATGCGGAAGGGTTTCCGCCGATTCAAAACTACTCAGGACCACCCCAAACCAACCTCGGTCGAACAATACAATCTTAAGGCCAGAAGAGAACAGGGCAGAGTGAGTTAATGGTGTCAGACAAAGTGTCGTCAGGAACCCATCCCAAGTCGTAGGGCCAGCCACAGAGAACGCCCGGCGCTGCCTAATAACAGCTCGTGAACGGGGGACAAGGAGCTTTGCCTGCGCAACTGAATAAATAGAGCAGCGACCCAGGCGTCAAAAATAACTGATCCAATGCACATGCTTAATTGATTTCATCTTCCTTCTTTTCTCTGCCTTGATTCTGCCATCTGACTCTGAGTCTTACTTGGTGAAGTTTTCATTTGGTTTGAAGTCATTAAGTTCCCAAACAGGATAGAGATCACTTCCATCTGGAGACCGCGTCGTAGATGAGTAAACCCAGAGCTTCAAAGAAACATCAATCAATCAATCAATGAAACTTGACATGGCGCCCCTTCAAGATATCTACTCAGAGGCGAACCCAGCTAGACAGACACAACAGACAGAATAGATAGAGACAAACTGACAGACAAGCATATGAATCAAGAGGTTCTTAAATGACTATAGACTTGTTCAGATAAGCATACATATAACTACATGTAGGTTCCCTGCGCTTTGTTTTTAAGCAGCGCTGTAGAATTTGGAGTTCATGATTATGATTATATAATTTATGTCCACAATAATAGCAATCTCAAACGCTGCGCTGTTGTTCGTCACAATTCTACTCTGTCCTGACTTGAATTCTGAAGACTGCCTTCGACATTATCTCCGATCCATTCTGTTCTGTGAAATGACTGTTCTTCAAATTTCTCGAGAAGGTAATTACAGATTTACAGATGGGCACCCCTCGCAATCAAGGTTCTAAAATCAAAGGCAGGTCATTCACCTGGTAGCTCATTTAACGATCTCGAATGGATGGAGGTTTGAGTGTGAGATATATGGCTTGGTATTACACGAATGATTGCCCATCAAATGGACCAAGCAAACTAACAAAATTGATTATTGGTACTAAACACGCAAATCAAAACATACAGGATTTGAAAAAGTAGACCTAAATAGCTGATCTGACATCTTTTACTGCATTAAAATTAGCAGCGGATGTGGTGTCTTGGCATACGTAATTTATTAGTGAGGCACTGGTTGGAATATAAAGTACAAGGAATTGGATAGTAGAATGTGCAGATAGCGAAAAAATAAGCGCACATGTATACAGCAAATAAACCGGAGGCGATCTGTATTCCGATCAGAAATGAAGGCATGGTGACGACACCTGGCCCAGCCAGTTTACCAATCACCTGCTGTTTACAGAAAAGGACACAGCTAGATAACTAGACATTCAAATAACCTTTATAAATTTTATTTCCAATTGCTATTTATTTCAACTGCACTAAATAGTGGCAAATTAGATGAATCCTTGTGACGAAGGCAAGTAAGTGCTATCAGACAAGAATACTGTCCAAATAGACAGAGTTAAATAAATAAATGACATCCACTAAAAAACGGAAAAAACGTGATTCTAAAAAACGAACGACGTTTTTTGTCGCATAAAAAAGAAAAAGGCGTTTTTTACAACTATGGTCAAAACATGTCATCAAGTCATTCAGAATCTGAGAAAGTCTTCCTCTAGCTGTTCTGACAACATACCTTTAGCTGTGGGTGTGGTGTCTTGGCAACGTTATTCTTGAGGCACTGGGTGGCATTCAAAGTACCAAATGGGATAGTTTCGATCCAGTTAACACTGGTGTAAGATCATTCAGCTAATCTGTAGTCCTCTTACTTCATTGTACCAAATTTTCTTTTTTATATAGCAGTGTAATTCAAATGCAAATTTCTTTGCTATTTCGAAATTTGTGGACAATTGTACTCGCGTCTGTCCAAAGGCTTTGAGTCCTCAATGCTCCTCTTAGGTCTCCAATGCACACTTTCTTAATGTCCTCCAACCTCTGTCTCGTCGTTCACTGTCATAGTCAAGTTGTACACATTTTCATGTCATCAAGCCATTCTCTGCAAAGTCTTTCTCTATAGTTTCCACCAGCTGGTGTTCATTTTCTGTTGTTATCCATTGTTTGCCTGTCCTTGACACCAAAGAGCTACTTTTCATCCAGTTAACACTGGTGTTAGATCTTTCAGCTAATCAGCCCTCTTCTTACTTCAGATCACCAAATTTTCTTTCTTCTTTAGCAGTGTAATTAAAAGATATCAATTTTTGCTATGTCGATATTCTTTAATTTTCACGTTTCACAAACATACAATGCTGGATGGAAGATGTAGGCCTATTCTCAATATTTTCAACAGGCATAGCTTAATTACTTTTAATATTACAACTTACCATTAGTTCTCTGGATTGCTATCAATCAATGTATGTCCTATCATACTAGACATAATATTTGTAATAAAATAACCGATAAAGATAGGCTCGAAACAATAACATAATTTAATACTTCAATTCCAGGAACATGAATTCGCTATCCATCACAAGAATTCGAATGCTAGAATATATACTGTTATCGCGCGTGACTCTGATCTCGCGCAAAAGATTTGCAAACCTTTCTCTTCCAGAGTTGATATGAATGACTGAAGCTGTAATGCTAAATAATGCAGATAAAGCTTATTAAATAATCTCCCGAGATTTCTCAGAGAGTCAGGGCCTACATTACATCACCGTAGCTGCTTTTACGTGGTATATATCTAGTATAAATTACCCTTAAATACGTATTCCCCATCTGATAGACCTATCTATGGAATTACAGATTGTTCTAAAACCCAAGGACCACTAACACAGATTATACAGATTCCTTCCTTACAAACAAATAATTATAAAACAAATGTAAAAGACAAAGCCTAAATACAATCTACAAACCTCGTAGTCCAACAAGTTCAGTTGATTGTCTGCAAATTCAATGACGTCATCGTCAACTCACAATTCCTACAGCGCCACTTTGAGATAATAAGAGCAGGACATCAGCTGATTCACAGTAGTACCAAGAAGTAATTGTATTGTATTGTATTGTATTGTATTGTATTTTTTATAGCGTCCCTACCAGATTGCCCATTCAATTATACTAATTGTAATCTTAATAGTAAATTTATATGGCGCCACTTTCATGATACACTCACCAGAGGCGCTCGATGATATACACTAGATCTATACACAGTGTAGCAAGGATCGAACAGAATGGTCTTCAAGCGTTTGCAGGAAAGACGGAAAGATCAAGAGGCTGGAGCGTTCATGTCGCAGGTTCTTAGGCAATTTATTCTGAGACCGACCACAGCAAAAATTTTATGCTGGACCGGGGAAATCTGTAGAAGTCCAGGAATTAAGTGCCAGTCTCAATCAATCTTTGGGAGAAGGACGACGTGAACGGTCCTACACTGTTGTGCATGTCCTGCGCAATCATCACTACTTAAGTCATCATGTTAACGATTTAAACCGGCTTGCCAATTTATTCCAGAACTTATATTAATCTAAACAATTTTGTTTTAGGCGATTTAGAGACAGAACCTCTTCATCAAATCGTGCACAATTATAAGAGGAAAAGACAGCCAGCGATTTAAAAGAGCTTGCCAATATATTCCATAACTTTAATTAAACAGTTTATTTAAGCGTGTGAGAGAAAGAGCTCCTTCACCAACTCGTGCAAAATAATAAGAGGAAAAGACACCAACGACTTAAACCAGCTTGCCAATTTATTCCAGAACTTTTACTTAACAGTTTTTAAGCGATTTAGAGACAGAACCTCTTCATCCAATCGTGTACAGTGATAAAGAGGAAAACACAGCCTAAGATTTAAACCAGCTATCCTATATTTTAGTTCAAACCTTTACAGTTTTGTTTCAAAGGTGTGAGAAACAGTGCCTATTCATCAAATCGAGCACAATGATAAGAGGAAAAGACATCCATTCGCAAAGACTTAAACCAGCTTACCAACCTATTCCAGAACTTTTATTAAACAGTTTTGTTTTAAACGTGTGAGAAACAATAATATTAATGCCTCTTCATCAAATCGTGTACATTGATAAAGAGTTAAACATAACCAAAGATTTAAACCAGCTTGCCAATTTATTCCAGAAGTTTTTATTAAACAGTTTTGTTTTAAACGCGTGAGAGAGGGGGAAGAGACAGAGCCTCTCCATCAACAGTCGGTGGTTTCTATTCACTTCTGTTCTGATGACTTGTGTGAGATGGACAGTTGGTTTATTCGAAGATATGAAGGTTTCCAATCACCATCTTTAGTCAGACATATCATTCGTCAATGGCTTTCCTAAGCGCGATACAGCCTATATCCAACAACAAACAATCATTTACAACAGAACTTATTTGGTAAAGCAACTTATAAAATGCATTACAGTGATCAAGATGCAAACGTTTCTTCGGATGTTGGATATTAGTGGTTTTTTGCTCGCATCTCAGCCAAACGCCGCACTGATGGACGATCATTCACAAACCTCTTTCAGAGATACTCCGCCTTCTGCGGTATTTCTCTCAGGCAGTGGTTCCAAAAACATTTTACACCAAGGACCAAAACCAGCCATTGTGTAACTCCCGGAGAGCCAATCATCTTTGTTTAAAAATGCTTTAATAGAAAAATTAACTAAAAACTTCTTCAAATATAAAATCAAACATGTTGCTACTGAAATATTAAAATTTAATGGAAAAAGTTAAGTAGAAAAGAAAGCAGATCATAAATCAATGCGTGGCACTTAAATGCACAGCAATTATCGATGTTTTGAAGCTTCGAAACATCAAAACATTAAAATGCCGTTAATGTATGGTTTAAATGATATCATGGCTAAAGTCATAAGCGCAGATAAATTGTTTTCTGGAGCCTCGACCGATGTCTATATTTATAAACTTAATAGCAGAAAATGATTGTTCAAACATGTACATGGAACCTAAACGAATCTAAATCGTTTGTCAAACGAAAGCAGATATTTAAACTGTCCCTCTGAAACAGCAGTTGCATGAAATCATGTGATCAGCAGTCGGTGCTACTGGAAGTTCCATGAACTTGCGCCATAAAACATAATTGCACTTCAAGTCTAGCACTTCATGCTGAAGATTTTGTTCCAGCTGGCAGAAGATAATGATGAAATGAACGTAAATGATACAAACCATCTCTGATAATGGTAGATGACAAAGATCACGTCATCCAGGAAAAAAGAATTAATGCCATAATCAGCGATTGGTATCCCAAGGACGAATCGACAGATGTGCAGAACGAAGGCGTTGAAAGCCTAGTAACATAAGCTTGAAACTGAACCATTTGAAGGCTTTAAGGTTGACAACATAAGCAGTCTTTTTCTTCCTATTCACAAAATTTACTGTAACCTATATGTATTTTAACTTTAAAATTTCAATGGTGTTGCTATTGCAATGCAAATGGCCTACTGCAGCAAACTACTTCACCACATCAACTCATAAGGAGGGAGTAATCAGAAGAAAGAGGCTAAATGGCTTCCTGGTTTAATTATCTGATAGACAGCCTTTATTTGCCACTGAATCAATAGAACACTAACACTTCTTCTGCATTGATAATCTCTGGTCCAACCACTGAAAAACAACAGTGACGACAGCGAAACAATTCATTCATTCATTTCAGGAATTTATATATCGCCTCTTCAAGAAGCCTACTCAGAGGCGCTCCCAGTCCAACCACGGTGATACAAGTAAGTCTTAAGAAGCCTGTAGAACGCAAACGAATTATCCCTAGGTAGGCTAACAGGCGTATCTCCAACGGGATTCATATCGTAACTGTCTTTTTGCAGAATACTACGTTCCTTCTTAGACTTTGTATTTCTAGCAATATATTGTAGCTGAACATTTTCATAGCATCTTCTTGGATCCTCTTCAAGGTGACCTCCTGTTACCATGAATTTTATGACACCAAAGCAAATTGACTGTTAGGTTGTCTGTAAGCCGATATGTTCTTTTTCGTTAAATGAGACACAGGTTAACGCTTACAGTACGTACCCTGAACATCAACACATCCCACGGTAAATCAGCGACTGACTTCAGCTGAAATTCAAATCAACTTCAAATTAACTAAGTGGAAACAGCGCCGAAAAGTCATAAATATGTCATAGAGGTGCTTCTTGACACTGACAGATGTTGGATTACACAACGTTAAGTCGTGGTAGATGCCGTTCTATACGCGGTGGCTTTAAGCCAAAGCAGCACAGGTCCAGCGATCCACTGGAGTCCCTTGCGTGCAATTCAGATACTTGATTGGTCCTCATATCATCAGCGCTCGTGAATAAGCTGGTGCCCTGCGCTTGGCTTTCAATTGGCGCTTTAGAAGTTTGGAGATTACGATTACCAGATCAGCAAACTCTCATCCAAGACACCGTGGGCATATGGACTGTCCCACTATTTCTGGCCATGCGCACATTTCTTCTTTCTGAATGATTCAAATGATGTGTAGCTAATGCTACAGATAATAGCAGAAGTAAATCTGCACCTTCTAAATAATAAATAATAAGTAAATCTGCACCTTCTCTGAGAAACTTATCACAAATTCACAATCACGATCTTTGACTGACTCAATATTACGACGACAAATGCACTTGCAATGATCAGACCAACTGCACCACAACTGCAGTCATGTCACCTGTAGTGAATGGGTTAAGGCGGAAAACGACCTCCTCTTAACCACCACTCATGACGACGGTTAAGATGATTACCTTGTAATTGATGAAAACCTGAGGCAGCATGAAGAGGAAGCCAAATGAAAAAAATCCTGCAGAAACGACACAACCATAAGTAAAATAATCAGTAGGTTGCATTAAATTTTAAGTTCTCATCAACTAATTCACTTGAAAGAGACTAAGTCTTAATCTCAGTAGATAAAATGCAGCTAATCTCAGCCGGCTGTAGTCAGAAGGTAGTCATTTCATGAAACACTTTAAAGTTTAATATTTATTGAAAAGGATAGAAAGAAAATTCTTACCATTGGCAAGACTCTGAATGCACCATGAAAACCCGCTGTCAATAAAATAAACCACACAACATCATCATCACCACCGTCATCTCTTCATAATCATCAACATCAACGTTGGGAGGTGATAAATCGGTAAACTCGTAGTCTGGACATTTTAATCCCTGCTTCCCATGTAGGCCTATGTGTGTATGCGTGTGTACGTGTGTGTGAGTGTGTGTGTGTGTGTGTGTGTGTGCGCGCGCGTGTGTACGTGTGTGTCCGCAATGAGCAATCGGGCTAATGTAGGCTAGCAGAATTTCAAAGGAACTTGTGTCAACAGCTCCAACAGCGAACAATACAAGATCAGAACTCAGTTCAAGATTACTGCCTTGAATCTGTTTGCACATCATCAATGCCTTCAAGTTAGGGATGAGCCGATTGGCATTTTTTAACCGATTTCCGATTCCGGATAGTTGGCCGGCTATTATCGCGGATTCCGGTTCCGATCCGAATAGTTAATTAATAAAACAGAAATGAAAACAAAATCTTGTTTATTCTCGCTAGATGTAATTCCAACATCGACGTATATTGGCCGATGAATTCCAATGAGAGTTTATGCACTGAACTATTTAAAAGAAATTAACATTTGATAGTTTGAAACCGCGTGGCATAAGAAAAAAGCCTGACTGTCCGCCATTTTGTTGACACGTAGAGTAAAAAATTTTTTATTTATACGGACTTTCAATTAATTTAAGATTAAAGATACCGCAGGAGCTCGCCAAAACAGGTTAATATTTCTATATTAAATGAAAGAAGAAATTGCTTTTGGTCAAAAATATTACTTTTTGTAGTATTTGGATCGGTAGTTCTGGGATCGCCGATTCCGATTTATGCCGATTAGTGCAAAATCCGGCCGGATCCGATTTCCGAACGGATAATCGGCTCATACCTACTTCATGTCATCATCGCCACCAACCATTTCATAGTCCATTACAAACGTACAAACGTCCATTCACACGAAAACTGTGTTTTATTTCTGATCATCTCAGATGTTTGCATCTCGGTTCACCGACAAATGCGCCCCGACAAATGCGCCAGAAAAAAGCGTCCCGACAAATGCGCCCTGTTGAATGAGACGAAAAATGAGACACAACGAAAGCGGCAGAGTGCACGATATTTTAATACATCTACAATTCTACATAATAAACTATAGCTACTAAGTAAAAAACATTCTAAACAGGAAAGTATGTTGCCAGGGTGAGAGTTACATAGTAATAGATTATATCTTTTCAAAGGCGATTGTCGTAAGTTCCTCTAACTTGTCAGACAGTTTAAACCGATTTTCCGGAAGTAGATGAGGATTGGAACAGTCTCATAACTGATGGAAGCCACCTGCAATCGACGAATTTACTGGACTTATTTTTCTTAGTGGATGGCTGCCTTCGCATATGTCGGGGTTTTTATGTGGTTTTTGCTCATTTGTCGGGGCGCATTTGTCTGGGCGCTTTTGACGGGCGCATAAAAATTATGTTTGGAGGCGCTCTTGGCGGGGCACCCTGCATCTCTTACAGTATATGACCGTGTCTTGTTGCTCACCTCTTCTGGAAATTGTACATCACAGTGTAGATGATGACAGCAACCCACGACGGAAACAGCACATAGGACAAATACCTCATCGCCTGAAAAATACAACAGCAGCTATAGCCATGACACCAGCTGAGCAGCAGCAGCATCTGTAGCCATGGTAACAACCTTGGCAACATCAGATCAGACTCAAAGCCACCATAGCAACAACTCAAAATTACCATCGTCATCTTCCATAGCTCATCGAGATTCAGAATTTTTTTCATTAGAAGTTCTATGCTTCCTTCATTCCTTCCACGACCTCACTCCCAACTGTAACAATTGATTCTTCACATGAACTTCCCTCAGCTCAATCTGACCTTCATTGGTCTTCAACATATCTTTCATCTGAGCCTACTGTAAGAGGTGTTATAAAAAGCATCATGTACGAATGTTTTTTGACATTATGGTAGACCACATCCCCAAACAGGGGACCACTTGTATACATAACTGGGGAGATAGAAGACTGGACGTTGCAACATTGCTGTTGTCCGGTTGTACGTTGCATCTGAGTCTTCGCAATCTTTTCGACTGGAGCACTGGAGGTACGTTGTCTCCGGCACTACGTTACTAAGTTACTCCTACCAGCCAGCTTCCTTTTATGACTTGCCATCCGTTACTATAGCAGATCAAAATGGAGAAAATAAAGAAAAAGACTGAGAAAAAGGTATTACCTGTGAGTCAAGTGCCTGCGTCTCGCGCTCCCGATCAGTAACTTCACCATTCTACAGAACATAAAAACTTACATCAGTCATCATCATCACGGTTCATCATAGTTTATCTGTCTTTTGTTCCAGGAATATCCTCAGGTATATAAAGATGCTTCTGTTCCCATAAGACTAATGATAGAGTTCTCCCTAATATAGCCGCACATTTTCCCTTTCTCGGTCGGAGTGAATCGCTTTTAGTTAACGTGATAGCAAAACGGTGAATTTGCAAGTCGATCACAGAGATATCATTAGGAATCTAGGATATTAGTTGCAATATTGGCGATGAGATCGCAAAGAGGATCTCCAACTCTCAGTTCATTCTTAAAATATGGTATTAACTCGATGTATGGGACGCCACCATTTGAAAGATGCCAGCGCGTGGTTGAAGTTGAAATCCTTTAAACAACAGATTCTCTACTATCTGCCACACTGTATAATTTATGGTTTCCTCCAGCCTTCAATGGCACTTAGAAGACATAAACTTTGATTTAGATAGCAACTGCTTTGCCAAAGAATACGCCCGTTGGATTAACTGTCACAGAAATCTTGTTTATTGGTTTGTAGAATCCAATGGAAACATTGTCAAATACTTCTGTAATGTTGTATCCAGAAGGGTTTTGAAGACCGAAGTCGGACAGTTGAATAGAGAATAATTTAGGAACAGCTGTTCCTGTGTTTAGAAACGCAAATGCCCAGCTGCCCTTTGGTAGTATTGATTTTGTCCAGACCTGAATATTTCCACGCTAAACACAAATTATGTAAAACTGAAAGAACTATTACAATAATTAGTCATAGCAATCTTAATAGAAACTAATAGACACTTAAAATAGCCTTGACACACCGTTACGCAGTATCCTTTAATTAAGAGCCTGTTAAACGCATTAGGAAGTTCACAGTTACTATGTTCAGTTCGATGTCGAATTACACATTCTGGACCATCAAAGTCTAGAAGGACTCAGATTATAATCATTTACAAACATGAAGATGCGAATTAATAAAATGCACACACATTGTCGCTGACGCTGTTGTCGCATCAGTCATTTGTAGTAAATCTGTTAGACATTACCAGCAAGCCAGAGAACTTGTAATTGTAATTGTAATTACGACAATTTATAGAGCATCGTCGGTAGCAAGCTACTTCTAGGATGCTGTACACACATACACAATGTCAACTGTCAGCACAAATGCTAAGAGCTTAATAGCAAGTACAGTTTTAACTGTTTTTTTAAACATGAGAGCTTTTGATTTCCTGGATAGCTGCGGGAAGACTGTTCCAGGCACGTGGGACAGCGACCCGAAAGGCCAGATCGCCCGCTTTAGTTTTTGTTGCAGGAATGAAAACATCAGCGGACTTTGATGGTCGCAGCCGTGACCTCTTGGAATCATCTGATAGTGGCCTGATGTTGTCTGCGAGATAGTGTGGTGCGCAGTTGTTTAGGCATTTACTGAAGCTCGCAAGACAAGACGAGCAGCAGCGTTGATGACCGCCTGGAGCCGAGTGATACTGCGCTGTTGAAAGCCAACAAAGGCGACAGTGCAGTAATCAATTCGGCTCAGGACTAAACTTTGCACAATATGGCGAGTCACATCTTGTGTGAGGGACCGAGAGACAGATCTTATCTGTCTTAGGATGCCGAAACTGGTCCTCACAAGACCTGTGATGTGTGACCTCATTGATAGGTCACTGTCAAGGAAAAGACCGAGATCGCGGACCTCGTTCTTTGGTTTGACAGCATCCGTACCAATGGCGAAAGGGTTTCGATCTAATTTACCACCCTACGTGAGGACGAGCACTAGAGAAATTCTGACTGTGATGAATTCAGCTGCAATCGATTGCATTTCATCCAGTCAGCGATGTCACTGATGCAGCTCACTGAGACGGACCACAGATGATGTACGTCAGTGGAGTCAAGACGACACTAGCCATAGATCTGTGAGTCATCCGCGTAGAGATGACCATGCAGACCATGTTTGGAGATTATGGATAGGATGTCGGTAGTGTAAAGAACGAAAAGAATGGGTCCCAGGACTGAGCCTTGAGGAACGCCACAGGTAAGGATAGTGGCTGTAGAAGAGGAGCCTGCATGGCGGAGGCATTGCTGTCTGCCACTCAGGTAGGACGTCATCCACTCCAGCGCAGTGGATGACACGAGAACAGATAGATGCAGGCGCTGGAGCAGAATGTCGTGGTCGACCGTGTCGAATGCGGCAGACAGATCCAGAAGAGAGAGGAGAAAGGTTTCCAGAGTCGATTGCAAGAAGAATGTAGGACAGAACCGTCTCAGTAGAGTGGAAAACACGGTAGGCCGACTGTATGTCTGGGAAGAGCTGGTTGATGTTGATATAGTTGATGAGCTGCCTTGACACAACCATTTCCAGGATTTTAGACAGAACCGACACGTTGGATATTGGCCGATATCTTTTTACATCTGTGGTGTCTAGGTCAGGTTTCTTTGGTAGCGGTGTAATTGTTGCAACTTTGAAGTCCGTTGGCACTCTTCCAGTCGCGACGAAACAGTTTACCAGTTGGGTGATAAATGGGGCAATCGTACCAGCGCATTCCTTCAGCGTCCAGGTAGGGAGCGGGTCGGACGTTGACTGCTTGCTTGGAGTGCACTGGACGAGCCCCATATATAATGTCACCAACGGAGACAGGCGAGAATGATGGTAGACGGTGGGAAGTAGTTGAGTAGGCGGGGTACGCAGCGTCGGCAGTGGACTCTATCATATCAGTCACTTTCTTATCGAAGAAGCGATGGAATTCGTCGGCTGAAATGAAATTGTCCGCTGGCGTGCGTCCCCGAACTGCGAAAGAGATACAGGATTTACGAGTTTGTAACAGCAAAGTTGAAAACCGAAATGCATTCGAAAAGTGTCTATGGTCCTATTATTGCCCACGTTACTTTGAACTCTCGATTCCTACCATGACTGGGTCCTGCCAACTCAAGGAGAGCTAGAGCGGAGCTAATCTCATCTCCTGCAGGAAGTTCATGGCCGATGAGCGGGATAGGGGCCCTAGATTCGTGAAGTGGTGGGTAGGAGCGAGCAGATCGGTCTGTCGGATGCCCCGCCGGGTTTCTCAGCTTCGTGAGGGTGTCTTGGGTCTTCTATTATCTTATCAGCACGACTTGATTCTACATTACCAGTTCGCCAAGGAGTGTAAGGCTGACATCCTCTGTCCGGGGTTTCCAATCTGGAAACAGCCGATTGGTCAAGTCGACCAGGTTTAGAACTTCCCCGCCAGCGACCTATTCTTTTTCGGAGCCGACCTCAAAGAGGCATTCTGTGATTGGACCCGGAGCCAAACAGTGGATCCTGGCCATGGAGAGGGGTCATCCCTTCTGGTCTCTCGTTCAGAGGCCAAGGACCAGCTTACCTCATCCTCACCTTGTCCTATCTCGGCTTCTATAGCGCCTAAGAACTCAGACATCAGGCAGTTGCCCGGCTTAGCCAATAAGTCGTCGTTCTTAATTAACACGTTTGTGATTTAACAAATAAATGGTTCTGAAGTAAATTAAATGACAAGTGCTTGTCGAAATTAAAGGATTTACATGAATTAAAGATTGCTTCTTAATTGCAAGTTTTCTATGAATTATAGGTTTGCTATGATCTCGCTGATTAACAAAACTCAAAGCATATTATCCGCTGATTGAACACAGTTCAACAAAAAAGCGATCAAACACAGTTATTCAGCGATAAGAATCTACTTGCCTTAAACTATCACTCGTAATACATCAGAAGAATACATTAAAATCAGTGGATCGGTAGTCACTGTCAGAGATTTCTACGGATTTAATCCCTAATTCAGACTTCACTCAGGGCCGTCACGTTATGGCCTTCTTTGCATGGGCGGAGTTTATCAGGGGCTAGGGGCTAAGCCCCCCCAGAGACCCACAGACTTGACCGTGCGTCATTAAGGTATTGTGATATGGTATAGCTTAAACCACCGAATATCCTAACACTTTACTATATCTCATGGAATAGCCATCCCATCCCTACCAGTTCCTGTCAGCACATGTGAATTTGGTCCTAGTACACAAAGCATAGCAGCCACAAGAAGTCAGAGGACTGTTAAAACTGCGTCATCACTTCAAGACTTCGTTGCTACTACACTTGAACAACCTGAATGCAATGATGATTCAGCACGAGCAAGCAATGGACGCAAAGAACCAATGCAATCACCCTGGTACAATCAGCTGTATCTGCCTGTTTGTGATACAGTCGGAGTTCCGTTTCGACAAGAACAGTTGATCGTGGCCAAATCCGTTGATGCCGTATTGCACTGCGATAAGGATGGAATCAAGGTGCTCGTTGACATATTATACGCCGACATCCTAAACATCAATCCGCAAGTTCTGGCTTCCGAAATGGAACTGTTTTCAAGCACGGAAAATAAAATTACCCTCGATGTAATTCAGAAGGAAATGACTGAAGCTTTTTATCTTCATTATTGAGAAAAGTTTGTCAGCGATGCGACGCATAGAAACTGGTTGGGATCAACGATTGGAGAGGAACGCTTTCCTTCGCTGGTTCTTCTGAACATTGAATGTTAGCTAACGACTGCTTTAGACCCCGAAAACCTGATTCTCATGCATGCAAGCAGTGGAACTATATGGGTATATTTCACAACCGGAGGCAAATTAGATAAATTTCCGTTATCTCCTTTCGGAGGCTTACACAAAGTGTACAATTATAATTTATAATTTGTATGTACATCACACGGCATAAGTTAGTTATAAACAATTATTTCTGTTATATTAATTAGATGATTAGAATGTGAAAAAAATTATAAAGTCCAATTTTAATCCGAAATTGCATTGTCCTTTCTAATGGTGCGTCAATTCAACGTTACATTATGGTAACAATTTTTTTGAAAATTGACATCTTCGAAAGCAGGGAACATTTCTGCATTGATATTACCAAAAAAACAAATCAATATGGATGTTTGCTTCTGTTGACAATTTTCGGAAATTTATCCGGTAATGTCATAGTATACAAAAGATTTACAACTCCGTGACTGTAATTATTGCATTTTGCGTATATAAAATTTGTTGTTCAAAAATAATATTGAAACTATTTTTTATATCTTAACTCGTTAGGTCAGCGTGGAGACCTAATTATGAATATTTTACAACTCTGTTACTACAACTTAGTTACTTTATTTTTCTATTAAAATGAATTTATTTCATGGTACATGTAGATAATTTATCGTCATAATAATTTATTTTCTGTGAAATAATTTAATGCACACTTAATACTAATTAATCACTATACAGTGGCGGTATATCGTAATGTGTATTTATTACGTAACGGAGTTGCAAATATTTAGGAATCAAAGTTGTATGTGTTTCACATAGTAAAAAAACTAAAATGAAAAATTAGGCCAAATCTGTCAAATTTATGCTCTGTTCAATATTAAGTATGCTTCAGCACTGCCATGCAAATATTTGTGTAAGAATTTTTTTATTTTTCGCGACTTTTTTTCTCTAATTCTATTTATGAATTTGCCTCCGGTTGTGAAATATACCCATATACGCTTAGAGCTGCTTTAGCGTAGTCGACTATTCGCACTATTTTTGGTGTAAGGCCAGTAGGTATTTTTTCAGCAGTAAAATCCTTGCAAATCTTCTAACTAAAGGCCAAAATTAGTACCAAGTATGCTCGAATACATGTGGCTGAGGGGCTAAAATCGCCCCCAAACAATTTTTAGGATTCGATAAGCTACTTTTGCAGAACGCCCCAAACCCCTCCGTTTTAAAAGGGGAAGCCGCTTTGTTGCGGGGAAGGGAAGGCGAAACTATGCTTTAGCCCCTCCCCTAGAACCAAAACCAAACTCCGCCCATGTTTTTTGTAAGAGCAGTAGAAATGGAGATATCACAAGCGCCTCTGGAAGGGGCGCTATAACAAGTGTTCAAATACAATACAATCAATAGTCACGCCCTTCTAGGCCACCAACCGAGAACGGTATTTCACGGTCAAAGTGCATTTTAGCGTATTTTATTGATTGTGGAGGTAGACGTGTATTTTAGCGCATTTTTTATTTAAATGGTTTTCATGATAACTGTAATGCATCCAGCTTCTATTTAAGCAAGATTCTTTCCATCAGTCCCACTTCTATTAATCTAAAATTATTTTCATCAATCCCACTTCTAGTTAGCAAGCATTCTTTTCGTCAGTGCAACTTGTATTAAACCAACGCGAAAAACCTAAATCAATGGCGAGTCATTTACGAGGCTAAACAACATGGGTTTTCATCAATCCAGCTTCTATTTTAGCAGAGAACAATTTTCGGTTAACGTGAAGTTTCGTGTCGTAAATTATTCGCCATTGTATGGGTTTCATCGTTGGTCGAAAACAAGTTGGGTTGACGAAAAGAATTCTCGCTCATTTGGAAGTCGTATTGATGAAAATCATTTTTACTTAAATAGAAGTGGGATTGATGAAAGGAATCTTGCATAATTTGAAGCTGTATTGATGATAAATAATTCTTAATTAAACAAAAGTTATATTAATGACAAATAATACCTGCTTAAATTGAAGCTGAACTGATGAAACGAATTCTTGCCGAAATAGAAGTTGGATTGATGAAAAAAATAATGCTACAATGGGCTAATAATTTACGACGCTAAACTACACGTTTACCCTATTTTTGTCAATCCAACTTCCATTTAGGCAAAGAGTTATTTTTATCAATCCAACTTCCATTTACGCACCCACATAAGAGAAATAATAAAATACGCTAAAATACTCATCCGGCAGCATCATGAATTAAATACGCTAAAATACGCTTTTACCTATTTCACATAAAAAAGCGACCGCGACCAAAGTGCTAGTTTTAACTTCGACATTAGCAGAAGTCAGACAGCCAAAATATTGGAGCTCTATCTCTACCGAAATACAACCATGCGTGTGACGAATTTCTTCTCACATTAAATATAACGAAAATCAACTCGGACTAAAGTTTCAGTATAAGCCTACCCTATTTGCAAGTTCATAAACACGATTCGTCCAGATTTCTAGCGACGCTCCTGCACCTTCGCCAAGACTGCACTTAATAGACTAATTTTTCTGAACGTACCCTTCCGGTGTACCCCGTGCTCCGTGTACCCGTGCCCCGTGTCACAGTCCAACAACCCTAAGGACCAATTATTTGGCGTGTACTCTCCTAAGCGCCTAATTTACAGGGGCCCAAGGGCATTGCCTATTCAGAGCCGAGCAACTATCAACGACACCCGCTATTCGCCACAGTGCGATTACGTCATCAGAACTCGAGCCCCTAAGACATCACATATAAAGACGCTACAACATGCGTAGCGATATATCTTATCTGGCCGCTGTAACAATGGGTTGGCCGCAGGTCAGCCGATTAACGCTAAGCAATTCCAGCTTAAAGCCGTGTTCTGAAGATATATATTCGCTCTGGGCAGAACATGCCACTCCATAATAATTATAATAATCGAATTACGTAAACCTTTCAATGACTGAACTGCAACCCAGTCCCTATGCCTCGGACACATCTTGTCACAGTATATATTTTCATTCTCAAGCAGCGTCTAACTTAGAAATCATCCCTCTGCTCAGGGATTATATATTGACGAGGGATTGAGCTTGTGAGAGCAGGATAGGCCAAGGATTATCTCAACGAGGAAGTGAACTCTTGAGAGCTCATAGGCCTTTACTACAGTTAATATGCACTATAGTATATATGCCGTTCGCTTACAGTTTCATGCATTAATATGCAAAGTGTTGAGAATTGCAAGGCCATTCACGCAGGCCCAGTTCTCTTACAGTTTTCTTACAGTAATGAACTACAATAATTTTTTGGTATAGCTTAAGTTTAGTCATAATCCATTGTCACGTAGGAGGAATGGCGCTCAAAGGCGATTGAGTTTAAGATCTTGATTCCCATACGTAACTGTTTTCCAGATGTGCTTCGTCTTATCCGAAGGAGCCGCGCACCTCGGTCTCTAGCGTCCTCTGGTCGCCGATTTCTATTATCTGCTGTGCAAAGTGAAATGGTTATTCCAACGGTCCGAACTTCCATGGTCCCAACATAGAAGTCTGTCGTCGTCGGCACATCTCTGGAAATTCAGCCTTTATTATTGTAGTGTGTGACATGAAGGTCTTAGCTCTCAGTCTCTTCTCTGCAAGCGCTTGCATACCATTCTCTTCGAATGCGGTTTCATGTTGTCAGGGCAGTCAGGCTGGGAGCGATTCCAATGAGTGTCTCTGATGTGGTGCTATATATATATATATATATATATATATATATATATATATATATATATATATAATGCGATAATAATTAAAATTACTACAGCCAGTGCGTGCTTGTGAGGTTGTGATTTCTTCTGGCAAGATTGTGAGTTTTCCTGAACAAATTCCATTGACATAAAGAGTCAATTCTGCTAACTGAAATTGTATTGCGGTTGTCAATGTATAAATTCAACTGTTCGACACAACAAGGCGATCAGTTAGTGCTTCAGAGAGTCTTTATTCTTTGGAAACACTTTAATTTATGATACGTTCAAATATTCATAGCGGATTTGTGCAAACTACCCTAGGCAGCAAATTTTGCATTTTTGCTTCCATTGAAACCTCAGCTGTTATCTACAGAATCTGTCACGCTGAGTGCTTGTGTTCTTGTTTTGTAATACGTAAGATTTTGAGAAAATTGGCAAGATTTTAAAAGAATCACCCAATAATTGAGTTTGTGCATACATATATAGACAATGTACTTGTAATTTAATGTTAGAACATTTTAAAACTGAGCTGCGACTGATTTGTGTTTGTATTCAATGTGAGGAGCTTCTCTGATCAATGCCGAACAGTAATCAGCACATTCAGCAGCATGCTAATACTCCACATACCGTTTTATCGTTTCGCCATTGTGTCAACGTCCAGTCAAAATCGCTCGCCATGTTCATTGCTTACGTCACCAACATTTGCTGGGGGAAAATCCACATGGGAATGCAAGAAATGTATTTTTAGTGACATTCTGACCTCCATCAGATTAACTGCTTGAAGCGTCTTTTCAACTATAGCTGAACATAAATTGGTGATTTGTTATTGCCCAGGGAGTTGCTTACAACGTCTTTCAAAGACTTCCCCGCCATCATATTGCTCAATTTTATTCAGAGGTTCGTCAAAGTAAATGTCATTCATTAGTTCTTGGTTCTTGGTCTCACCTATTCAATGAAACTTGTCTCTTAAATACTTGAACCCCTTTCCTTCTTTTCTCAAAGCCTTGACAAAGTTCTTCACTAGTCCAAGCTTGATGCGAGGAAGTGGCAATAAAACCTTACGAGGATCAACAGGTGGTTCGTGATGAACGACGTGCGCGTCGCAGCCAGTTCTTCGTGATTTAGTGGGAATCTCTTGCATGATTGCCCCACTCACAAATAAAGCAACAATACTTTTGTATACCGTACCTGCATCCAACAAGAAGTGCTGCATCTTTCAAATCACCACACATCTTCCAGTTATGCCTACTGTACTGGGAAGTATACAGCAACAGCTGTATAGTATCTCTCGTCTTTTTCAGTACGGCGAGATGAGTCCTATGTGACTTCACCGGTAGCCCACCACTCGGTTTGTAAAATTTGTGTGTTGTCATTTTGCTTTATTTTGTGGTGAATAAACTACTTACTTACTTACTTACTTACTTTCATGTGAACAGGATGCCCTATAGGTATTGACGGACTATTGTGTAATAGGCCTAACACTGCTTTAAGGCTTCCCAATCGCTTTTAGTACGCTCTCGTCGTTAAAGTTTTAAACAGTATGAATCGATGAATAGTATAGCCTTTCTTACGGTTACAACCAAGTGCACCAAACATTCAACATCATCGGTTTTAGTTTTCAAAATGCATGAATTCGCTATGGCGCTTGCGAAATAAAGAGACGTTAGTTTCTTGTGCCAGCAGATACCATCCAAAAAGGGTCCGAGAGCCCAGCAATTCCGCTTGACTCTTTGCTAAATGTAAGTTCCTGACTAGGTAATTCAGATCAGGTTGGGTTAGCAAAATTAGGCTCACCGCACTATACAGTTGTGGCAAATCAGAATCGATACAGTCTTCTATAGATATAAAATGCTATTGTTATGTATACACAATGCTATTTATGCCCTTTGAGCATCAACATGCGTATAAACAGATATCAACCAGTCTGCAGTATGCAAGCTCCTTTTATAGCCTGTCCTGCCAACATCCATCGTGACAAACCGTGCCCAGGCATGCATGAGCCTTACCATTTACATTGAATGTTGTGCAACCTACACTGAGTGCTTGCCTGGAATACACAAAACAGCTTACTTTGTGGGCAACATAATTATAAGTAGACTGAATTTCTTAAAGGAAATTTTAAAAAGTTTATTAGAAAAACTGTACGTAACAGGAAAATGTCAAGGTCATTTTCGTGATCAGCAATCCAAAGGTACACCAACAAGTTTTCAGGAAACAAAACCTCTGTTGTGCAGTGCAGCTGTTGGCCTAAATTGCTTTAAGTCTTATTCCAAGAAATTGTTATATATTTCAAGAAGCATTTCACATTATTAAGTTTTTATTTACGTGCACTGATAATATAGATCGGAAATGTCAAGTTAAGAAATGATAACTTTTAACAATTTCAGTTTGTTTCCAGTTGTGAAAATTTAAAATACTTGAAGAGTATGCTATGTTAACAACACAAAGTAGAGGAGGAGGAAGAAGAAGAGCAGTCCCTAAAGTTCGACAGAGCGGTTGCAGCCATGCATGAGTATGCAGTACTGCCGGCTTCATTTTCTTAGCCTCGGCATGTAAGGGTTGGTGACCATTCCTGTCTCTCGTGGTCTTGTCTTCCCACCGACAATGTACTGTCGAACTTTTACAGCTGAGTTCACTAGGGGCGTAGATGGGGCAGAAATTTCTAAACAAATTCGGCCTTGGCGGGATTTGAAACCCCGACCTTTCGGTTGACAACAGGCTAATCAACAGACAAGTGCCCAGTCAAAATAATTGCTCCTCCTTTGCAACAAGTCTTCCTTGAATACCTAGAGGATCCTGGTTGATCGAAATAGCCGACTGGTTGAGTAGCAAGGCCCTTGATTGTGGCTTTATAGTGCGCAGATCCGCTGACATAATCAGCGGGGCTGCCAAGATGGACCAGATCGCCATGTGCGAACGTTCTTGGTCATAACTGAGGCCATAGTTTCCAATCACCAACTAACATAAATTAAAATCCATTATAGGGTAGCAACTAGTCAACATTTGAGAAATCTCAAATTTTCGTATATAGTGTCCCAATATCTCTCTGTCCGAAATCATCAAATTTAGCTACAAAGTCAATAATAAAATAAATGCGTTGTGCGATCGGGGGGTCTGTTTCTTGCCCGCCAAAATTTGGGATTCTTGGCACCTACACCGCCTTATTCTCTGTCTGTGGAAGCTCCACTGGTCCTGATCAGATCCCTGCCTGCATGGCTTCTTTCCAACATGGCTCACCTCCTGGCTGAACCGATAACATACCTATTCAACCTTTCGACACATAATTCCTGTGTTCCTTCCTCCTCTTCCTCCTCCTCTTCCTCTTCCTCCTCTTCCTCTTCCTCCTCCTTCTCCTCCCTCCTCCTCCTCCTCCTAGCTCCATTACCCCTAGTCCTAAGATCCATAACCCAACCTCTGAGGCTGATTTCCGGCCTATTTCTATCACATCAGTATTGTGTAGATTGTTAGAAAAACTTATAGTGCGCCTGTACAATGTACATCTATCCTATCCTCACTAATTATGTTGAGAATCGTCCCTTTGCTGACGAATTTGACTACAGGCCTTCTGGTTCTACCTCTGCTGCACTCATAGCCATTACTGACTGTATTTTTAACTCGCTTAAATCTGAACCTTATGTCCGCCTTATTTCTCTTGATTTCTCCAAGGTTTTTGATACAGTCAGGCACTCTTACTTGGCCGATCAACTGGCCTCTCTACCTATACCTGTTAATATCTTCAACTGGATTCTCTCCCTCTTGAGCATTCCTAGAGTATTATATAAAGACATATTCTAATAAATCACTTAAAATTAAATTAAACGATAACCAGAAAGGACAAGGTGACATACAAATGAACACATATATAAATATATGACTAACTAATGTAACAAGCTGCGTTCTGTCAGCCTGGTGTTCGGAATAAACGAAAAATTGATTGATTGATTGATTGTAGTCATTGCACCAAGTTCCGTGGCGTGATCTCTTCCTTGGCTCACATCAATGCTAGTATAATACAGGGTTCTCGCATGGGCCCAGCAAACTTCTTAGTGGCCATCTCTGGTCTTAAACCTCTCCATAGCTTCAATTATATCTTCAAATACGCTGATGATTGCTATCTTTTGATCTTGGCTTCAAATATCTCCACCACAGATGCAGAATTAGATCACATTAGTGCCTGGGCTCGCAAATGTAATCTCCACCTAAACCATTCTAAATCTAACGAAATTATCGTGACCAGACCAAATGTGAATCTTGAACAAGGTCCTCCAATTATACGTGGCATAAAAAAGGGTCACTTCCCTGAATATATTGGGTATCGAGATTTCTGCAAAGTTCGGTTTTTCCTCCCATATCCAAAAGATTTGTGTACGGGCCAAGCAATCTCTCCACGCCCATCGTATTTTAATCTCGCATGGGCTCTTGGGAGTCAGGCTATATGATGTGGTCCGGTCCACCACTGTCAACCGAATGCTTTATTGTTCCCAAGTGTGGTGGGGCTTTGTCAGCAAACAGGAACGTGACTCTCTAAGTGCTGTGGTCCGGAAGCTGGTACGCTTTGGCTTCTTACCAAAATCTTTCCCCACTTTTGAGGAACTCTGTAAAAAAAGCCGACCAAGACCGGAAGCTGGTACGCTTTGGCTTCTTACCAAAATCTTTCCCCACTTTTGAGGAACTCTGTAAAAAAGCCGACCAAGACCTTTTTAGAAATATCTTAACTAATCCCGGACATATCCTTCATTACCTACTACCACCTGTCCTATATACTGGTCACGATCTGCGCCCACGCTCACATAACCGTGTTCTTTCTAGATTTGATTCCCTCACCAGGCGTGGTTTCCTGGCTAGGTTGTTGTTCAGCTAAGCCATATAGTGTTTTTTTAGTTTACTATTTACTAACTTTTTCGCTACTATCTGATAACTCTGTATAACTTTTGTATGTACAGCGCCGTGCGTTTGCCAGCGTTTAATAAAGAACACACTTACTTACTTACTTACTTACGTACTTACTTACTTACTTAATATGTTACGAGCAAAGTTGGACCAACGTGAATAAAATATATAGAATGCATTTGGTCAATTATAGTGTCTGCGCTATTCGTTGGCAGTATAGACGGAGATCGGCACGTCGTTGATGTAAGCGTGCTTCAGAGCAAAGAAGATAAATGGAAATGAAAACATTTAATTAATCTGTTCATCGGACAGCACTGAATAACTTCCAAATAGCATGACAACTCATGCAGACGAATTGAAGAAACACATGAAAGCTTTTTGGTAAACCTACATTTTAGCGTATTTTTGTTATTGCAATGAACGTATCCTGTGTTTTAATGAATTTTTTATTTTTCTTATCTGGCTGCGTAAATGGAAGTTGATTGTGAAAATAATTCTTTGCGCTGAAATGGAAGTTGTGGATTGATTCAGTGGCGTATGGAGCTGCAATGCCGCCTGGGGTGACGACCCCAAATACCACCCATTGCATGTTAATTTCGGATATGCTATTTTTGAGATTGCAATTTGCATGACGATCGTCGATTATATTACATATAAGCCTATAATTTTATTTTATAAAGTTGATAGCTTGATAGTTTATAATTTTTCGCTGCATTTTTTCATTATCCGTTTAGCTATAGCCTGCATTTTCGACTTACTGAAATCTATTATTATAAAACATCTAACTGCATGAGTTGCGACTGTAGCTGACCCGCTGCTTCTGTTTTGGATGCTGAAGAAACAAAATAGCGGCGCACAGCTGCAACACCACCTATTTTTATGCGCTTCCTATATTCATCATCACTTAGTTCAGCCTCTTACTTATTACCATTCGTAATGAATGAATTAATTAATTTTGCGAGTGTATGTGGTTAATACGAGTAATAATTACATCACAGTAAAATTCTTAAAGTTATTATCTTGTTAGTTACAGTTAAAAATGATATAGTGCGAACCAAACGGAACTATCAAATAGAAATGATGGAATTAAAGACATGTAGACACCAATTGTTTTAGCGAAAAATAATGCCATTTAAGATTCCAAAAAAATTATATGTCGTTATTTGGAAGAAGCAACATATACAGTAATGATTGTGTCCTCTATTTAAAAGGCAAGACAGCGCTGCTGCACTGCATTCTTCAAAGATTATTAGGCATAACAACTGTTATTCCATTGTTCAGTGATGGTGCAAACACGGTTACTCTGCGCAGTAGAAGTTTCAGTTTTATTAACAATAAAACTCCAATTAAACGATGTATTTTATTTATTAGATTATTTGGATGATGGATAATAATATAATATGCTCATATTTGGTAAACATTTAAAAGAAACTGCTTCCTTATCTACAATTATATTTACTGTTTTTTTGAAGGAAGTGAATTTGAGCTACGAAGAGATTCCATTCGATTCCATTCCTTTGGAGCAGAAGCATGGAATGCATTCGAGCCCATAACTGTTCTGCATCGAGGCTGGTGTCACGACAACTCGTCGAACGACATTTCGTCTACGACACTTCGTCGAGCGACAATTCGTCGAACGACATTTCGTCTACTAAGTTATTTGATATTGTCACTTTAAAATGGAAGCTGGATTGATGAAAAAACTGTTTCCCGAAATGGAAGTGGGATTGATGAAAACATTCCTGTGTTGGAATAGAAGCTGAATTGTTCGAAATAATTTTTCACGTAAAAATAAGCTGGAAATCAACATGGATGCATGGATGAAAATAGGTTTCCATTCAACAGAAGCTGGATTGATGAAAATAATCTTGTCAGTAATTAGAAGCTGGATTCCTGAGAACATATAACACGTTTTAGCGAAACTATAAGAAAGCGGCCTCTGTTGATTAGCCGTAATGGATACAGATACACTAGTAGACGAAATGTCGTTAGACGAATTGTCGTAGACGAAGTGTCGTTATACGAAATGTCGTTCGACGAGTTGTCGCGGAACCATCGAGGCTCAGCTAAGAGACTGGTACTTGATGATCGCAGGCAACAAGGAGGGATGTAAGGATTTAGTAGTGCATGAATGTAGGTAGGTGTTCTGGTGCTGAGGGCTTTGTAGGTCAAACAGGCCAATTTAAATTTTATTCTGAATTCAACAGGAAGCCAATGCAGCTCATGGAGTAGGACTGAGGAGCATGTTCGTAGTGGGACACGCATCACTACACGAGCTAAAGAGTTTTGGATTCTTTGCAGCCTTTTGAGTTCAAGGTCTGAGATGCCCACAAAAAGGGAATTAGCGTAATCAAGACGAGAGGATACAATGGTATGAGACATATTCTTGGTTAGAGCCGACCGGATGTGAATTAGCATAATCAGGACGAGAGGATACAATGGTATGAGACATATTCTTGGTTAGAGCCGACCTGATGTGACGTATTGCCCTGATGTGACAGAAACAAGAGTTACAAAGGTTTGTTATGTGCGGTCGGAATGTGAGATTACTGTCCAAGGTTACTCCAAGTGTTTTGACAGTATCTAAAAGTGGCACAGCAGTGCCTGCGAGGTCGACACTAGAAAGTGAAGGGAAAGAACGCAGGCGTTGGCATGAACCGAACAGAATTGCCTCAGACTTGTTTGGGTTTATGGCTAAACCATTTAAACAGAACCATGCATACATAGATGAGAATGCACTCCTCAAGTTGTAATTTGCCAGACTGGTCAGTGTGTGACAGAGCAATATGGAGTTGAGTGTCATCCCCGCCCGAACTGTTGTAATTGCATTCCAAAATGCTTAGCTCTATGACTGATTGGGGAAGTAAAGACTGTAAATAATAAAGGGCCGAGGACAGATCCCTGTGGTACTCCAGCAGTGCAAAGTGTGGGCTCAGACCGAGCGGTACACAGACTTCCTTCTTGTTCTACCTTTCTTTCTTTCTCTCCTACTTTCTCATTTTTTATCCAACATTCACCCCTTTATATTTTTCTGCAACCCTATTTTGCCGCCCCTGCACAAGTGCCGCCCGGGGCGACTCGCCCCCTCTGCCCCCTTAGATACGCCACTGGATTGATTAAAATAGTTTCTTGTGAAACTAAACTTGGATTGATGAAAGTGTTTTGCGTACAAATGGAATTTGGATTGATGAGAAGAATCCTATGCGCAAATAGAAGTTGGATCGATGGCGGGGCTGTATCAAAACAAAGTCTCCCCCATTGAAATAGAATCTCCCCGTCTACGATACAAAGTCTCCCCTACTAAAAAATCCCCTCTATATTTCAGTTGCTTTCCTATATAATTTTAAATGTGATTAATATGTACATTTTCGTAAAAAAAATTCTTATGTGTTTACTATTTGAATTGGACATGAAAAACATGAAATGAAATAAGAAAATTATAAAATAAATGTTTTATGAGAGTAAATGTAGAACACCACTAGGATATCGGACGCTTATGTCAATAAAACGCAATGGATAGGCCTAGATTACACACAATGTTTGTTATAGCCTAATTAAGGAAATGGCTCTGACCACAAGTAGGCATTTTACTGATGCTAGTTTCTGAAACGATTCTGTGATCAGTAATCCCTATCCCATTCAATAATTAATGCTGCGTTCCTTTTGCCAGCTAACGCTAATTAGCTTCCCGCTGATTCTTTTAGGGTTAAATGACTTAGATCTACCACTGAAACTGTGTTGGATATTGATCATTCAATATTATTAGCGTCAGATATAATATCAGGCCAGCTTATTAGCTATAAAGGTGTCTGAAACAATGCATTACATGTACTGACTTCCTGATACGAGCTAGCACGTGGCTTCTATGCGATTCTTGATGCAGATTAGGCCTAACCTTCAACTGATATTAATCAACTGATATGAGCTTGACTTGATTTTCTGTTAATCTTTTTATGCGGAATAGGCCTACCATTCGTCCATTGATCTGGTTAACATATTCGTTGCTTACTATTGTTAGCATTCACAGAACCACTGAATAAAATTATATTACTCGTTGGTGTACCCCTATCTTAGTTATTGTAATATGGTATGGGCATCTACTTATGACTCTAGACTACTATTGCAAAAAGGTGCAGTTCGTATTATTGCGGAGTTCCAAGGTGCGTTCATTCTGGACTACTATTTACAGACTTGAAGCTACTTAAACTAGAGCAGATTCGAACATTACAGATTGGCCTATTTATGTAGCGCTATGAACATGGTTTACTTCCAGCATGTTTTAAGGGATTTTTTCATCTAGGATCCGATGTTCATACTCACTACACCAGAAACTTTAACTCTTATCGCCCCATTTACGCACACACCAATACTCGCTTATTCTCCATCAAATCTGTTGGCTCCACAACCTGGAACATGCTTCCCTCTCACATACGTTGTGCCCTCCACCTACGGCACTTTAAAAAAAATGCTGCATGCCTACCTGATTAATGGAAATTAGCTATAACCTACCCTGCCGGATAATCTTTTTCACTGTTAGTTAAGGTTTTCGGTTGTTTTTTATATTGCCATAGTGTTTTGAATCGAGTTAATCATTTACTGTGTGATATGTACAATACTGTTTGCATTGCTGTACGAAACTTGATGTTACACTGTTTATCAAGGATTTAGCTAATTCATATTTCTGAAATGTTGTTCTAGGTGTCCCTAGTTAGCGGGATCTTGATCCCTTTTGGGACTCCTCTTGCGGCCAATCCTGATACTTTATGTTGAAATGTTATGTGTTTTCATTTGGCTTCAATAAAAGAGATTTAATTGATTGATTGATTGATTGATTGATTGAAATCAAACCTATTTAGTGTCGATAGGCCAATATCAAACCCTTTTCCCGTTTATTAAACAAATTCAAGTTGCGCCTGCACCGTTCAATTATTTTTGCGTATTGCAGCCTGTGCATTATAGTTTCCCTGACAATAGTTGAACCCAACTCTTCCATAAAAACAGCTCAAACTACTGAAGGGGATTACTTGTGTCACTAACATCAACTTTTCTACCAGAAGTTTCGTTTCTTGGAAGATTGCGACATTTTCACCGTTTTCAACGATCGCAAAAGTCCGCAAAACATATTATTTTGCGACTATTCAAATCAATACTAAATATAGAATGATAAATTTAGAACACCATAGACGATCTAAATAATAGAGCAATAGCATAGAGTAATAAAAAGCGAGTTAAATCGGGCTAAACTGTAGGGATAAGGTTGGACTATGTTTGGCGAGTTATCTCGGGGCAAACGCTGCAGGCTAGTTAGCGATCGGCGAGTATATTCGGGGCAAACGCGTAAGAGGTAGAAAAAAGCATTGTAGTCCGTGAAGCCAGTACAGGCTTGAGATAAAGACTACTGAAGCATTTGTTGAACCATGGAATTATTATGCTTGCCCTTGCCTTTCTGGCATTCTTTAATGAAGATTAGGCATTATAGAACCACTGAATAAGCGACTTAGATGATCTCAACGGATTCAGTATTATAGTTACTGTAGTATAGGCCTTTCATTTATTTGAGATCGTAGTGAACATCTAAAACAAATAGCCTACAAGCGTTATTCCGTGACTTTCATTAAATTAGATTTTCTGCATTTTAGTTTTAAATTTTCACCAAAAGTTCAAACTGCTTGCTTTTCTGTGAGTCTTTGATGAATTCACTCAAGCAGCACGACTTCTTCTCTTCACAACATCTTTAATAAAATTTAGAGAATAATATTAGCATAACATAACACACGGGGTTTTGATGGCTCAGAATTTAGTTAAACCAAGCAAGCTAATATAAAGTTGATTGATTAGCTATAAATAAAATTATGGTGTGATTATAGCCTATGTCGCATTAATCAGTAAAATTAATACAAAGTGGTAATCCCGTAGTTTAGGTTGGTAAATTATTTTAATGTTTTCAGTGCAATACTTGACGTTGGTAAGCAAGCAGTCTACCTATGTCTATGATAACTAGGCCTACCTTCGATCCAGCGTCCATTTTATTAAAAAAATTACCGAAATGCTATGTAAGCAAAAAATATTTTTCATCAATGAAACAACTATTCTCATGGATTCAGCTTCTACTTACGGGTATAATTTTTGTCATCAATCCAGCGTCCATTTTAAATTGACCATACGAAATAATTTACCAACTTAAAGTATGGGATTAGCCACGAAGGCCTTAGAATTAATTGACCAGATCCTACAAATAAGCGAATTTAACCATGGTAGGCCTACCCTTGGTATGGAACAACATCCCGATCACCATTCGTCGATTGCCTAACTTGAAATTATTTATGAAGACTATGCGTAGGCCTAGGCTACTCGTCTAATAAATGCTTAATCATTTAAATCTCTATGTTGCTGATACTTAGTTAAAATTGTTTTTAATACTCCACTATGTGTATTATTTGCTAAAATTAATAAATATGGACTATTATTTCCTTAAAATGGCAACTATGACAATAAGTGCATAATTGTTGATTAAAACTGGGAACAATAAATTGTTTGAAAATGAAAATTGAAATTGAAATAAAGTCTCCCCGGGGGCGACTTTATTTCAACGGGGGATGAAACATTCTCTCCCCCGGAGACTTTGTTTCAGAATATAGTCTCCGGGGGCCAATTTATTTCGAAACAGATCCGCCGGGGGAGAATCTGTTTCGAAATAGAGTCTCCGGGGAGACTTTTAGGAGGAGGGACTCTGTCACGCGACACCGGCTCTGGTCTCTCCCCAGTTCCTGCACTATCTAGAGCAATCCGGCCTCCTGCAGTGAGTCCTGTCTCCTAACCAGTCTGGCTCTAGGGACCATCATTCCACGGAAACGCCCTCCTATATCTCTGAAATCTATACGGCTATTGATAAGTCATAATTATCTGACGCTTTTGGCACTTTTTTGATGTCTTCTATGTTATCGATATGGTTGACCATGATATCTGTTACATCGTCTGCAGCTATCGTGTTGCCTTACTGGACCACCAGGCCTATTCTTTGGTTTCAGTCTTATCTCACGAGCCGTATTCAGATGATTGTCCTTGGAGACTCTAGAATGCCTTGGGTTGGGGTTGAGTTCGATGTGCCCCCACTGCCCCAATCCTATATGTATACTGCCAATATACCTTCCCTTTTCACTAAGCAACTGGTCATGGGTCACCTGTATGCCGATTATGTCCAAATCTTTGTGTATGACCCTCTGTACTGACAAAGATGGTTGTTGTATCTTTCAGTATCTTGGTGGCAAGCGGTGATACTCGAGCGACAGCAAACTTCGGGGGCTTAGTTTGCAACTGAACACGTGCATGGGTTGTATCTTGCACAGACAAACGAAGCGACTTCTGCTTTCTTTAGATGACTCTTATTAACAATCTGTAAACAGCTCATTACAAAGGACGATTATCGGTTGCTCAACATAGCGTAATGTTTCTGAGGTCAGATTCTTATCGTATCGTCGAGTCATATGGCACCGCAAAGTCAGGTCTTGAAGGAGGTCCTCAACAAAGCGACCCTCGGACCCTGCCCGCTTCTGCCCTCTTTTTCGCGAACTCGTCCTCTATTCTCTCGAATCTCCCCTTCGCCCCAATCTGCGCTCAGTATCCGTCTTCCGCTTTTCCCTGTCTTTTCTATCGCCCGCCGCCTGTCAGTCTTCCATCTCTCCCTAACCCAGTTGTAGGCCTACTATTCGTTCCCCTTGCCTTGTTGAAGCTACGCCTTCTCTCTTTCTAACCTCTGACAGGCGCTGTCCCTCGCCTCCGCGCTCCGTTCCCTTGGTCCTACATGTCTACCCGTCAGCTGTCAGTTATGTCTAAACTACAGTCGGTCCTACGAATCTTAGTAGGCTATAGTTCATGAAGTATTCCATACTAGCGAAACACATAATAGCAGCTTTATATTATATCGATACTAATAAGAATAATATAATCGTGGCCGCTTTCACTACCTCAGAGCAACTCCCAATTGCGGGATCTTTCGACTCTCTTTCTCACAATATTCATCTCTGAATGTCTGCTAATCGGCTATAGCTTAATTCCTCAAGACCCAGTTGATCTGGTTGCAGCTAATCAAACTTAATGTTCCATTTCTTTCTGCAAAGTATCCTGCGTTTACTTTCTTATCCAGCGTCAGTGAGTTGGGTGTCACCTTATAGACAGCAATTTAACATTTTCTGAACATCTTCTGAACCTGAAGCGCTCTTGCAACTACCATTTGAGTCGCCTGCGTGCTATTAGAGCAAGGCCTTATCTAGGGGGTGTTTTGGGTGTTTAAACACCCCCCGAAATTAAATAATGTAAAAATGAAATAATGCACTAGCGCCTTGCTGGCAGCTTCTCTCGAAGCGTTTGTGTAATAGGAGACAGACAGTGAAAGGAACAGAATCAGACAGACAGCCAGGCTGAGCCAGTCATTCAGCCACACAGCTTATCGATATACCGACATGATGTAGGTCATGCTCACACTTTCTTCCAAAGTCTCCTATATGCCCCATATTACACACTCCCTGTACATTATTCTCTTTCCAACATCACCAGCCACAAAATCAAGAAGATATCTCTCATCAAACTAGCCTCCCACACATTCTGTTTCTCATGTGTGACACCAAGGCTTGCAGTATATCAAATTTCTAGCAGCCGCAGTAAGAGACAAATCATTCATTCATTCAAATCAAGCTGTGGTAGGCCTATTATAGCCTACAGTACAGTCCCTGTACACTATGCATTTTGGATTGCTAAAAATTACAAATCTCTGCCAGTCTCTTATGTATCGGTGATGCGGCTATTAGTGGATAAAGCTGTTATGACACATACCTGTAAGTGTAGATGTCATCATTATCGCCAATTAACCGACCCTTGTGGAGGTTAGCTCATTTACTGTTCATCAGTATTACATTAAAAATCTCATTTTGCAGTCAAAGTTTTTCTATTTTATGCATATTTTATTTAAACCGAGTTGAAAGGTTTGAGTTCTTGTGGAAATATCTAACCATGTCTGCAAGTGATTTGGCAGGAAAAGCTTTAACTTTATCAAAGCATTATCCTGCAGACCTTAATGGTCATGATTTCATAACAGAAATGCAACATTTACCCTCTGTGTATAGGGCAAAGTTTGAATATGCCCAGTTAACACCACTGGAGCTTTTGAACTCATTTGAAACAGACACACAGTAAATCTTTCCGATCTATTTCCAAATGTCTGTGTTAGCTTACGTACATGTATAGGCCTACTGTTGAGAATTCCAGCAGCAGTATAGCCTAACCTCTGCAGAGAGATCATTAAGTAAACTCAAGCTGATTAACTTAAGGATCTTGAACAGTCTACAATGTCTCAAGACGGTCTTGCTTATTTATTCATTCATAATTTGATTCATTAATTCATCCATTGATTCATAGTTTCATTCATTCGGAGGATTCGGCCTTGCTGAGCATTGAGTCTAATTATAACATTGCCAGAACAATTGATTTTTATGCTGTCATAAGACATTTTTCCGAAAAAGCCGGAAAAGCTCCTTTTTAAAGCAAATAAGCCTATTAAGCCTTTTTAAAAGCAAGAACTTCTTATTTGTGGCTGGGTGATAGTTGTTGTGCCTCCCCAGGTTTTTCTTTAACTTGAGGCTTAATACTTTCATTTGAACTTCTGACTGAAGTGAAGGCACTCACTGACAGCAGCACACCATAAGACTTACACTGTTATGTAATAAATGTTGCATTGTAGTGTAAGAATTTACTAAATGTTCCACCGAGACTTACATGTATAATAACGGGTGTTAAGACAAAAACATACTCCATAAGGGGCCTGAAAATAGTCTTGAACCAACTTACAAAATTCCTCTCAAAACCCTGCTGACTTATGTGTCCAATTTGTTGTTCCTATTAGTAGGCCTACTTCAGCCATTTTGGACAGACTGAGCCATTAGTTTTGAAGTTCTTATTTCTATTTTTTTTTAAATAGATTAAATCATTACAATACAATGCAATTGGTGCATTTGTAAAATTGATGCTCTTAAATCGTATAACACTAACTGTACTACAGACAGTGTGTAATGTATAGGTCGCCGCGGACCCGCCATGAGAACTCACGACGCTCCTCTAAACCCCTTACGCTGTTGACTCGGTTGCTTGTCGGCTTGCTCAAGGACGAGTAAACACCCCCCGAAACAAAATCCTGGCTACGGCATTGTATTAGAGGATCTGTCTCCTCCTCTGTTTTCACAGCCATAGTCCATGCTTTCATCTGCTGTCGCATTAATAACTGTAATTCGTTACTAATCTTCTTGCTGGTCTTCCCAAGGTATGACTATTCTCCTTTTAATGGGTCCTGATCTCTGCATCTAAGTTCATTGCCCTTCTCTATAGCATTTCAATTTATATGACTGGTGAACTGCATTTTGCTTCCCGTTGCTTCTCGAGATCGTGCTCAAGTTTACACAACTCAGCAAGGAGAGGCTCTCAAATACCTTTGTGAGCTGTTGCGCAAGCCCACTTCTGCTGTTTCTCTTCGTCCTCTCCGCTCTCTAGACCGTCTTGATCTCTTTGTCCCTTGGGCAAGGACTGCTATGGCCCAACATCGCGCCGTTGCTATTGTGGGTCCTTCCTCTTGGAATGACATTCCCTTTTTACGCTCTAAGATTTTTGCAGGGGTCTCTCCAGTGGCGTAAATCATGGGGGACAGAGGGGACTGTCCCCAAAGTTTTGACTCAGTCCTATCTGTTCCCCCCAAATATGCAAAAAATCCGACCTCCGAAAAAATCTGTCCCATCCAAAGTTATGTACAGAGTTTCGTTTTTAGGACTCTCTCTCTAATCTGCTGCTGCTTGAAGACTTTTCTATTTCCTTGGGGCTTTCACGCTATAAGAGCGCCTCTGAATAGCTTATAGGGCCTACTGTAAGAGGCCCTTACAAATTTTCAAATGCAATAGCCTACATCGTAATCGCAATCGTAATCGTAATCTCCAAACTTCTAAAGCGCCACTCGAAAGCCAAGCGCAGGGCACCAGCTTATTCGCGAGCGCTACATTACGAATACAGAGTGGTCCAACGGCCAATCGTTCGGCTAGCAGTGAGTGCATGTGAACTATCAACTCTGGGTGTGAATCCGTTGGTTGGGCCCTCTGTGTGTGCATGTTGCGTTTGTGTGTGTGTTTGTGTGTGCGGAAGCGCGTCAGTGTGTCATTTCTGGTTAATTGCGAGAACTGTTTGCTTACTGGTGATTGATGAATAATTTATTTGTAATGACATCACTGAGCCTACATTATAGGCAGGGTTTGGGGAGTTAACAATATGCGCTATTGTCAGCGTCAATAGATAAACTTAACTACATAACTAACTAACTGGTTAGTGAATCAGTGAGCATGGAGTCAGCATTTCGTCGCTCGACAAGTAGACTGTTCTATGTGCACTTTTGGTGAAACGGAGAAAATCGAAAAAGAAAGTTTAGAATTTAGTAGCCTACTGAAAACTCTTTGGTGGGACAAAATAGAGAAAAATGTGTTGAAAACATTTATATCGACATCGGCAACTTTAAACAATCACGACGATTGAAGCCTCTTGCATAAGAAAACATAATTTGAAGGCAACTTTCGAAATTTGTTCAAATAGAAAAAAAATATTACAGAAATAGCGATGTACAATTAAATGTAATCATGATTCGTCATTACATGAAACATTGTAATAATTATTAGTGAAATTAATTATTACTATCGCTGTAATAGTATAATTAGTTATAAAGGTACATTTTAAATATCATTTTTAACTGTCATGCTTGCCATCATTGTATAGGCCCTATATGTGCATTATTATCGACTTAGTCTCTCCATTTTGTCTCTTTATGTAATATTATTTTTATTATACTTTTGTAACGGAACATGCTTACTATTAGGCCTATAATGTTCTATATGCATGTGCGAATCACAGTTTGCCGTTCAGACCACGTGACCGTAGGCCTAATAGAACAAAATAATCCTGGACCAATAGACCATGTATATAATAATCAAGAAACAGCGTGTTCTGTAATAGCCACGTGATTAAATCTCTGGAATATAATTGGTTGTGGTTCAAATATAATATTATAATGCCTATCAGTTGGTAAGAATATGCAAATAGAATAAAATACTTCTGTTCTTTTCCCAGCAAAGGCACCATTTCAACAAGCGCCATTTTGCACGAAGATAGAACAAATTACCCTGAATCGGACAGTGTGTATAACTCAAAAGTAAACAAAACTGCAGATAGAACACTATAATTCTCAGGCGGCGATTTGGTGAAAGTTGCGAAGTCTTTTATTGCAGTTTAAAAACGGATTATATGGTAAACTCTACATGGGTGGCATATGCAGCATTTAACAAATTTTGGACATAAGTAAGTTAAAGATGAAGAATGGCGAAATCTTGATTTATTATTTAGTTGACGGTTATGTAACAGTCTAATGGCTAATTGTCGCAATAGTATATATGGGTATTATTGAAAGCACGCTAAACTACGTATTCAGAATATTTGCTATTCCTACCGCGTCAGGGTCGTTGAAATTGCCAGGACCTGCCACTTCGGCGAAATGATTTGAGTTTTTTCCGTAGAATTCAATGATGCTGATGACGCTGTCCCAGGAATCATCGACGTCGTCAAAATTCCGCCAAGTGTTACAAAACTCGGCAACTTTTGCGTAGTTAGGCTAAAAAATTCAAAGCCAACGATTAATTGTCTTCCTCAAGATCTGCGGCTATATCCTCTTAGTTTCTCTCACTCTCAATTCCGGAAGTGCTTGAAAACTTCTGCTTGTCAGTGATGATACTGGTGCAGATCGGGAGCGCCACAGGCCTTACTAAGTGATGCTTCCTAAATTTTAGATCACAATTTATTACAATTACAATTACAATGGTCAAGTAGTGGAAAGAAATAAACATTATTTTTGATTTACCTTCATGCGCGACGATTCTTGGTACTTTGGCCATGCAGTGGTATAAACCATCGGTCGACCTGTCTTATTCAGCCAATACCCCATAGCTGGAAAAGCTGGACAAATAAGTAACGTTAACAGATCATCAAAGGCGCCAGCCGGAATCTATTGTGCATTAGTTTCTATAGCACCTTTTAAGGACTTTGAACAGCGGAAAATGGACGATCATGCTATTTCGGTAGAACAATGTAATGTCAAGAGTTGAAAGACCGGTGACTTTTAATTAGTCTGAATCATAATTGTAGGGCCTATTAGTTTAATTTATTTTGAATTATCCACAATAGAAATAAGAATGCAAACTTCCGTAGAATTGTAGAAAAACGAACAATTTATAAAATTATAATATAAGGATATTACACATTTGTTTCCTATCACCACATTGAATCTAAACAGTAACAGCAGAGACCAAATATCAAGCAGCAGTTTTAATTATTTCTGCTTTAATAGTTCTTCGTAGAAAGACTGTATACCCTGCATTTCTTAATGAAAGTCGCAATTCCCTTAAAAGAGGCTAGTTTTGTGGGATTTGTTATTATTCATTGTAAAGAGTTGAGGAACGTTAAAGACATTTTACCAAATTCATACACAGTAACAGAGTTAAGCATTTAACTTACCGTCGTCGTATTGTTTAATATCAGCATGGCAGCCATCAAATTTGAAATAATCGACCGTCCAGTTGGCAAATGTTTCGGCATCGGTCTGAAGGTAGTATTCACTGCCAGGAAAACCTTCACAAGTGTGTGTGCCAAAGTCCTCGTAGATGCCAAACTTAAGTCCCTTCTTATGTATCTATTATAAATGTGAACAAATGTTTCGCATATATATAATGAGCACAGGTGTTCCTTAGGTTTATATATATATAATGTGTATCGATTGTTAAGCGGTTTTAGTCTTAGGCCTTAGTTGCGCTGTCGGCTCGTGGGCGCTTGGCCTAAAGTAGCCTAAATATTGGCTGACGGTAGATTGTTTTACACGTGCAGTTAGCGCGCCAAACTTAGAAACTGCTGATGACAGTGAATTTGAACAATACAGTGTAGTAGTTGTTTTAATGCAGTAGAGAGCTGTATGTTAGAAGTTGCAGTTGAGTTGTATTTGATAAGAACTTTGATATTGAAGTATATGTTTGAAATAACTGTGTTTGAAGAAAGGAGAAACATTCAAAGAACTGTGTCAATTTAATTCTTAAACAGTTAGAAGACGTTGAGCAATTTATATGTAGAGATAAGGAAAGTTCTTGAGGTAGGTCACAACTAAGAAAGAAAAGAGTTGGTGACATATTTGGTGGCAGCAGCGGTGGAATTCGAAAAGAACGTCGTTGAGCAATTTATATGTAGAGATAAGGAACGTTCTTGAGGTAGGTCACAACTAAGAAAGAAGAAGAGTTGGTGACATATTTGGTGGCAGCGGTCTGGGATTCGAAACAACGTCTGGGATTCGAAACAACGTCTGAGATTCGAAACAACGTCGACTGGTGAATACGCATTCAAATCATTGGTAAATCTACGACAACGAAAGCCTCAACGACAAAGGTATAAAAGTTTGTTGTTATCAAACAAAGAACAATCCCCAATACTTCAAACACAAAAGAAAACTCGTGTTTTCCAGAAAGGACAGCACTGAAGTAAAGAAGTAAGATGGAGAAATTAAGTGTCAAGAAACAAGCAGAACTGAAGAAGATGTCTTCTGAAAGATTAAAACAGCGCTTGTTGAAGGCTGGTTTTGAAGAAGAGAAACTGAAAGATATGTCACGTGAGGACATGTTAGAAGCGTTAGCTGAAGTCTGGCTTAAAGAAGAAGCAGAAGAAGAAGGTGCTGTCGGCGGTGTTGTGGAAAAGGTTATTGAAAAACCGCCTGGACTTATGTCTATGGAGATGATGATGCAGTGGATGATGATGAAAGAAGAAAGAGAGGAGAAACGGAGACAAGAAGAGAAAGAAAAAGAGGAGAAACGAAGAGAAGAAGCAGAACGTGTAAGACAAGAAGAGAAAGAAAGAGAGGAGAAACGAAGACAAGAAGCAGAACGTGTAAGACAAGAAGAGAAAGAAAGAGAGCGACAGGAAGAATTAGACGAGAAAGAAAGAGAGGAGAAACGAAGAGAAGAAGAGAGAAAGAAAGAAGAGAAAGAAATGCGACAGGAAGAATTACGTCTTCAAAGAGAGAAAGAAGAAGTGCAAAAGCAGCAATTTGAAATTCAATTAGAGCAATTGAGAAAAGATAGAGAAGATGCTGAAAGGAGAAGATTAGAGCAGATGATTGAATTTGAAAAGGCGCGGAAAAGTGACGAAGAGATACGTCAGCAACAGATTGAAGAGAAGAGACTACGTGAAGAAGAAAAGGAAAAAGTGCGAATTTCAGAGTTGGAGCGAGCAGAACAGGTTAGACAAGAAGAACTGAAATTACAGAAAGAAAGCATGGAGAAGGCGGAAGAGGAAAGACAAGAACGTTTAAAGTTGGAACAACAAAAAATAGCATTAAAAGAAGCACAACTCAAAGAGGAGAAACAAAATAGAGAAGCTCAAGAGCAAAGAAGAGAAGAAGAACGAGAAGAACAGAAAAGGAAACAGGAAGAAAGTGAAACGATGGTTTCGAAAATAAAGAAAATTGGTGATGCCATGAAACATGTGTTACCTAAAATGCCAAACGATATGATGGAGGTGCCATTATATTTCGAAACGGTTGAGAATGCGTTTCGTAGTTTCAACGTGCAGGAACAATTCTGGGTGAAGTTACTATTGCCATTGATGACTCCGAAAGCTAGAACTGTTCTAAACAGATTGTCATTCGCTGATTTAGACGATTATCAGATCGTGAAACAACACTTGTTAAAAGAATTCAAGTTGACACCGAGAGAGTACAGATCGAAGTTTATTGATGCGAAGAAGACAGCTGAAGAAACATATACAATGTTTACAGCTAGGCTGAAGAACTTGTTGAACTATTATGTGAAAAGTCGCAAAGTGGATAAGAATTTTGAGAAGTTGTTTGATTTGTTAGTGGCGGATAAGTTGAAAGAATCACTACCACCAGGTCCACTACAGTTTGTGTTGTCGAAGGAAGGAACTGATTGTTACGAAGCTAGTGTTGTGGCAGACCTAGCGGACATTCATGTTAATAATCGAATTGGTTTGGCAATTCCGAATAAGACAAGTTTTGGTTTTGTACCCAATGTAAAAAGAAATCAACAGTCCACTCCAAATTTTGGTTTTCATTGGAAGAGCAATCAAGAAACAGGAAATCAGTTCAGAAGTACAGAAGTGAAACCAAATTATCCGGTAGTTCACGAGAATAGAGAGTCGATGATGGCCAGACAACGTCCGGTATATAACAAGTCACCACCAAGGTTTGTCGCGAGAGAAGGCAATGCATCGTTTACTCCATATAAAAGAAAAGAAAGCATTGAACAACGAGGTGCAGTGGTGAAACGTTGTCACAACTGCGGATCAGACAGGCATTTGATGAAATTCTGTCCAGTTCCTGTTACAGCCTCAAATTATGGAAAACAAGAAAATTCGAGGGTGAATCGAATTCAAGTGGTTGATAATTCTGAAAGTCAAGCCACAGAACATCGGTCTCATTATTCTGAAGAAACTGAAGTAAAGTCAGTGATGAAATGTCACCTTTCACCTGATATTCAGAAAGAAATTCTATTGCACAATGGAATGCAGAAAGAAATGGCTGGAAAAGATGAAAGTACAACATTAAAGAAAGTGTTATTGCAGTACGTCGAGGTAGAGATTCGTGGAACAGCAGGAAAAGAACCAATAAAAGTAAAAGCACTTATTGATTCTGGAGCAGAGGTTCCGGTGATTAGTGAAGAATTACTGGAAGGCATGAAGGTGGAGCAGATTGGAAAAGTGAATTTACAATGCGTGGCAGGAGATGCCATTCCTGCAAAGTTAGTGAAAGTTGATGTAAGGCTGTGTTGTAACGATGTGGAAGAAGAGATAATTCCGCATAAAATCAAATGTTCACTGACACCGTATGTAACATTGATGTGTGCTAGTATTGCAAAAATGGGAAGCACAGAAAGATTCTTGTTGCATCCAGAAATCATTGCAGAACTTAAAGCCGTGCCACAAGTGAAAATGATACAAGGAGATGTGCAAGCGAATGTAACGACGAGATTGCAGAGTCAGCGAAAGAAAGTGATAGAAGTCGAAGAGGAAAGTGAAACTGAAAGTTCAAGTGAAGAGGAAAACGAAAGTGATGATCAACAAAGTTTAATGCAAGATGGAATAACAGCAGAGATGAGTGAACAAGAGATGGCTGCATGCAAGAATGGTAATCTCTGAATTAAACCTACTCATAGCTCTGGGCTTGATGGTATTGACCCAATGATAGCTTTACCACTTATTAAATCCATCGCTCAGCCGCTTTCTGAAATTATTAACTGCTCTTTCTCAACAGGTGTAGTTCCATATGAACTAAAATTGGCAAAAATTGTGCCTATCTTCAAACAAGGGAATAAGGAAGACCTTACTAATTATAGACCCATCTCAGTTCTGCCTGTATTTAGTAAAATATTGGAAAAAATTATGTATGAAAGACTTAATAACCATCTTGTCAAAAATGATATCCTCTACTCTATGCAGCATGGGTTTAGGTCAGGCCACTCTACTGCTATGTCACTCATAAATCTGCAAGAACAAATCACAACAGCAATTGATAATAATGAATTCTCAGTAGGTATTTTTATAGACCTGGCTAAAGCCTTTGATACGGTGGACCACGGTATATTGTTAAAAAACTCCAACATTATGGAATAAGAGGGGTCACCCATCAATGGTTCGATAGTTACTTGACGAACAGAAATCAGCAAGTTATCTGCAACGGAATTTTATCTAAATTTCAACAGGTTAAATATGGTGTACCGCAAGGCTCTAATTTAGGTCCTCTCTTGTTTCTTATATACATAAATGACCTCCCTAATACTTCAACTATTCTCAGTTTTATTATATTCGCTGATGACACTAATGTATTCTATTCTCATAAATCCTTATATGAATTATATCAAATAATTAATCATGAAATCACGTATGTGGTTGATTGGTTTAGAATTAATAAATTATCATTAAACGTTAATAAAACCAATTTTATACTATTCAGATCTCATAGAAAACTAATACCCGAAATTAGTATCCAGGTACTAATTGATGGAAATGTAATCCCGCAGGTATCTTCCGCCAAATTTCTTGGAGTTTGCATTGACCAACATCTAAACTGGTCAGAGCACATTAAATTAATTTCTATGAAAATTGCAAAAAATGCAGGCATTCTGAATCGATTGGCATCTTACCTTCCTCAAAAAGTTCTACTCAACCTCTATTACTCTTTAATATACCCATATCTTGCCTACGGTAATATTGTCTGGGCTTCCAACTATATGCACCGCTTACATAAAATTAACATTCTGCAAAAAAGAGCAATTAGAATAATGGCTAGGGTCTTGCCTTCAACTCACACTAGTCAGTTCTTTAGTAGATTTAAAATTCTTAGACTTAATCAAATTAATACCATTCAAATAAGTGAGTTTATGTACAGACATAAGCATAAATTGCTACCCTCTGTGTTTAATGACTATTTTAATATAACATCGGACACTCATACTTACCTTACTAGACAAGCTGAATCTTATAGAGGAATATTTGCACGCACTAATACAAGGTTATTCGCCTTAAGGTCCACAGGACCATCAGTCTGGAACAATATCCCTGTCAGCACTCGTCACCTGCCTAACTTGAATTTATTTAAAAAATCCATGCGAGCTCTCTTATTAAATGTGTAATTGTTCAAATTGCTGTGTTGCCATCGCTTAGTTAAGTTTGTTTTGATTTCAAATTGCTGTGTTGCCATCGCTTAGTTAAGTTTGTTTTGATTTCTGTGTATTATCTGTTGTTGGTTCTCTGTACACGAACCGTCATTATCACCACATCATCTGGTACCTAGGTAGCCCTAGTTAGTGGGTCCTGTGACCCTTCAGGGCTCTCCGTTTGTTGCCTAAATTACACTAGTGTTGATAGTTGTTTTTCTGTTATTATGATGTGGAACAATAAAACTTTTTGAATTGAATTGAATTGAATTGAATTGAAATGGTAATCTAAATGAAACGAAAGAGGATAATGAATGTGATGTGGAGATAGCAGATTTGTTTCAAGAAGATGAGAAAGATGAAGAACAACAGATGCAGATTGCAGACGCAAAGAAATTCGAAGAACAGCAGAGACAAGATGAATCATTGAAAGCATGGTGGACGTTAGCGCCAGATAAAGAATCTGAATTCTGCGTGGTAAATGGCTTACTGTACAAGAGATATCGAATATTAGAGCAAACGATATATCAATTGGTGTTACCAAAAGAGCGACGAATGAAAGTGATGGAGTTGGCTCACGAATCAGTATTTGGAGGACATCTTGGAGAAGAGAAAACTAGAGAACGAATAAAGTTGTCTTTTACGTGGCCAAAGATGAGAAGAGATATAGTGAAATTTTGCAAATCATGTGAGAAATGTCAATTAAAGGCAAGAAGTTTGGTGATGGACAGGGTTCCTATCACTCCAATTCCAAGAGAAGATGTGGCGTTTAGAAGAATTACGGTGGATTGTGTAGGACCAATCGAGCCAGCATCTGCTGCAGGTCACAAGTACTGTTTATGTATTGTCGATTCTTGCACCAGATGGCCTACAGTGTTTCTGTTGAAATCATTAACTGCGAAAGCTGTGTGTGATGCTTTAATGGAGTTGTTTATGAACGTTGGTGTACCTTCTGTGATCACAAGTGACCAAGGAACAAATTTTACTGCGAGTCTGACAAGAGAATTTCTGAATCTAATGGGGTGTAGTCCAAGATTTGACACGCCAGGTCATCCAGAGGCAGCTGGATTAGTAGAAAGATGGAACCAAACATTCAAGAAAATGATCCATCATGTAATTGTTGACAATCCAAGGCAATGGCACAAAGTAATTCCGTTTACAGTGTGGGCATTACGAGAAGTACCGAATGCAACTACTGGAATTGCTCCTTATATGTTGGTGTATGGAAAGATTCCGCGTGGACCATTGGCAATTCTAAAAGAAAGTTGGACAAGAGAAATTAATTTACCACCTCATATTGGAATCCAACCAGAAAAGTACTTGAAAGACATGAAAGCAAATATGGAAAAAGCATTATTGTTTGCAGAATCATATTCACGAGAGAAGCAATTACAGTATACGAATCAATACAACAAAAGAGCGAAACATAAAGAATTTGAACCGGGTGAAAAAGTCATTGTGTTATATCCGACTTCAACGAATAAACTGATTTCACGATGGCATGGTCCATGTACTGTTATACAACGAAGGTCCAAGTACTCTTATTTGATTGACATGGGTGACGATTGTCGAAAGATAATTCACGCAAATAAAATCAGAAAGTACATTACAAGAGCAATGAGTTGTGGACTAATCGTTGAAGAAGATGAAGACTTTGGTTCAGTGGTTGAGTTGTTGACGAAGAATGACTTGCAAGATGAAAAGAATTCACTGAATCTTGATCCTGAACAGATTAGTCATTTAACATTGACTCAACAAAAACAATTGCTGGAAGTACTGAACAAATATTCTGATCGATTTTCTGAAAAGCCTGGATTATGTACATTGGTTGAACATGAAATTGAACTGAAACCGGAATTTCGTGAAAAAGAATTTATGGCTTACCGAATTCCACTCATCTATCGAGCAGAAGTTGAACGACAAATTAAAGAAATGCTTCAAGCCAACATTATAAAACCATCTTCGAGCAGAATGGCAAGTCCATTGGTAATTGTTAAAAAGAAAGACGGTTCTCTGAGACTTGCCTGTGACTACAGATACATTAACTCGTTCACTGTGGATTGTAAATATCCGATGCCGATTGTGAAAGATGTTTTGCACAAAGTTGGAAAATCAAATGTGATCTCGATTTTTGACTGTCGAAGTGCTTACTGGACTTGTCCTGTTAAGCAAACTGATCAATGGAAAACTGCTTTTGTTACTCATAATGGACTGTACGAGTTTACTCGTGTTCCCTTCGGGATGATCAACTCAGGAAGAACATTTGTTAAAGCAATTAACATGGTTTTACAGCCTATAAATGAATTTGCTGAGCCCTATGTAGATGACATTGCTGTGCATTCAGATGATTGGAAGATTCATTTACAGCATTTAGATGCATATTTAATGCAAATGAGACTGCATAACATTACTCTGAACTTAAAGAAATGTATTTTTGGTAAGAGTGAGGTAAAGTTCATCGGTCATGTGGTTGGTTCTGGAACGATTCAAATGAATCCAGATAGAATTGAAAGTTTAATTAATTTGAAAACCCCAGAAACGAAGAAACAAGTTAAGCAATTGCTGGGATTTTTTGGTTACTATAGACAGTTTATCAAAGATTTTGCACAGATTGCGAAGCCTCTATCTGATTTGACAAGCAAACATGTTTCAGATAAGATTGATTGGACTGATAGACATCAACAGGCATTTAATTTACTTAAAGATGCTGTACGCTCTAAAGTTGTTTTATATGTTTTTGATGTTGGAAAACCATTTAATTTGTACTGCGATAGTAGTGATTTTGCAGTAGGAGCTGTTTTAACGCAGATGGATGATAAGGGAATAGAACGCCCTGTGTCATTTATAAGTCAGAAGTTGACTGACACCCAGAAGAGATGGGCAACTGTGGAGAAAGAAGCCTATGCTATTGTTTGGGCTCTAAATAAGTTAAAAGAGATAATCATTGGATCTAAAGTTCACATCTTTACCGATCACAATCCTTTAACTTATCTGACTGAATCTATGTCTAAGTCTGCTAAATTGGTGCGTTACATATATCCATACATACACATGGATGCACACCTTATGGAATATAATGATAATCTCCAAGATTTCATAGTGCCACACAAAAGCCATCTCAGAGGAAACTACTTATTATGATATCAAATCAACTCGGCAAGCGTTAAGTTTGTCTGGTCAGTTTTTGGTCAGAAAAGTATGTAAACGTACGTAGGCCTACTGTACATATACAATTGTACATACTCATGCGTTGCAGTAAATAGCAATTGTCTGCCTGAAAATATGGTTGGATAGGGTGCGAAATAATTAAATGTGGCTGTTACAGGTATCATGAAGGAAATGTTCAACCTTTTCAACCTCGAACTCGGAGAGAAACCGAAACAAGCGCAGCCCGAGAAGGAACAGCAGCTGACCATGCACACGGAAGAAAGGCAAAGATTACGCGGTATAGAGGTTAACTATAGTGCAATTAAAGGCAGCTCACAGTAGGCCTAAGCCTAATAGCAGAGTATGCTATCATTACGCAAAGTTGTAGGGCCTACTTTAAATATGCCGTGTGATTTTTTTGCATTAAACAGTTAATACAAATTAATTATATATTGTACATGTAGTATAGGCCTACATATTTACTAATTACTGCTGTGGAAGAAATGCCATAACTGTCGAAATATCTTCATGTAGGCCTAGCTCTCGTTTAATAATAATATAATAATAAATAATAATAATAATAATATCTTTTCTTTAATAAGCGCCTGACAAACGCACTGCGCTGTACATTTACATGTTATGCAATTCAAATCTTAACTACTAACAGAACAGACAGCCTGCAATACAACGGCGCTAATAGCAGCTCATACAAAGCATATCCGCCTAACGGGGGCTCGAACTCGGTACCTGTAGGTCTCTGTGCCAGATGTTATCCAACTGCCAGGGCTGTGTGTAGGCTATGTATGCATATCTGTCTGTCTGTCTGTCGAGATCTTGTATGCTGTTGTCTCTCTTTCTATCATTAGTATCGTAATCGATATCGTGATCGCCTGTTTGATTCCAATTCGAGGGGTTCGTAGCACATAATATTATGGGCATGGTAACATTTTAAGTTAGGCCTACTCTTGTGTTAAGCTTTTAAAATTTCAATGAAATATACATAGCCTATTATCTAAAAAAGTTAACATTCTGTTTATTTCTATTTTCAGAAAAGCTTCGATACAAATTCGATCCAGTTTTAGTTCAGACGATCGGGGGAAAAGTCGCGGAAGACAAGGATAAATGGATCTGTGGTTTGACGATCTTAGATAAAGAATTGTTCTTTATGGGTCGATTGAGTTCAGAAGTTGAAGTTTACGATTCAGTTAAATTAAGTTTCAGTCGACGATGGAATTTGAACGAATTAATCGATCCACTGGACATAGCAGCCTGTAAGAGAAATAAATGTCTCTACATCTTTGATTATAAAACCTTCGGTCAGTCGAAGGAAATCTTCAGGGTTGATCCAATGGGAAGACTAATAAAGAAATGGTCAACAGGAAAAGATTATGGATTCGGTCTGTCTGTGACAGATGAATCGAGTGTCATTTTGACTACTTTAAAGACAAATAAATTAAATGAATATTCACCTGGTGGACAGTTGATCCGTGAAATTAATCTTTCAGACGCAAGAATAGCTCATCCGTGGCATGCTATCAAACTGGCCAATGGACATTTTGTGGTCAGTCATGGCGGATATAATGGTGAGCTTCGTAGTGTGCGTATTGGATGCAGATGGTGAACTGAAGAAGTCATTCGGTGGAAAACGTGGATCGACCGTCGGACAAATGAATCGTCCAGTCCATTTGTCTGTCGATGGAAATGGATTCGTGATGGTAGTTGATCGAAGGAACCGTCGAGTTTTATTATTGGATTCGGATTTGGAATTTAAGAGAGAAATTCTCGGAATCAGAAAATGGATTACGAGATCCAACGAGGATTCTTCTGGATGAGTCAAGTGGAAGATTATTTGTGGTTGACAACTCGTGGAATTCTTACAGAGGACTTCTGATTTTTGATTTGAAATAACTATTTAATAGACAATATTAGAAACCACTTTATAAAGTTCTGGTTTACAGTGAATTATGTGCAGTGGCGTAACCATGGAGAGCTTCCCAAAAATTACGCAGATTCCAACCTCTCTGAGGGAGGGGTTTGGGAAGGGGCTGTAAGGAACTTTTTATTTGGGGGTTTGTAGGCTAATGGTGCATTTTGGAGACCATCTTTTTGGTTAAAAGTAATAACATTTTACATCAGTTCTTTTGGGAAATTATATAATTTCATAATTATATCTTGCGAGGCGAAAAACTTCCTCATTCGTGCCTGAACACCCCTTGCAATCCTATTACTATTTACCAAGACCAAAAACTAGACAAAGATAATTAATTGTGCGAGACGAAGATACAACCGATTTGCCTCTAGTCTACGGGTCGGAATGTTGGCCAATGCGAAAGCAAGACAAGAAAAGAATTATTACAGCAGAAATTAGTTTAGGCCTACTGCGGAAGATCGCAGGGTTTGAAGACTTCAGAAAATAAGAAACGTTGGCATTAGACAGCATTATGGATCGAAATAACCGTGCTAGACAAAGTCGTTCAACGAAGACTCCGATGGTTTCGACATAACTATAGAGAGAATGCCAGTTGACCGAATACCATGCACTGCACTACATGCAAGATTCGAAGGGAAAAGACACTTAGTCTAAGGCAGATCCAGACAACGCTGGATAAACAATATAAATGAGGATAAAACATCACTTTGACTGACACTAAGGTAAACAATGGACTTGACAAATGACAGAGGAAAACGGAGATCATTTATTCGTAGCGATCGCCGCCAAATGGCTGGCGTCAGAAACTGATTATGATGATGATGGTGGTGGCGATGATGATGATGAAGATCCAATGCACATGCATGGCGATAGGCTTCTGACAATTTCAAAATGATGTACAAACATGATTATCAAACAACAAAATAGCAATAAGTAGCCTACAACCAAATCTAATATAATATTATAGGTCTATTACGGAGTCTTACCTGGTATTCCACACATTTCATGATTTCACAAGCATTGACCCTCCCTTCCTCCCTTTCCCTCCGTTCGCTCCTCTTCCTCCCTACCTCCATTTCGCTCTCCTCCTCCCTTTCCTCCATTTCGGTCTCTTCCTCCCTTTCCTCCATTACGCTCTCTTCCTCCCTTTCCCTCCATTTCACTCTCTTCCTCCCTTTCCTCCATTACGCTCTCTTCCTCCCTACCCTCCATTCCCTCCTCTTCCTCCCTACCCTCCATTTCGCTCCTCTTCCTCCCTTTCCTCCATTTCGTTCTCTTCCTCCCTTTCCTCCGTTCGCTCTCTTCCTCCCTTTCCTCCATTTCGCTCTCTTCCTCCCTTTTCCTTCTTCCATTTGAACACCGCTCTCTTCCTCCCTTTCCTCCATTTCGCTCTCTTCCCTCCCTTTCTCCATTTCGCTCTCTTCCTCCCTTTCCTCCATTTCACTCTCTTCCTCCCTTTCTCCATTTCGCTCTCTTCCTACCTACCCTCCATTTCGCTCTCTTCCTCCCTACCCTCCATTACGCTCTCTCCTCCTTTCCTCCATTTCGCTCTCTTCCTCCCTTTGCTCCTTTCTCCCTCTTCTCTCCCTCCTTCCTCCATTTCGCTCCTCTTCCTCCCTTTCCTCCATTTCGCTCTCTTCCTCCCTTTCCTCCATTTCTCTCTCGCTTCTCACCCCTCCCTTTCCTCCATTTCTGCCTCTCTTCCTCCCTTTCCTCCATTTCCCTCTTCTTCTTTTCCCTTTCCTCCATTTTCGCTCTCACCCTCCATTTCTCCATTTCTGCTCTCTTCCTCCCTTTCCTTTCTTTCGCTCTCTTCCTCCCTTTCCTCCATTTTGCTCTTCCTCCCTTTCACTCCATTTCGCTCTCTCTTCCTCCCTCATTTTCTCCATTTCTGCTCTCTACCCTCCCTTTCCTCCATTTCGCTCTCTTCCTCCCTTTCCTCCATTACGCTCTTCTCTTCTCCCTTTCCTCCATTTTGCTCTCTTCCTCCCTTTTCTCCATTTCGCTCCTCTTCCTCCCTTTCCTCCATTTCGCTCTCTTTCCTCCCTTTCCTCCATTTCTGCCTCTCTTCCTCCTACCCCTCCATTTCTGCTCCCTTCCTCCTCTTCCTCCATTTCATCTCATCCTCCATTTCTCCATTTCTGCTCTTTTCCCTCCCTTTTCCTCCATTTCGCTCTCTTCCTCCCTATCCTCCATTTCGCTCTCTTCCTCCGCTTTCCTCCCATTTCGCTCTCTTCCTCCCTTTCCTCCATTTCTGTCTCCATCTTCCTCCTTCGCTCTCTTCCTCCTATTCGGCTCTCTTCCTCCCTTTCTCCATCCTTTTCCCTTTTGCTCTCTTTCCTCCCTTCTTCGTCCATTTCGCTCTCAAAACTCTCTTTCCTCCCTTTCACAGCTCTCTTCCTTTCTTTCTTCCATTTCGCTCCCTTCTCTCCATTTCCCTCCATTTCTGCTCTCTTCCTCCCTTCCTCCATTTCTCAAGCTCTTCCTCCTTTCCTCCCTTTTTATCTCTTCCTCCTTTTCCTCCATTTCGCTCTTCTTCCTACCTACCCTCCGTTTCAAGCTCTCTTCCCCTCCTTCCCTCCATTTCGTCTCTCTTCTCTTTCTTCCCTTTCCTTCACTCCATTTCTGCTCTTTTCCTCCCTTTCCTCCATTTCGCTCTTTCTCCTCCCTATCCTCCATTTCTGCTCTCTTCCTCCCTTTTTGCTCCATTTCGCTCTCTTCCTCCCTTTCGCTCCATTTCCGCTCTTTTTCCTCCCTTTCCTCCATTTCGCTCTCTTTCCTCGCGCTTATCCTCCATTTCGCCTCATCTTCCTTCCTTTGCTCCATTTCGGCTTTCTTCCTCCTCTTTCCTCCATTTCATCAGAACAGCTCTCTTCCTCCCTTTCCTCCATTTCAGCTCTCTTCCACTCCTTTTCCTCCATTTTTGCTCTTATTCCTCTCTTTCCCTCCATTTGGCTCTCTCCTCCCTTTCCTCCCTTTCTTTCTCTTCCTCCTTTCCTCTTCCATTTCGCTCTCTCTCTTCCTCCATTTCCTCCATTTCACTCCCTTCTTCTCTTCCTCCCTTTCCTCCATTTCACCTCTCTTCCTCCCTTTTCCTCCATTTAGCTCTCCCTCTTCTCCTTTCCTCCATTTTACTCCTCTTCCTCCCTACCATCCAAATATCACTCTCTTCCTCCCTTTCACTCCGTTTTGTTTTCCTATCTCCATCCTTTCCTCTATTTTCGCTCTTTGCTCCCTTTCCTCTATTTGCTCTTTGCCTCCCTTTCAACCATTCGCTCTTCTTCCTCCCTGTCTTCCAATTCCTCCTCCTTCGAGTCCGACCTCCCTCGAGATAGCTGCCAAGTTTCGACGATTGTCGCAATATATAGAGCTTCGCCAGTGGCGTCACGTGAGTTGGGATTATAGCTAAATTGTTCTTTACCACATTGTCAGAACCGGGGTTGTTATCGCCATCAACTTTGATAAGCAATTATAGTGTAGAACTTGCCCGCATGACATTCTTTCACAATACTGTCTCGAGTTTACTGACCACACATTCTGAATCAACGAACGGACTTATGTACTGGACATTGCGTGGAACAGATGACATTAACCTACGATGATTTAAACTACAGTACTGTCGGTCACGTGATCGAAATTTCAGAAGTGCCAACCAATTTCCAGAGTCACGAGTTAGTGTCCGTGAAGGAAAATGTTTGCCGACCTCGGACCTCACAATTAATAAAGTCGATCTGCACAATAGAAATCAACGAATAATAGTAGCCTATTCTACAAAGTCAATAAGTACTCTAAACGGTTTGTAGTTTTTGAGAGCTGTTAAAATCTTTACGCAGTTGCGTAATGCTATTTACGCGCCTGATTATGTGTGTTCAGGCCTATAAGCACCTCACTTAATATAACGCCTTAATGTAGTATAGAACCTCACAAAAACGCTGTCTCTGCGCTAATACGATGCCAAATGTCATTTGAAAACAGACATCAACGTATAGTAAAATAGAAATCAGGAGCTTTTGCTCCATCATGTTTTCTAACCTGGTGCTTGGCCCAGCTTGGGTTTAAGAAACAAAGTCACAAATAGGTATAATGACCAGCCAACTTTTGAGGCCCCCAACCGGGTGCTCAGGACCCTAACAGAAGGTGACCCACGACACCGAACGAAGTTTCAAATTTTTCGAAGACCGTTACAAACTAATTGTGTTGTGGAATTAGGAATGGCTAATCTTCGCTATGTCCGGACATCGAAGACATCGCGCAGAGCAACTGCGATGGCCACAGAGAGACGTTGAAGCAGGCGTAGTCATTCTTTTAATTCTCTCCCGACACTTCAGATAAGAGATGAGTTATGAGGTTCGAATTAAGAGATCTTGATGAGGGCAAAGCCTATGTGGTTTATGGGCCAGAGTTTCAAAGGTTTGGGGAACAAAACAACACGTCAACAGAAAGTCATTTTATTTGCCCCTCTTTCATGATGTTTTGATCTTGGCAGCACCATGATAGGCCTCATAAGCTCTGGATAGGTAGGCCTACACGTCTGCCAGAATGTCAATTATTGCCATGCCCCATGTCAAACAACAGTATTACACCATTATTATTATGATGAGTGCAAGATTCTTTGGAAGAATCTTGTAGGCCCATTCTTATAAGGACTAGACTAACAAAAAACAGCTAATGAAAAGTGAAAAAATCTGAAGATAAAAAACAAAATATTTGTAAATGAGTAAAAATGTAAAAGACAGCTATTATTGAGCATTACATTCGATATATGCAAGTAATTGAAAACATTTAGACATATTCATCACAGCTAAAAAAACAATAAGTTATGAAACAACATTTAAATGAGCATATCGGTTTTATATACGTTAATCTTTTATTGGGGATTTCAGTCCATGGCCATAAGTTCGTTGTCACGACTCAGTTGTCGAGTTGGCAGAGCAGAGCAACTCCTCGAGCAATCCAGTGCTCTTCTGGTTTATCACTAGGTAGCAACATGGCAATGACAAAGTTGGTGGAATGGCCGGTAGTTGAAAGGACTCCACGTCGATCGCTGGTCTTGTACACGGGTGCTGTGTAGATTGGCTTCTCTGGAAGATCCGACCTTTTACACGGCTTCAGCCAAATCTGCAGCATGTGATATGTTAAGTAAGTAAGTATATCCTTTATTGTACCAATTGCTAACCACACTTCGGTCTACATAGTTCTATGGTATTTGTGATATGAGTGAGCCTAACTTGTCACAAATGTCTAGCATCTACCATGCTATCTACTGTGTTTGGATCGAGAGTAAATCATCCTTATGATGTTTTACAAACCAGACAGTCTGCTTAGCATTCTTGGTAGGTTAGTACAACACAGAACTAACTGATTGTTTTTTCGAGTTATGAGTTCGACTGTTGTAAGGCCTAGCTTGGCAAGTACTTAGTTTGTATGCATTGTAACATGGTGACTGATTAGAAAGGCAAGTAACTTTCACCTCTGCATTCATGGTTCAAATCCCAGTGCATCAAGTGAATTGACAACTTGTTGTTAAGCTATGATATGAACCACAAGGAGAGGGTGACATGTGGTTAGATTTCTGTTGCACTGGGCTTTAGTGTAAGCTTTTGAGAAAACTGGTGCGTAGTCATGTAAAAATCACTTATTACTTTCGTGTCCTTGCCGACTTGCAATCATCATTTAGTCACTTGTCAAGACTCATTTTAATCAAACCCTGGCTTTAGTATCTGTCTTGGTTCTTAGCAAACGTACATACATCCATGCCTATGATTCAGATTGCCTGCCTTTGCATGTGTAGTAAGTGCTTTAAATAAATCAGAAATTAAATAAATAATATAGGCCTACAGCATAACTTGGTTTGTGAATTAATCGATCCACTGGACATAGCAGCCTGTAAGAGAAATAAATGTCTCTACATCTTTGATTATAAAACCTTCGGTCAGTCGAAGGAAATCTTCAGGGTTGATCCAATGGGAAGACTAATAAAGAAATGGTCAACAGGAAAAGATTATGGATTCGGTCTGTCTGTGACAGATGAATCGAGTGTCATTTTGACTACTTTAAAGACAAATAAATTAAATGAATATTCACCTGGTGGACAGTTGATCCGTGAAATTAATCTTTCAGACGCAAGAATAGCTCATCCGTGGCATGCTATCAAACTGGCCAATGGACATTTTGTGGTCAGTCATGGCGGATATAATGGTGAGCTTCGTAGTGTGCGTATTGGATGCAGATGGTGAACTGAAGAAGTCATTCGGTGGAAAACGTGGATCGACCGTCGGACAAATGAATCGTCCAGTCCATTTGTCTGTCGATGGAAATGGATTCGTGATGGTAGTTGATCGAAGGAACCGTCGAGTTTTATTATTGGATTCGGATTTGGAATTCAAGAGAGAAATTCTCTCGGAATCAGAAAATGGATTACGAAATCCAACGAGGATTCTTCTGGATGAGTCAAGTGGAAGATTATTTGTGGTTGACAACTCGTGGAATTCTTACAGAGGACTTCTGATTTTTGATTTGAAATAACTATTTAATAGACAATATTAGAAACCACTTTATAAAGTTCTGGTTTACAGTGAATTATGTGCAGTGGCGTAACCATGGAGAGCTTCCCAAAAATTACGCAGATTCCAACCTCTCTGAGGGAGGGGTTTGGGAAGGGGCTGTAAGGAACTTTTTATTTGGGGGTTTGTAGGCTAATGGTGCATTTTGGAGACCATCTTTTTGGTTAAAAGTAATAACATTTTACATCAGTTCTTTTGGGAAATTATATAATTTCATAATTATATCTTGCGAGGCGAAAAACTTCCTCATTCGTGCCTGAACACCCCTTGCAATCCTATTACTATTTACCAAGACCAAAAACTAGACAAAGATAATTAATTGTGCGAGACGAAGATACAACCGATTTGCCTCTATAGTCTACGGTTCGGAATGTTGGCCAATGCGAAAGCAAGACAAGAAAAGAATTATTACAGCAGAAATTAGTTTAGGCCTACTGCGGAAGATCGCAGGGTTTGAAGACTTCAGAAAATAAGAAACGTTGGCATTAGACAGCATTATGGATCGAAATAACCGTGCTAGACAAAGTCGTTCAACGAAGACTCCGATGGTTTCGACATAACTATAGAGAGAATGCCAGTTGACCGAATACCATGCACTGCACTACATGCAAGATTCGAAGGGAAAAGACACTTAGTCTAAGGCAGATCCAGACAACGCTGGATAAACAATATAAATGAGGATAAAACATCACTTTGACTGACACTAAGGTAAACAATGGACTTGACAAATGACAGAGGAAAACGGAGATCATTTATTCGTAGCGATCGCCGCCAAATGGCTGGCGTCAGAAACTGATTATGATGATGATGGTGGTGGCGATGATGATGATGAAGATCCAATGCACATGCATGGCGATAGGCTTCTGACAATTTCAAAATGATGTACAAACATGATTATCAAACAACAAAATAGCAATAAGTAGCCTACAACCAAATCTAATATAATATTATAGGTCTATTACGGAGTCTTACCAGGTATTCCACACATTTCATGATTTCACAAGCATTGACCCTCCCTTCCTCCCTTTCCTCCGTTCGCTCCTCTTCCTCCCTACCCTCCATTTCGCTCTCCCTCCTCCCTTTCCTCCATTTCGGTATCTTCCTCCCTTTCCTCCATTACGCTCTCTTCCTCCCTACCCTCCATTTCACTCTCTTCCTCCATTTCCTCCATTACGCTCTCTTCCTCCCTACCCTCCATTCCCTCCTCTTCCTCCCTACCCTCCATTTCGCTCCTCTTCCTCCCTTTCCTCCATTTCGTTCTCTTCCTACCTTTCCTCCGTTCGCTCCTCTTCCTCCCTTTCCTCCATTTCGCGCTCTTCCTCCCCTTTCCTCCATTTTGCTCTCTTCCTCCCTTTCCTCCATTTCGCTCTCTTCCTCCCTTTCCTCCATTTCGCTCTCTTCCTCCCTTTCCTCCATTTCACTCTCTCCTCCCTTTCCTCCATTTCGCTCTCTTCCTACCTACCCTCCATTTCGCTCTCTTCCTCCCTACCCTCCATTACGCTCTCTTCCTCCCTTTCCTCCATTTCGCTCTCTTCCTCCCTTTGCTCCATTTCGCGCTCTTCCTCCCTTTCCTCCATTTCGCTCTCTTCCTCCCTTTCCTCCATTTCGCTCTCTTCCTCCCTTTTTTCCATTTCGCACCTCACCCTCCCTTTCCTCCATTTCGCTCTCTTCCTCCCTTTCCTCCATTTCGCTCTCTTCTTCCCTTTTTTCCATTTCGCTCTCACCCTCCCTTTCCTCCATTTCGCTCTCTTCCTCCCTTTCCTTTCTTTCGCTCTCTTCCTCCCTTTCCTCCATTTTGCTTTCTTCCTCCCTTTCCTCCATTTCGCTCTCTTCCTCCCTTTCCTCCATTTCGCTCTCACCCTCCCTTTCCTCCATTTCGCTCTCTTCCTTTCCTCCATTACGCTCTCTTCCTCCCTTTCCTCCATTTTTGCTCTCTTCCTCCGTCTTCTCCATTTCGCTCTCTTCCTCCCTTTCCTCCATTAAGCTCTTTTCCTCCCTTTCCTCCATTTCGCTCTGTTCCTACCTACCCTCCATTTCGCTCCTTCCTCCCTCTTCTCCATTTCGCTCTCATCCTCCATTTCCTCCATTTCGCTCTTTTCCTCCCTTTCCTCCATTTCGCTCTCTTCCTCCCTATCCTCCATTTCGCTCTCTTCCTTCCTTTGCTCCATTTCGCTCTCTTCCTCCCTTTCCTCCATTTCGCTCTCTTCCTCCCTTTCCTCCATTTTGCTCTCTTCCTCCCTTTCCTCCATTTCGCTCTCTTCCTCCCTTTTTCCCATTTCGCTCTCTTCCTCTCTTTCCTCCCTTTCGCTCTCTTCCTTTCTTTCTTCCATTTCGCTCTCTTCCTCCATTTCCTCCATTTCGCTCTCTTCCTCCCTTTCCTCCATTTCACTCTCTTCCTCCCTTTTCCTCCCTTTAGCTCTCTTCCTCCCTTTCCTCCATTTCGCTCTCTTCCTACCTACCCTCCGTTTCGCTCTCTTCCTCCCTACCCTCCATTTCGCTCTCTTCTTCCCTTTCCTCCATTTCGCTCTTTTCCTCCCTTTCCTCCATTTCGCTCTCTTCCTCCCTATCCTCCATTTCGCTCTCTTCCTTCCTTTGCTCCATTTCGCTCTCTTCCTCCCTTTCCTCCATTTCGCTCTTTTCCTCCCTTTCCTCCATTTCGCTCTCTTCCTCCCTATCCTCCATTTCGCTCTCTTCCTTCCTTTGCTCCATTTCGCTCTCTTCCTCCCTTTCCTCCATTTCGCTCTCTTCCTCCCTTTCCTCCATTTTGCTCTCTTCCTCCCTTTCCTCCATTTCGCTCTCTTCCTCCCTTTTTTCCATTTCGCTCTCTTCCTCCCTTTCCTCCCTTTCGCTCTCTTCCTTTCTTTCTTCCATTTCGCTCTCTTCCTCCATTTCCTCCATTTCGCTCTCTTCCTCCCTTTCCTCCATTTCACTCTCTTCCTCCCTTTCCTCCCTTTAGCTCTCTTCCTCCCTTTCCTCCATTTCGCTCTCTTCCTACCTACCCTCCATTTCGCTCTCTTCCTCCCTACCCTCCATTTCGCTCTCTTCTTCCCTTTCCTCCATTTCGCTCTTTGCTCCCTTTCCTCTATTTGCTCTTTGCCTCCCTTTCAACCATTCGCTCTCTTCCTCCCTGTCTTCCAATTGCTCTCTTCGAGTCCGACCTCAGCTAGATAGCTGCTGCTTGACGATTGTCGCAATATATAGTTTCGCCAGTGGCGTCACGAGTTGGGATTAAAGCTGTAAATTGTTCTTTTACCACATTGTCAGAACCGGGGTTGTTATCGCCATCAACTTTGATAAGCAATTATAGTGTAGAACTTGCCCGCATGACATTCTGTGACAATACTGTCTCGAGTTTACTGACCACACATTCTGAATCAACGAACTTATGTAGGCCTACTTGGCATTGCGTAGAACATTTGACATTAGCCTACGATGATTTAAACTAAGTTACTGTCGGTCTGTGATCGAAATTTCAGAAGTGCCACGAAATTTCCAGAGTCATGAGTTAGCGTCGGCGAAGGAAAATGTTTGCCGACCTCGGACCTCACAATTAATAAAGTCGATCTGCACAATAGAAATCAACGAATAATAGTAGCCTATTCTACAAAGTCAATAAGTACTCTAAACGGTTTGTAGTTTTTGAGAGCTGTTAAAATCTTTACGCAGTTGCGTAATGCTATTTACGCGCCTGATTATGTGTGTTCAGGCCTATAAGCACCTCACTTAATATAACGCCTTAATGTAGTATAGAACCTCACAAAAACGCTGTCTCTGCGCTAATACGATGCCAAATGTCATTTGAAAACAGACATCAACGTATAGTAAAATAGAAATCAGGAGCTTTTGCTCCATCATGTTTTCTAACCTGGTGCTTGGCCCAGCTTGGGTTTAAGAAACAAAGTCACAAATAGGTATAATGACCAGCCAACTTTTGAGGCCCCCAACCGGGTGCTCAGGACCCTAACAGAAGGTGACCCACGACACCGAACGAAGTTTCAAATTTTTCGAAGACCGTTACAAACTAATTGTGTTGTGGAATTAGGAATGGCTAATCTTCGCTATGTCCGGACATCGAAGACATCGCGCAGAGCAACTGCGATGGCCACAGAGAGACGTTGAAGCCGTTCATTCTTTTAATTCTCTCCCGACACTTCAGATAAGAGATGAGTTATGAGGTTCGAATTAAGAGATCTTGATGAGGGCAAAGCCTATGTGGTTTATGGGCCAGAGTTTCAAAGGTTTGGGGAACAAAACAACACGTCAACAGAAAGTCATTTTATTTTCCATCTTTCATGATGTTTTGATCTTGGCAGCACCATGATAGGCCTCATAAGCTCTGTATAGGTACACGTCTGCCAGAATGTCAATTATTGCCATGCCCATGTCAAACAACAGTATTACACCATTATATTATGATGAGTGCAAGATTCTTTGGAAGAATCTTGTAGGCCCATTCTTATAAGGACTAGACTAACAAAAAACAGCTAATGAAAAGTGAAAAATCTGAAGATAAAAAACAAAATATTTGTAAATGAGTAAAAATGTAAAAGACAGCTATTATTGAGCATTACATTCGATATATGCAAGTAATTGAAAACATTTAGACATATTCATCACAGCTAAAAAAACAATAAGTTATGAAACAACATTTAAATGAGCATATCGGTTTTATATACGTTAATCTTTTATTGGGGATTTCAGTCCATGGCCATAAGTTCGTTGTCACGACTCAGTTGTCGAGTTGGCAGAGCAGAGCAACTCCTCGAGCAATCCAGTGCTCTTCTGGTTTATCACTAGGTAGCAACATGGCAATGACAAAGTTGGTGGAATGGCCGGTAGTTGAAAGGACTCCACGTCGATCGCTCGTCTTGTACACGGGTGCTGTGTAGATTGGCTTCTCTGGAAGATCCGACCTTTTACACGGCTTCAGCCAAATCTGCAGCATGTGATATGTTAAGTAAGTAAGTATATCCTTTATTGTACCAATTGCTAACCACACTTCGGTCTACATAGTTCTATGGTATTTGTGATATGAGTGAGCCTAACTTGTCACAAATGTCTAGCAGACCATGCTATCTACTGTGTTTGGATCGAATAAATCATCCTTATGATGTTTTACAAACCAGACAGTCTGCTTAGCATTCTTGGTAGGTTAGTACAACACAGAACTAACTGATTGTTTTTTCGAGTTATGAGTTCGACTGTTGTAAGGCCTAGCTTGGCAAGTACTTAGTTTGTATGCATTGTAACATGGTGACTGATTAGAAAGGCAAGTAACTTTCACCTCTGCATTCATGGTTCAAATCCCAGTGCATCAAGTGAATTTACTTGTTGTTAAGCTATGATATGAACCACAAGGAGAGGGTGACATGTGGTTAGATTTCTGTTGCACTGGGCTTTAGTGTAAGCTTTTGAGAAAACTGGTGCGTAGTCATGTAAAAATCACTTATTACTTTCGTGTCCTTGCCGACTTGCAATCATCATTTAGTCACTTGTCAAGACTCATTTTAATAAACCCTGGCTTTAGTATCTGTCTTGGTTCTTAGCAAACGTACATACATCCATGCCTATGATTCAGATTGCCTGCCTTTGCATGTGTAGTAAGTGCTTTAAATAAATCAGAAATTAAATAAATAATATAGGCCTACAGCATAACTTGGTTTGTGAATAAATTTTATTAATATAAAAAATGTCATAGGGGCCGTCCATAAATGACGTCACGCACCTAGGGGAGGGGGTCGGAAATTTGTGACGATGTGTGACATGGGGTGGGGGTCTGAGAAGTGTGACGTCACACCAGGTCTGTTATTCAATTTAACAATTAACAACAATTTAATTTTAATAATAACAGCACTAATTTTGAGGATTAAATTTTCATTATTTTTATAATTATTTTAATGTATACGGGCACCATTACTAATAATTTTCTAATTATTTCAATATTCGGTCACCGTTAGATTTTAAAATATTCATGTTTTCCCTATTTGTTCCATGAAGGAGCATTTTGACAATGACATAGCAACTGTTCTTTTATGTCACCTACATTCAATATTAACCAACAACTAATTCCATCATTTGTTCTTAACACAAATTCATGCAATCCTCTAAAAAAGTGGTTTCATAGAAACGCACAAAGTTTGCATTAAGAAATAAAATGGTCATCTATAGACAAATTTTCCATAAGGCAATAAAGCCTTCAATGAGACAATACTCACCACTGGCATCGGATCATAAAGAAGTTTAGGAAACGATTCATTCAGAATTTTCAGCTGGTGATCCCAACGAGCACCATCCAAAAAGAGACCACTGATGTACGCACCTAACAAATTCTGCTAATTAGTTACAAGTTTCCAATAAAAAACACTTTAATTTATCTAAAATCAAAGCTAAATTTACCACAAATGCATTACATAAACATTAAAAATACACAAGTATACCAAATAAGAAATGAAGAAAGTAAGTAAGTAAGTAAGTAAGTAAGTATATTCTTTAATATAACCAGCTGCCAAACAGCACTCTGGTGAAACTCACTATCATTCCAAATCCATTATCTTATGACCAATTCATGTTATGTATTCCATAGCCTAAACGTATTCTAGTGCACTAAAATTCATTATATTGGAGTACACGAATTTTGTTCTAAAGCACAAATCTTTTTAATGCTTCATGACTTAAAATCCGTAATTCCTGAGTCATTTATGTGTCTTACAAATACATAAACTGGAAACTTTAAATGCGTAAGACTCATGCGAGAAAGCTAAAGTTCGTTAAAATCATCCAGCCAACCCCTCACTGTCTTTCTTACCATCTACTGCTGCTGTTTTGTGTTCCATGGTTTCCAGGACATCATAGTCAAAGGTCAAAAGATCAATCGGGATTACATATTTGCGAGCGTAGTTTTGCTGTACACCTGTCAGAAAGGCCTGTGTAAAGAAGAACCCCGAAACCCAAAAGGTGGCTGGTGCTCCCTTGTCATACCAATCCTGCAAATATGGTATGTAATTGTTACATAGCTGCATGTGACAGGCAAACAAACAAATATTTATCATGCTGGTTCATTTCTGCAAAAAATACAAAACATATAACAGAAAAAATTAAGAAAGCATGGCAAACTGCACAAGAAGTACTAATGGTGCTTCTTCTGCAATTTGGGAATTTAAATAAACCGTCTAAAAATGGCTATTGTTATTGTCAACAAAAGTCTTTCCAATATTCATATCCTCTATGTTAATTGTAAGATATCAATTCCTGTTGCTGCTATGTTGCTAGCTAAGAGTAATAAGCAGTTCAATATCATTTCACAGCTTCGCAAAACAATTTGTAGTGATGAAGATAATAACAAAGATACTACTGATAAACATCAGTGCCGGAAATGACTTCAGAGGTACTGCTAACCTGTAAGAATTTGAGTCGTGCAAGGAAGTCGTTAATGTAGCTGCCAAGTGGCTTGAGTGACGGATACGACTTCTTCATCCACATCCCAGGAATCTTTCCCTTAAGAATGCTAAGCACAACTTCTTCCAGCTCAGCTGACATCACCACCAGACCCTTTAGTTATTAACAGAATACATGGCTCAATTAGTTCAGGTGCAGGTTAATCACCTTTTCTGAACATTGATCACCTCTAGACAGTATAGCTGCTCATAAATACAGGGAATTTTGAGTGGTTTATAGCTTTGCCATTGTTCGTCTAGATGGTGCAATGCAATCAGAGGTATACTGAACACTTGTTTACATGGTTTGATTAGATTTTGACAGAAGCATGGCCCTAGTGCTGAACTATTTCTCCTCTGGCACAGACACATGACCACCGAAATCCAACAACAGAACATACTTTTATCATCTCAACATGTGTTGGAACTCATTTACCAAACCTAGAAGAACTGCAGGCTCAGTTGGCCCATATGGCTTGGTATTCAATAGCAGTCATCTATCTTGTGCTATACCTGTTCAGCAATATTTATGAACTGCACTGTGCTTGCCAAAGCCATATCAACAGCACAAGAAACTGAACAGTTTTGAAATTTGGACACAACTTGAAATTTTTCTATATGGCAATCAAGAAATAGCTTACCCGTTTCACTTAATTTCACTGCAAGAGTTGAAATGTGGACAGCAGCAAAAAGTCACAAATTAAAAAGTTCAGTAATGTTACATAAACCTAGAAGTTCAGACAATTTGCAATACATGCCTTGATAGCCTTTCGCACATTCTGTAGACTTGACCTAATTGTGCTCAGCAGTTTGTTGAATCGACCCATTTCCTGGACGAGCACAGTATTCATGCTCTGCTTGTATGCAGTTGGGTATTTGAGGTGCGCCATGCCTGTGTCATAGTCAGGAGGAAGTTTGTTCAGGATATCAGCAGCAACTTCATATACGATCTGATCGGCAGATGTTCCCATTCCAGATGAAGTCTTAGCCTAGTTACATGTAAAATAATACAACCAATTTAACCTTACTCTACAACCAACATAACGGTAGGCTAATGTAAGCTCATAGTAGTTTAAGCATGGATAATAATGTCATATAGATATCATACTGTTAGCTGGAAAATTAAATGTCAGCACTCTGTGGCTAATCCCTTCAACACAACTGATTTCTGTAGCACCTTTACTGAGCAAAACATCACTTAACACCAGCCATATCAGAACAGTTGTCAACCTTTCATTTGTCACGTCACCTTTACACTTGGATCTTTCAGGTTGAAAAATATATTTAACCATTTAGCAACAATAGGCAACATAACATGTATTGCAAACACATGGATCTGAAGTACTTGGCACATGCAAGGAATTAGTGATTGAACACCAGGGAAAAGCCTCCGCAAATTTACAACGAATGACCAGTGAATGACAAAGGGCAAAGAAATTCAAAGGTGTGGTTGATTAGTCTGTAGGCCACGGCCTTTCAGCGTCCATCCCAATACCTGTGCATTAATCTTTTATATTTACCTGTGTTAGGAGAACATTGTTAAACATCTGTCTGGTTTCCCACTGGTCTTTTGTGATGTCAACATTTGCGTGCATTCCAAAGATGTTAGGATGGGGACTGAATGGCAAGCCCTTGATGTACTCAACGTAGGAATCGTACTGTTTAAAAATACAAGTGGTAGGACAAAAACAAAACAAATAAGTGGAATCAATTCCTTCCTACCATTGTTGCTGACAGGACTACAATATATACTCAACACTCCCAATATCGACAGAATGGTTGCAGACACTGTGTACTTACTACTGAAGTGAGCACTACTTTTCTGGGTTTTAATCTGTCTTCTATAGTTCCAACACAGATTGTCATCAATGGTATCCAGGTACACTGATGTGCTGGGAAATTACATAAATCATTTATTTGTCTACTGTTAATAAGAATAAATACAAGTCCAGGTTTGAAGTCAAAAGCTTCTCCAGCTTTAGAGAAACAATGCAAAAACTGGAATAAAACAAATATTTTATTTTTATTTTTTTACATCTGATCAGTGGTCTGAAAGCACTCACTGGTCCTACTGGCGGTGCAAGGTAGATTCCACTTTCATCAAATTTGTAGTCTGGGTTTTCAATTATATCACTGCAGTAGAACTTCTTCAGTATAGTTCTTAGCGTTCTCCGGTCCCAATCGTCCGTCACTCGCCCTCCGTAGTTGCACTCACCTGTTAGGTATTTGAGTGCAGCAAACTGGACATCCTGTAATGAGAAACATAAAGTGTTAGTTTCTAAAATAAATTGTTAGTTTCTACCTTGCAAGTCTTTCAGGATATGAATGAAGTAAAAGGTTTTAGTTAAGTTAATCTGCATCAGCTGATCACGTTAAATTTCCTAAATGCAGAACAACATATAAGGCTGACAACATGCATGAATCAGTTTACTGTAAATATCCTCTGCTGGCCTGGTTAGGTACATTGGTTTGAGCGTACATCAAGGCGCTTTGGGAGTTAGGATGCCATTTCACATACTGATTGTTGTTTATTTAAGAGATCTGAATCTCGAGCTGTATCAGATTTAGAACACTTCATCTTCTGTCAATTGTAAAGTTACAGGATATGTTTAATGATGTTTATCATTATTATTAATTTGGTTGCAATAAAAGATCTGATTTGAAAGAATGAGGAGTCATTCAACCCAATTAATTTGCTCCAAATTGCAGAAAAATTATCCTTTCACACAGCGTGCAGTTTTCAAAAGTATTATTTTCTACCCTGAAGGGATAATTTTAGATTAATCTTAGCTTAACATCAGAGAAGGGTACTTACTGGATACTGGTTGAGGAACATGGCCAACTGGCGAACCGAGATGCGAAGATCAGTCTCATTGAATTCATAAGGTATATTCCATCCAATAGCTCCAAACTTTCTACGTTCTTGAATCAAAGCATGAAAGAAGCAGAGACCAAACAGCAGCTTTGTCCATGCTTTCTGCAGAACAAGCAAAGCAACGAGTGAACAAACAGTAACACAGACAGCATTACACGAATCACAACTCAACGATTACAAGAAAACAAGTAGCCCAAGTTTGTAATAGCAGGGACTATTGTCTTCTCATCCCATACACATGTATGAAAAGGGCTTAGTGAGTCGCCGACTAGCACCAATGTGCCTAGACAAGTTTGCCTTTGATTAGTGGCCTTTGAAAAACGATACACGAGGCTGGCTTAACGAAGGAGTTTTCACGTGTTAATTTGATAAGCAGCATTTTTCCACTATTAAACAAGTTCTATTTCTTTGAGACGACATGAATATAATCATATTCCATACTTTAAACTATTAATATATATCAAGTCTATCAGCAGTCATTTCAAACATGAATAATATAAATTCACAGCATTTATTTATTAAATTATGTTCAGAAAGTATTTAAATTTGGAGTTTTATGGTTAATACTACTGTTAAGAATGAGTTGAATGGATTCTAGGTCTCTAAACACTCATTGATGAAAAAAACTTAATTGAATCAATTAATTATGAGCGCCATTTTGTTTATCTTTGCAACGCAAGGACTAGTCAACTTAAGTTTGATTGCAACATGGACTAGCAATGTGGGAAGTCATATCATGACTACACTGGCTGGAGATAAAGCAACAAGAAATTTGTTATGGTAACTTAAGGATTCCGAATCTTTTGTTTTCACATGGACATTCTATAATCGTGTATAAATAGATTGCCTCTTCTCCAGGCTTAGGCACCCCTGCATATTATCCAGGGCTGTATGTCTAACCTGGTTCTGAACTCCAGTGAAGAACTCATCATCGGATATTGGATCCATAATATAAGAGCGTAGGAGATTAAATCGAAGGCCTTTTGGTGGCTCATTCGTCATCTTAATCCCGTTCTGGAGAATGGCAACTGGAAAAGCTGTGGAGGGATAACTGGTCAACCAAAGGCGGAAATCCGGGTGTGTCTTTTCTGGATTCAGGTCCTACAATTAACGACAGACAAAACAAAACTGCTCAAATTTTGAGGCCAACATATTATCAAGCAACATTATTTGTCATGACAAAGTGAGGTAATATCTGGAAACTGATTGGAATACCATCTAGATTGTGGGTCCCATCGGTTGATTCCTCATGCATTAGATAATAGAAGTCATCAGATTACATTATTTATTAGGCATTTCTCTGTCTCTGTTTTTGCCAGTAATTGAAGACTAAATATTCTATCTGTGTTGTCAGACCAGGTGCACCTCTGAAAAATTCCTTGAAAATGTGCTATATAATTCTTGAGGACAGGCTGCATTTATGATAGTGTTTGAAAATAAAAAAAATTAAAATGAAGCACATTGTTGATTTTGAAAAACTCAATACCCAGCATGGGTAGAGTACAAATTTTGGTAATATTTCTCTTATTATACAACTACAGACTCTAAGGTTGATCAATAACTTGGCAAGGTTTAAACTCTTGATTAATTATAATCATTGTTATAATAAAACTAATACAATAATAATAATATAACATTAATCAGCCATTCCTGATCTATGTTATCTTCATTCCATATTGATTAACATATTAAAATAATGAAAATAATTACAATTATAAAAGATGAATATTATGAATGCTTGTAAAACATCTGTATATACTTCACAGATTCTTTCAAGAGTTGGCATCCAGGATGGTGCCAAATGACAATTCTGAAGTGTCACCCAAGTGCCCTCTTTTACAGCCCTCTCAATCATCCTCTGTGCAATAGGCCCCTGACCTTGACCCAGAGATAGTGAGTCAAACTTGCCAAATCCAAATCGCTGCAACACACATTGACAAATTTGTCCACTTTCGAAAATGTGAAGTTTATTACAAAGTAAACAAACCCCAACTAGTCTATTTATAGGCAATGCATTATAAAGCCATTCCTAAATGTATATAAATTCACTGTAATCATTAGGTTCTATCAGTAACTGTGAAGACAAAAGCTGAAGCAAGTAATTAATTAACGTTAGTATTTACATTAATTTAGTTTACTATCAAGTTTACTATCACAAAGTCAGTTGAAAACCTGGAGGGTTAATAAAGCTTGTGAGATGTATAGATGCAGAGAAAGATGTTCAGGTGCGCATAGGGTTGCCAGACGTCCGGCAAAAGGAGGACATGTCCTCCTTTTTGGCCTCATGTCCTCCGTCCGGCAGGCAAAGCTAAAAACCCGGAAAATGTCCGGCTTTTTGTATAGTTCTTGTTTTGGGCTATTGCGCTCTTATTTCATGGCAGTTTTTAACGATTTTACACGCGCATGATGTCCACAAGTCCTCTACTAGTGCCTGGTAAGGGCACTTAAGGAAAACATGTTGACTCTGTGAATGGAATCATTCTTACAAAGTACAATATGAAGAATGCTTCTTGTGAGAAGTTCTATGCATAATGTTATTGGTAACGAGGAATCGCTGCGAAGAATTGGCTCCCCAGAGAAATAAATAAATAATAATAGCGTTTGACATTGACTTTTGGTTTAATTTTTAAATATCTGAATAAGATAAATTTGAGTTAGGTCTATTGATGAATAGTAGACCTGCCTCTCAACTAGAATACATGTACACTGACGGTGACTGACCTTAGACTTAACGAGTTTTATGTGATGTTCGTGACTGATAATGAAGATCAAAATTGACAATTATAACTTATAAGCCGACACAATTTTACGGTTGATATGCTAAAAATATGCACCATTTAAGATTTTAGTTTCACAAAAAATCTCACCGAGCCCCTTCCAGATCACTGCCCAATTTTGCTAAGGAGCCTTTGACACTCTGGCCCGCCACTTGCTGGAAAGTACTGCCATTGGCCCGCCATTAACAAAGGTGTGACACCCCTGGCCTACCACCATTCTGCTTAATCTTGCAGAGAAAATGACATCCAAAGACTTCAATTTTAGCCACAAGTTAAATTAGAGATTAAGCAACAATAAATTTGTTATGGTAGATTAAGGATTCTGATTCTTTCGTTTTCACGTGAAATTTCTATAATGCATATATAAATAGAATGCCTCTCCAGGCCTAGGCACCCCTGCATGTTATCCAGGGTTGTATGTCTGACCTGGTTCTGAACTCCAGTGAAGAACTCATCATCGGATATTGGATCCATAATATAAGAGCGTAGGAGATTAAATCGAAGGCCTTTTGGTGGCTCATTCGTCATCTTAATTCCATTCTGAAGAATGGCAACAGGAAAAGCTGTGGAGGGATAACTGGTCAACCAAAGACGGAAATCAGGGTGTGTCTTTTCTGGATTCAGGTCCTACAATTAACAACAGACAGAACAAAACTGCTCAAGTTTCATGGCCAACATATTATCAAGCAACATTATTTGTCATGATAAAGTGAGAGGTAATAGCTGGACACTGACTGGAATACCTCATGTATTAGATAATAGAGGTAATCAGATTATGCTATTTTTAGGCATTTAGTCAGTAAAAGCTTCATGGCCTTTCACTGCCTCTGTTTTTGCCAGTGACCGAACACTATTCTTTTGTGTTGTCAGATCAGCAGCACCTCTGAAAAGTTCCTTGAAAAGGTGCTATATAAATCCAAAAGACAGATCATGGTGCTTGGAGAGCGATTGCTGAGTTTATGACAGTGACTGAGAATAAAAATATAAGAATGAAGTAGATGTTTGAGAATGAAAAACTCAAAATGCAGCATGGGTTGAGTATACAATTTTGGCAATATTTCTCTTTTTACACAGCCACAGACCTCTAAGGTTGATCAATAACTTGGCAAGTCATAAAGTCTTCATTAATTATAATCAGTATATAATAAAACTAATATAATCATAATATAACATTAATTAGCCATTCCTGATATGTTATCTTCATTCCATATTGATTAACATCAACACATTAAAATAATGAAAATAATTACAATTATAAAGGATGAATATTATGAATGCTTATAAAACATCTGCATACTTCACAGATTCTTTCAAGAGTTGGCATCCAGGATGGTGCCAAGTGGCAATTCTGAAGTGTCACCCAAGTGCCCTCCTTTACAGCCCTCTCAATCATCCTCTGTGCAATAGGCCCCTGACCTTGACCCAGAGATAGTGAGTCAAACTTGCCAAATCCAAATCGCTGCAACACAAAACAAACATCGACAAATTTGTCCACTTTCAAAACTGTGAAGTTTATTGTAAACTAAACAAACCCCAACTACGTAGTTAATAAATATTCATGGGCAATGCATTATAAAGCCACTCCTAAATGTATATAAATACATTGTAATCATTAGCTTCTATCAGTAACTCTGAAGACAAAAGCTGAAGCAAGTAATTAATTAATGTTAGCATTTACACTATTTCAGTTTACTATCACAAAGCCAAACCTGGAGGGTTAATACAACTTGCAAGATGTATAGCAAGACGTTCAGATGTGCACCCATGCATTTTAGGCACTCTCTCTCTTTCTCTGTCTGTCTGTCTGTCTGTCTGTCAAAAGGTTACATGTTAGCATATGCATATACATGCATATATATATGCATATATATATATATATATATATACATGTATGCATATACTACAGTATAAACATGTATATAGTTGGAATGACTTTGCACGTATCTCACTGATCACCCCAAGACAAGCAGAGAGGAACCCCAAACTCTCCTCTGTCTCTGTTACTTCCCATAATACACAAATTTTATGCATTCTGCATGACATGAAGTAATTACCAGATAAATTCTTCCATAAAAGCAACAGAGGTTACCTGATCATCGGCAAAACGGAGGAGAGCGGCCGCAGGATCAGCTCCTGGTGAGAGCACAAATATGAGGGGCGACATAGTGTTGCTGTCAGCAAATGAACCAGCCAGGTCAAAGGGTGGTGGATCAATGTACTTCTTTCCAAGCTGGTCCACCACGAACTCAGTCACTGCAGGGATAACTTTGTCCGGCCTAACAACTCGAAGAATGATCAATCGCTGAAACATGCCAAACTTAGTCTGGTAGATGGCTGGCAGAGGTGCATGATGGGGTTCCTGTGAGACAAAATCCAGTCCAACACGTCATACATACATGTACGAACACTGCACTAACAAATTTTATTCCATTGTTATTAAATATCAATGCATGTATATTCACACTTTTTGAATTAAGTGATGCTTATTTGTGTGCTCACCATTCTGCATGAATATTCATGATCATCAATTCATCATCATATAATTTTACAACTGCTAGCCTATCATAGTTCTCATTTTATCATTTTTAGCAACTATTGTTTCCAAAGAAGTGGTACAAATATTATGTAATGGAAACTTAATGCTGAATGGCTGAAATATTATTATTTATTATTACTAAAGTGGTATTGATAGCTTTATAGGGCTAGCATAGTTGAGCAAATAACTTTGCAAGGGTTATTATATTCTCTGTGCAAGCAAATAACATGTCGTCCAGCTTATACTTATCATCAGAATCTGGCATTATGTCACAGTAATTACTTATTCATTAGTAATGCTACTATCATTATTATTATTATTCTTATTACATGTATTATCATTAAATAATCACCAGTGAAACATGAAGAAATTCGCGTATAATATCCTAATTTATTTGTAGTCAACTAACAGCTGAAAAATCAGTCATGACATTTATTCGTCTGATACCTATTTTGTAAAATATCCAAATGTTCCTTGGGTATAAATATTGAAGCATATTGCTGTCTGCCTGCGTGACCCCTTTGGATCTTGACCTGGAACCGATTTCACCCTGCCTATCGATTATAGTTTTGACCAATCTGCCAGTTCCTGCGGCTTCACTTTTTTGGGTGCTGCAGAAATTAAGGAATTTCGAGATTACAATTACAATATTGATTAACTGATTGATCTTCCAAATCTCTTCCTTCATCTATTCACCAATTCACTGTTATGTACCCTATTCATCTGTTAATCAATGTTTCAGTCCATCAATCAACTGTTAATTCACCAGTCTTTCAGCCAATCATCCTCTCAATTCATCAGTCTGTCACCCCAACAACCTGTCAATTCATCAATCTGTCAATTCTCCTTTCCTTTTTTTATCAGCACCAATAGAATGTAGATCCAAAATTATGATAACATACTTAGTAACAGATCCACTATTGAAAATTATGTAGTAAATTCTAAACTCTATTCACCAGACTATACTGCAGCTATAACTACTAGAAAACAAGTCCTACCTGGCTGTCATAGAAGACTTTCCACTCAGTTTTCAATGACTCGAACTTTGGCTTTATGCCATTGAAGCTTTTTAACTCATCAAGGCGACAGAGTTCGTCCCAAGATTGGGTTGGCAGCCAAGATGTGGGATTAGGGAAAGGGTTGTCAAGTCCAACACCACCTGTGAGGAGAAACCTCCACTCATCATCCTCCACCTCATTGTTCTGTTTGAGGATGTTAACACTCAAGAGAAATGAGAAGAGCAGCTGAAATTCACATACAATGTAACAGACTGATTGCAAACACAGCCAAAATAACAGGTTCTGGTGAGCTAGCCTGGCTACAATGCATACACAGCAAACTGTAGCAACAGAAAATGACTTCAGTTTCAGTTTGACTACAATAACAAACAACCCTTGTTTTGTCCCTAGATTACCTACATTGTCCAAAATACCATAAACATTGGAAACCTGCTATAACATGCTTCATTACAACATTCTGATATAACATGGATCGCAAAACTTCGTTCAACAACATAAAAGACACTAGTGAGAATATGGTGTCGTCATATCCCTAGATTTACCCTCCCTGACCAAGACGTGTGGCTTACTTGGCTAGGATGTTTGTACAGTTAGACATCTGTTTTCTATACCGACTTAATTTTCTTCTAATTATCGTTTTCTTTATACCTAAATTATTTCTGACTTTGTATCAAAAAACGAGTATTGTTTGCTTGCGTGTAATATGAACATTCTTACTTACTTACTTAGTTATATGGCAGTTCTTAATATGGCTCTCAAAGCAGCATTGAGTTTCCGGCTAACTTCTGAATCTTAATTGCTGTCGTTACCTAGTTTTCTCAACTTCTGTTTTTGACTAAGCTGCTTGTATACCAAAAGCTGACCAGTGTTGACTTACCTTGTCCTTTTCAAAAAGTGACCGGCAGATGTTGCAGTAGAGGGAGTAAGTGAAGTGTTTACGTAGACTCAGCAATCGCTCTTCAAGCACCATGGTCTGTTCTGCCTTCTCGATGGACAGAAGGAAGAGGTTGATAAACCAGACAAGTGAGTACTGATACATTGGGTCAATGCTTGCTAGGTCGACTATCGTGAAGAAAAGGACCTTACAGTGGATTGCAATCGGTTTGTAACCCAATCGAGCAACATTGATCTGTTTCTCGGTTTCCTCTGCAACTGCCTGCAATTTGAATATTTGTATAAGAAAATGCACATTTTATATCATTCAACATGGTATAAAGAGGAGATAATATTTTTATAGGTTTATAGCATTAAACACACTAACAGTACAGGTATAATTAACAGAAGATTCAAGGAAACTAAATGCTATTTTAATTTTATTGAAAATGAAGTCTATCATAACACTTTGCAAAACGCAGCAGTACTTGTTAACTCAAACATAGCTATGAAATACAAAGTACAAACTCATCAGTTCCAGAAGGGGAACAAATGGGTTTGTATACTGTGGATCACTTTTTCTCCTGTAAATGATAAGTAATGACAAGAAAGTTGACATATGAATGGGCATCCATATCAACCCAGGAATCATAATAAAAATTGAGCACCCCTAAGATAGCTGAGCAGAATGACAGGCAAGATTTTAGGTATGATGACAGGCAAGATTTTAGGTATGATGACAGGCAAGATTTTAGGTATAACAGTGAACCTGGATGAGGGCTTTTACCATACAACCATATGCATATCCATAACAGACATAGAATTACCGAGACGAGCAAATACAGAGAAAAACAAATCTTTGTGGCAACAAGCCAACATACTTGCTTAAGCGTTATTTCATTGGCCAGGCCTTTTGACGATGAAAGAATTTTAATAGCGACTTCGTCTTCCAAGATATTTCCCTGTGATGACGATAGAACTTGCAGGATCTTATCTTCAACGTTTTTTAGAAGTCCCTTGTTCTCAGCACTTGCGACAATGAGTGCATTTCTCTCTTCCTCCAGCTCTGGACGCTCTTTTGCCACAACAATCCCGAGCAGCTGATCTTCAAGGCCCTCAGGAGTTATCATAAAATTCAGCAAAGTCACTTTGACAGCAATTTCTGGATAGTAGTGTGGATTTCGAAGTTTCGTTGTCATGTAGAGTCTGAATTCAGGGCTGTATTCGATCGTGCTGTCGCCAAGTTTGATGCATAGAGTGCCACCCTGCTTGAAAGTTTGCTTCAAGAGGATCGGCTCAAGGATTGGATCAATTTCCTCACCAATGTTCTCCAGCAAAAGAGGTGTTCCCATTTGGATGGAATTATCGAGTATGCGCACGTAGTCAGAGTCAGAAAACTTTATGACACGCAGACCAACAGGCTTCTCCATGTTCTTGATGAACTTATTCGCCTGTCCCTGTGGATCAATCATCAGCGGCCAGCGACGAGCATTACTGTAAATAAAAGCAGAGAAGAAAATTCATCACCCTGTTTTATTTAAATATCAGCTCCATTTCATTTTCATTTAACATAACATAACATAACAGGGTTTACAGTGGTTCCAAAGACTTTAATCTCTGTGTGAGGACCACCACTAAGTACATGTCCTTAATAACCCATTTGCCCAAGCTTGGCCTTGAAGATGTCGAGTGTCTCCACAGAAACCGTCTCATCACTCAACTCGTTCCAGGCGTTCACTACTCTGCTGCTGAAGAATCTTTGCTTGATGGTGCCTTCCAAGTTCTGACTTCCTGAAGATTACTGAAACACTGTCCAGCTCCAGTCTTCATTTGCACATGTATTGTTTTCTTCATTTTATTAAAAGTGTAGGTCTATCATACAAGTTCTAGAAAAGGTGCACCTTGTGAATATATCAAAATGATGACAGACAATGTACAAGAAAGCAAAAACTAAATCAAAAGGGAAATGAAAAGAAACAGAAAATGAAGAAGCAAATACTAAGCATATTCAAGAACACCTAATGACCCTCATCCCCAGCTTTCCTCGAGTCATTATACTGTCTATAAATAATATTTGAAATCACACAAAAATTAATATGCCAAAAAACACTTGTTTCTAACAGCCAGCAACTCATTTGCAAAGCCATATAGTCCTTATAATGTCAGTTACAAAATAAAAAGGTAAGACTCAAGAATTTCAAGCATTTTCGTTTTACCACAAACAGCTAACCTGAGGATTATTCCATTGTCAACGGAAAAGCTGTCTGTTGGAAGACCATAGATGTTCCATCGGCGGATGGTCACAGGTTCCCCAAGGGTAGAAATCAGGGAAAACTCTTCTGAACATGGTATTTCTTTTTCCTTTGTTTCACTCACCCATCTGTGGACCTGCTCCTATATACAAATACTTATTTTGCTAAAGAAACAAGTATTGGGTACTACATTAATATATCAAACAGATATGCATGCTTCTGTTACAAAAGCTACCATATACCACACAGTTTTATTATTATACCAAACAGTGACAATTCTTACACGATAATCTTTAAAAATTCTCAGTAAATAAACAAGTCATATTTTTCTGAATACTGTGGGTCCACGGCTGCTAGTCAGAGACTATTTAGTCTGGGCATATCCGCATATGTGCTAGTTGGCAACTATCTACAGCCCTTTTCATGCAGTGTTCTTTTGTTACAAATGCCAAAGTTATTTGGGTCAAACAATTATTATAGCAGTTGGAAGATTTTAGGATAAACTAGTAAATATTTTTATATAATGATCTGGTGATGACAACAATAATGAAGATTATGCTTCACACAGACACACGAAATGTTAAAATTTGTATAATGTGTGTCTTACGGTAAACTTACATGTCGGAAGTTGGAAGTAAATGCTCCAAGATAAGCTACCACTCCAGATGAGATGAGGACATCGCCAGTAAGGTTGATGTACTTGTTGCCAAGGTCAAGAGCAGCCTGGTGCCATCGTGACTGCTCTCCACCAAGACCTCCGATCAGCTTTTCCGCTCGATCAAGCTTTTTGCTGCAGAGGTCAACCTCTCCCTCTAGGACGACCTTCTTCTGTTTGTTTGTCTCGAGGACCTCTTCCAGCTTCGCAAGCTCTGCCTGAACCTGACGAAGGACGGCCCGCTTCTTCTCAAGGTCAGTCATAGCGGCTGTAAGCAGGCGTTGTGCCTCAAGCAAGGCCAACTTCTTGGGAGCAACAATCTTGGCAACACTAACATATACAAATGCCAACAAATAAACCAGTAAGTAACCTAAACCAACCCTCATCACCCTCACCCTTTGTCTCAATTGGTCACCTATAAATCACTGAATTGTCTCAATATCACTTGTGTAGCACACAAGAAAGGCAGATATTTTAATTATGATTAACTACTCAAGATACACTTGACCAAACACAGCACTATTTAAGTTAACCAATCATAGATTTAGTATTATTATTAGCAGTATAACTGGAACAGCAGCAATTTCATAGTTCATCGCCGGGCGCAAAATAACCTAGCTACCCTCCGTGCACGCATGTTCATCTAACTGATCTAAACACAACAGAAACAGATTCTATATAGCCTCTTGATGTAGCCTACTCTGAATGATCATTATGGTAATGAAGAAATTAATTATGTCTTACATATCATATTTCTCTATGGCCAGTATCCATCGGCAGAGACCTTCACAGGCAGTAGACGCAACTTTGATCCTATCTGGATCAAAGTCTGGGTTCGTTATGTACTGCGTACGTATCTGCTTTATGGTTGCTGGAGGGATGTTGTCCTGAACAGAGAGACAACAAATAATAAGTTCAACATATTCACTTGGTTTGTATGGTACTCTTTGGTATAATTCCAGTAAAACAGTCTGCAAAAGCCTATCTCAGCTACTACTCCGCTCTTTAGACCATCATGACCTTCTAGTTCCTCGGTCTCGGACTGCCACCGCACAGCATCGTGCCTATGCCTGTTGGCCCTTTGCTGTGGAATGACCTTCCTGCTATAAGTTATCTCGTGATGTTATCTGGAAGCCACTACTGTTTCTGCTCGTTCTCTTAAGACTTTTCTTTTTTCGAGGGGCCCTTCGCACTGGAAGTGCCTCTGATTAGGTTGTACTGTGAGAGGCGCTTTATAAGTCCGTAAATAGAATAGAGTAGAATAGAATATAAAGCATGTCAAAAGATGCTAACTCAAGCATCTGGCACAACATGAAGAAGTTGTAACTGCATTAAAAATGCAAATAGCACCCAGTGAGTCTAATGAAAGTACTTCACGTGTTCTAGGACAAATTCACAGTTCAAAGAAAGTATACTGGTAAGAGGGAAAGAATGCTGTAACTATAATTACATATTTATACTGTCCTTTCAAAATTACTCCCCAGAAGTGTTTCAATCCTGACAATGCAAGACAAAGAGAATGATTTTCAATCACAAGATTGGCAAGAAAACAGAAAGAAGGAAACCATCAATGGTTTTTACTTGTTGACAGAATACAGATAAGAAATTGGAAACGTAAAACGTGAATCACACAAACTTGTTAGTCGCTAACCTAACATGCACATTAAAGCATTCAAGCACTTTCAGAGTTGACCTCACTTTAATGCCTGTGTCTTTTTTTGACCTGACTTAGCCTGACGTTATTGACCTGACCTAGCCTGACCTTACTGACCTGACCTTATTGACCTGACCTTATCAAACTGGACGAGTCCTTCAAGAAACTTGGCATCAGCAAGCATTCGAAGTGCCGGTTTCCAGAAGTCATCAGTCTTCTTGCCAGAGGCAATATCTGTAGTGCGGTCTGGTTTGATTCCTTTTAGAACACAAACTGCCTCCACGGTCATCTTGATCATGTATGGAGGATTCTTCATCGTCCGAACAATTGCAATATCCTGTACATGGATTTATACTTTGGCTGTAATATATCTTTAAATGCCATGCTATGATATATAAGATCCAATATAGTACTGTTATGTTATGCATGCTGCATTCTGTAAGAGTGCAGACTGCAGATGATTGCCAAGGTACGGAAGTTTTAAAATTTATTACAGGTATTTATGAAGCATGGTCCTCGGTGGCATTGTAACTAGTTTGTTGGATCTTTACAGCTGAAGCACAGATAACACAATCGTAATCGTAATCGTAAACTCGGAACTTCTACAGCGCCCACAAAAGCGAAGTCGCGGGAACCAGCTTATTCACAGGCGCTCAATAAAATCAAAATCGATAGGCAGGGGTCAAAATCCAGAGAGTCAGGCAGGCAGACAGGCAGGCGGCTAAGGTGGATGGTGTTTGGTGTTCAGACGGCGAGGTAGGCAGGGAGAAGTGTTGGATTCAGGATAGGATTTGTCAAAAGCAGTGTTTTCAGTTTCGAGTGAAAGACCTGTGGAGAGATAGCGAGAGGTGGAGTTTTGGTGACTTCGTAGGATGGGTCAGATATTTGTCGTAGTGCTGGCGGAAGTTTGTTCCAAAGAGGTGGAACAGCTATGGCTATGGAGCGATTGGAAAATTTTAATGATGAGGTGACGGAAGGGCGGAGCAGTGTTAGGGAGGAGGAGGAGCGGGTTGGACGAAGTGGCTGGATCGTGAACAACTGGACGGAGATAGGAGGGCTGGGAGGTTTGAAGTGTGTTGTACGTGAGTGAGATGATTTTGTATTCTATTCGTTCAGGAATTTTGAGCCAGTGGAGTGATTCGAGGACAGGAGTGATGTGATGGTATTTGGGGGTTTTGGTGACAGCACGGGCTAGGGCATTCTGAATTGCTTGGAGGCGGTTTATTTGAGTGATATCTATGTTTAGGAAAAGAGAATTGCAGTAGTCTAATTTAGCGTGAACTATAGATGTAGCTATTGTGGATGCAGTTTTGAAGTCAATAACTATCCAACAAATGCCAACTTATCCAAGGCGCTGCATCCTTAAACTCTGTGTTTCAACTTGGTCACAACAGCACCAACATCAACTTCGTATCTCACACTAATGTGCTTAATTAAGGTAAAGCTCCTATTTTCCGCAGCAGAACAAAAGAGAAGTGTTAATTACTTACTTTGGGCTCTAAAGCCAGCAGTAAATCTCAATGGATCAGGACTTGCTGTTTATTTCCCACCTTATGCCAATGGCCACAGGTAAGTGTGTGAACATGGTGACAAGACAATGTGTGAGAGAATAACTAGACCATAGTCATTACACAGAGTTCATTCAGCAAACTCAAACCCACAATCATGGGATTACTCACCAAGCATGCCATTGAATGTGCTGCTTATTTGTAAGCAAGCAGAAAAGCATGGAAATAAAAAGAACTATCTAACATGAATCAACAAAGGTCTGTAAGTAAGCAAGCAAGCTAGACTTACCGCAGGTGTGAGCGTATTAAGAGCAGCCATTGCAGCATTAAAGATAGGCATTGCTTCTGCCAGATTGGCGTCACATTCGACTTTAATGCCAGAGGCAGTCTCAGCTTGCCTGTTGGCAATAGATTCATCAGCCTTCACTTGCTGTCAATCAATCAATCAATAAAAAAAATCAATATGCCACATAGTCTTTTAATCAAGCAATCTAAAATAATCTCAGAATGTGCTTTTTCTTCTTCTGCAGTAAATTTAGTGTGCAAGAATTTTAACATTTCTCTTAATGATGACTGAAGGCACAGCTCAAAACACCACACACCATCTTCAGTTGGCTAGTAAACTTCCTGCAAGATAGGAAGCATGCTACCAGATTCGAGGATTGGCTGTCAGAAGTTGCAACCATAAATGTAAGTGTTATACAAGGATTTAGGGTGGCCCTGCCGTGTTTATCATCAACACATCATCAGACTTGCATCCAATCTATGCAGTGGCGTAACGAAGGGTTTCGGCGCCCAGGGGCAAGGGTTGATGACTGAGCCCTCTTTTAATTTTCTTGTTGACTTGAAATCGTTCCTGTCATAGTACTGTGTACCACTGAAAGCTAACTTGTGCCCCTTTGGTGCTGCGCCTGGGGGCGGCTGCCCCCCTCTGGACCCCCTTCGTTATGCCACTGAATCTATGCTAAAAATAAGATCGTCAAATACACTGATGATACTTGTCGTAAAGTAGCCACTGAGATGAGAGACACAGAGTGAGAGGAACTTGATGGAGTAAGGACATGGGCAGCATGGAACAACCTGAGACTAAACAGCAGCAAATCATGAGAGATGTTCATAGCCTACATGTGGAGTGTGGGCCCAATGGAAGGTCGCACCACCGCCATCCCCTTGACATGCAGAGGGTTGCCTCAATGGTTATCCTCAGTGTCACAATCAGGGATGACCTCCGTGCAACCACCGATGCTGATGGTGTCTTTGCCACCTACTCGGGATCATCACTCCACGCACTTAAGAGCACACCGGTTACCATCAACAGCTTTCCAAGAGATGGCAAGGGCAACAACCATGGTCCACCTCTTGAATGCCGCATCAGCCTGGTGAGGTCTCGCCAGAGCGGAAGATCATCACAGGATTGAGCGTTTCCAGATAAAAATGCAGAGATACCTATCGTCAACGACCAGAGAATCAAGGAGATGATTGGCGAGTCAGACTTCTCCAGGCAGTAATATGGAATGGGAACCATGTGCTCTGGGGTTTATTTCCAGAGAAAGTGCAAAAACATTACAATTTTCACCCTAGGCCACACGATTTTAAGCTCCCAGCCAAAGACAACAAAAACTATACAAACCACGAATTCTAGGTAGAACATAGCAAACAAATCTTTTTAATAAGATCAATGATAGTAACAAACTCATAATCTTACTTTTCACTTAACCTGTACCTGGAGGCGGTGTGACATCTAGAATGGTCGATAAACAAAGACATATATATATAATATATATATAATAATATATAATATATATATAATATCACATGATGGCTTACATTTTACCTTTCAGAGGTTCACAAAAGGTGCAATACAAATAGCCAGATGCAAACATTACACGTCATACCTTTTCGACTTTTGCGACTTCCGCTGACTCTTTTTCTATCTGAAGCATGGTAGCATCAACTTGTTGGCTGGCTTCAAGCAGCTGCGGCTGCAGGTCATTCAGCTGCTGCTGCATCACGGTAACCTGTGACTGTGCATCTTTCAGTTTCTCAAGGCCAACTTCATAGCGAGACTTGGCTACTGTCACCTCTCTGGAGTAACAAAAGCCATCAACTTAGGTTTAAATGTTAAGTCAGCCAAATTATATTAATTGAGACTAGCCATTTGTAATCTGTTTTCATAAGCGAATTATGGCCAAAAATTAAAAAAAAATTATGCAATAACTTTAAAGTTTGCATAATAACTTTAAATCTTCCATTGAATTTGTAAGTTAGGATATCATAATAATATGGTAATATGGTAACACAGATGTAGGCCTAAAACTTAAACAACGCTTAAGGATAAGTTTACAATACAAAATAAAAACAAATGATAGGAGTCACACAAGTTGCTTGATGCTGTGGACATGACACTGGCAAGCATATATGTAGTGAGTTAATCAACAGCACTGTGAGAAGTTGGATGGGTGGACTGTACTAGAATGCCTAACCCAACCTAAACCGACACACCCTCTGAGAAATGACAACCTACACAAGCTCAAAGGTTAAAAAACATGCCCCATAGATGGGCTGTCATATTTGCATTTCAATTAAAGGATTCTTGAACCTTTGGTTCATGGAGTTTATTACATTTACTTCTATTACTGGTATATAAACTCAATCATGAAACTACTGGACACATAACTAAACCGGTCATTCAATTTATCAACCAACATCAGTAGAGGGTTGATCATCTTACTTCCTCTTGATGTCAAGTAGCGTCTTAAACGTGCGGATCAGCTCCAGGTAGGACGTTGGTGTTACATAGTTGTATCTGTCCAGCTCAGCCTTGAACTGTTCTGACAGCAACCTGGTGGACTGGTGGAATGCCTGGCACATGTCGATGCAGCCAGCACGGATGTGGTCCAACAGTTCGACTTCACTGAGAAAGCGTGTTGCTACAGCGTGCAGTGCATCCTCTGGCCACGTCTGGTTGAAGGAGAATAATATATAAATAACTATATAATAAATCAAGGTCAAATTCAGGGTGAAGTGGTAAAATTGCAGAAAAGCTGCATTTATGATTGTAATCTTAATGCACTCTGGCAGTGTAAACCAGATCACTCGTTACCAATCCAGGAAAATGACATTGTTAAGAGTTCACAGTAAATGTGCCATTACTGTACCTTACTTCATGTTATAGATTTAGCCTGTCATTAATAAGGTATTCGGTAGATGGAGCAGGTGTTAAGAAATAATGAAGTCACCCGATGATTGCTGAAGTAAGTCTTTTCTAGAAGGTTCAAGTCCATCCTTCTTAGTGCGCTATAAAAAAGAGTTCTAAACTTTGGGCATGAGTAGACAGTAGATTTAGTCACACAGAGAGAGGTTAGAGAGTTGGATTCTTGGTCTGTTGACGAAGTCTTACTTGTGTTTTATAATCAAAGATTGGTTGGTTCTATCCACAGACGATTATAGTTAAAGACATTCTTAAGCAAGTTAGATTAGGCTGTGTAAATAGTCGACCTTTCGTATGAAACTTTTGTAAAACAATAGAATGCACAGACATTCTCTTGACAGTTATTTTGATAGCCGAGGTTATTTAAAGAGCTACTGAAAACTAAACAACCAAATTGGAGCTTAAAATACTTAATGTTACTAGTTCTGAACCTGGGAAGTAATAAATGAGCTGTTTATAACAAGAACTTGTAAGAATGTATAGCATTGACAGCCTTTTTTCCAAGCCCAGATATTGTAACAGCATCCTAGGACATGAATCTGATAGTGACCAAAGTACACTTCTTATTGTCATGGAAACTACTCGAAGAATAAACAGACCTGGAACCAGTCTATTGTGCAGCAATTAACAAGCGACGGAAACTTGCGGAGGCGATTCCGAAACGCATCCCCAATGGGACTCATCGCCAAAACAATGTGAAGCTGATCCCGACAACGCTGGATGAACATGTTGAAGAGAGCAACTGGAGTGCCATCTGTCTGCTTTGCCTTATCTCTCTGCCTAAAATAGTCACAATTACGATCACACAGAGTAAAAATACTATAATAAAATCATGACCATCAAAATAACAACTTAAAAGCAACTGTCGGAACAAAAGCACCACTTTCACGATTGTTAAGCATTAGGAATGTAGCGCAATCATAAGCAATCACAACACAACTATAAATGCAAAGACACAAAACTAAAAACCAAAGAAACATTTCATAACAATATGTTTAGCCTACCTTCCTTGATAATCATTTCATAGGAAACTGTAAAAACAAGTGTTTATGTACCTGTCAAGTATACGCATCTTCTCACACAGATCTGCTCTCTCATCTGCTGGATAAAGATTTGGTACCTCTCCCGAATTTAACAGGTTGCTAATATCCTCCAGAAAGGATTCTTGCTTTATCTGAGAATACAAACAAGCAAGCACAATTTACTACATGCTGCATCAGAACATAATTATTATAAGGCAGAATGCACAGGAACGAGATAATCGAGATTGTTAGACAGTTATCTGATACAGGTATAAAATGCTTCATACAGAATAAAATGACAGCCTGCAACTACTAACATACATTAAAGCATTTAAATATTTTACTGATGCATACCACACACAGCCAGCTATCAGATAGAAAACGTTACAACTAAAGATGACAATTATACCTTTAAAGTTAAGGGGAAGGCTGGTAACCTCAACAAGTCCTTTCAACTTTAGATCTGCATGAAAGTCTGTGTCATAGGCATGACATCAAGTCACCATGACAATCAGCTTACCTGAGTGTCAGTGAAGAGGAAGACTCCATTATTGTCAGATGCAGTCACTTTTCGTAAAATAGTCTTGAGATCTTCGTGCCATTCGTATGCTGCGTAGCTCTTTGTGATCTCAACCTAAGAGTTCAATAACTTCACATCATAACGCGAAAAGTCATAAGCAAGTAAATAAGTTACTTACTAGTAAAAACTAGGGGTGGGCAACGATTAAAAATGTTAATCGAAATTAATCGCACAATTAAAATTTTTAACGTTGCGATTAATTTTTAACGCATCACTATAGATAACAAGTACAACTACTGCACCGACTCAGAGTAATTACGTTGAATATGCGCTATATCAATGATTGCAGTCAATAAACAAAAAGCACACAATGCTTTTACTACTTATTTTACAGTGTTTACTTTTAAGTTTAAAGCTTAAACTGAGCGGTTTTATCAAGAATTGTTTTAGCGCATTTCTAGAAATAATAGGGCGCAGTGACAATCGCGTTAACTGTGTTAAAAAATTTAATCGCGTTAATTAACTAACACGTTAATCGCGTTAATAACGCGTTAAATGCCCAGCCTAGTAAAAACGTCTTCATTATCAACACCACCACCACCAATACCATTAACACCACCACAATAATTCATTCCATTACTTGTCAAATAAACACTGCTCACCATTGGTACTAGCGAAACAGAAATTCTGAAATGCTTTACTATCCTGGTGGGGAAACAAACCCAGCAAGTTAGCCATAAGCTATTTACAGCAAACTAAAAACAACAGGATTAACTTAACTGTTATTCTAACATTTAACATTTACACCAAATATATTCTTAAATATAATATTAAACAACAACAGTATAATAATATTGAAATAAAGATGTTTCATATGCCACTTTTCATGAAAAATCAGCTGATGACCAGACCTGGAATAGGTCATAGTCAGCCATGTGAGCAGCAAGTCGTGTCAATGACTGTCGACCAGAGCCACCAACACCAACCAGAAGAGCATGGCTCCTCGGATGCTTGATAATTCGAGCAATACGAGACACGTGCTCTATAGCAAATCTAGCAAAATGTCAACCAAGCAAACTTTTAAGCAACTAGTTTTAAGAACATGAACATTTAGACACAAAAATCTAATTAGTGAAAATGAAGCTTGTAAAACTTCATAAGAAAATTAAAGCAGAGTAAAATTCAATAAGAAAACTATCAGTGAAGCTAAAGTTTAAGGCCTGATGGTCTGAATCACTGAATATAAACCTTGTACTATATCACAGCACAAGAATTATATTCCGGAATGAAACCGAAGAACAACTACATCGCAACCAGACAAAACCATTATTTCCTTCTACCAATTTTACACTTCCGCATAAAGACGAACAAAAGTACATCTCCAGAGTCCTCTTCAAAAATCTATCCTAACAAACTTCAAATCTGGCCTACTCTTTCTTTTAATCAGCCAATACGAACTAATCTGATAACGTAACAGAAACAACTATATTAACTTGTAAGCAGAAATGCATCTTCGTCATTCTGGAATTGAAAATAAACGAATATAGATTGATTTATTGATTGATCATTGAGCAAAGCAACCTTGACAATTGCTAGACGATCAGTTAATGTGAAGTAACTGAACTGATCAAATGTATCATCACCTTGTTCATGGGCAACAATGACCAACCACAATGGCATCAAATGAAGCAATGACGGGTGACTCACCGAAACATTACGAGATTCATGGTCTTCTTGTTCATTGTGTTGAACTCCTCTAAGTAGCCCTCAACAACATGACCAAGCTTTTCCATATCAAGTGCTTCAATGTAGTTCTTCTGATGGTCAGAGAGGTCAGAAAAATCACAGAACATAAGACTACGGAGGTCATCCTCTACCACTTTTTTATCTCCATCAAAGTCGAGGTGGATAAACAGCTTGTTAAAGTTCTCCTTTAACTTGGATTCAACCACTTTCTTCACAAAACTGAAGACCCATCCACGATCAGTATCATCTACCAAACGATCGTAGTAGACACGAAATGCCTAAACGAACAAAATTTATCAAATATGAATATGTTAATCACTATTATTGTCAGAAATACTACTATAGTTGTTATTGAAGTGTTCATAGTTTCCCACACATATACAGGTGCTTTAGAAAACATTGCATATCATGCTATTGCTGACGGTTACGGTAATATGTGTAGTGAAGTTTGAGTTCCAACATGACATGTTAAACTGAAAAGAATGTCCCTATTGTGCCTTTAGAAAGACTGTCCTGTCGCACTGCTGTTGGGATGATGACTACAGTTGATAGAATCATGTACATAATAAATTAGTGATTGCCTGACCTTGTACTTATCTTCAGTCAAGAATGCTTGAGGTCTTACTAGGGTTTACAGCACTTTAAGAACCTATCTTTCCTTGCATAATCATCACAATGATTTAAAAGTGAATTAATAATATAAAATACGATAAATCTCTGTCGTATTGTCAACATTCCTCTTACGTCAATCATATATCACTTGATGACGCATCTTCTGATATTTTCAAATTGAGTGCTTGCTAGTCAATACAAATTACTTGTTGTGCTTGTACTTGCACTCTCAGTGCTTGATACAAGTCTATTTGAAAACATATATACCAGCACACCATATCAGTGTGCATGTTACATGTGCCAACAAATACATGCTAAACTTTTGTAGCACAACTGACCTCGTGAACCCAAAGTCTTTTCATGCACTGTGGAGTCTTTGTGGTTTCAGGTAAGGATAGTGTAATGCCCTGAATGACACGACTGAAATCACGCAGATTGAACAGGTAGTGTGACTTGGCTGGAGTAGGTAGAAGGAACTTCATAGCTTCCAGGTACAGTGCCAGTGTCCCAGAAACTATCTGCCCAGCACATTTATCAAATTCTGCATCAAAGCCTCTACAAGCCCAACAAATTCAATTCCAGACAGGTGATACCAATGAATAGCTGATTATGAACAGAGCTCCTCCTAAGGTGTAGCCAGAGGTACACGATGCAAAGATGCCTTACCTTGCACAAAACATATCCAAACAAGCTGGACACTGGCTCGAGGTTATAATACAACTGAAGTTTAATAATTTCCCCCACATGATAATTCCCCATTAAAAGTTCAGAAGTGCACACTATAAGTGACAATAAGTGGCAAATTTTTCTAATGGCCCCACATAAATGCTTGACAACAAACTAACTAGCTCTATCTACTGTAGGTCTACATAACGTGATGGATGCACTAATACAAGTACAGATGAAAGTTGACCATCACACAGTCAATTCTTGCTAATTAATGGGAGATCAGGGCTGATTCACATACTTGGATGAGATGTGCCAGTCCATGATGCTACGGAAGATGGTGACCATGGCAGCTTCATCAAACTCATTGATGGTGATTGTGTTGAAGTGCCGAAGAAATCGTGGCGTCACCGGATTACGTCCACCGCCTGCAACAGCAGCAGAACACAATCAACAGGTACACAAACTGCAGAAAAGACAAAAGTGTTTTATTTCAAGTGCATTACTGCATGGAATACATAGCAATAAAGTTGAAAACAATGACGAAAAGAACGATAACGAGGATTGCGATGATGATGATGATCAGATTCATAGAAAGACAGAGAGATCTATCGTACTAATATTAACGATCGTGATGAAGTACACATGACGACATGTGTCATTTGCTGTGAAATAATAATAATAATATCTTTTCTTTAATCAAGCACCTGACAAACGCACTGCGCTGTACATTTACATGTTATGACAATTAAACAATTCACAAGAACACAATTAAATGACAGAAGGCATAAATCTTAACTACTAACAGAACAGACAGCCTGCAATACACGGCGCTAATGTAGCAACGACAAGTTTTGTAGTTGTCACAGAATGCTCAATGAAGAGTCTATTCGGAAAGTACAGTCAAGTTATTGTGAGCACATGTATCTGTGGGGGAACTGACCTGGTGGGCCCATTGCAGCTATCATCTGCATGTCCATTATTTTGATTGGCGTGCAGTCCTTCAGGTCATACCAGTTACCATGATCCAGCCACTGGCGCAGCAGCTCAATTGGTGGCTGTGCCCCAAATGTCTCACGAATAGGCATGTTGAGATCATCCACAAAAACAACCTACAAGCAGCACAATCAGTAGAATATTATTATTATGAGCACTTGTTAATCATATCATTGTAACAAGAGCAAGGTCTCACCAAAATATTAACAATATACTTAACAACATTGTTTACAAACACTATACTTACACAAACAGTACACTGATATTTTGAAAATATTAATAGTATACATATTGTGAACACAATAATAATTTTGTAAATGAAGAATAACAGAGTTATATCACACTAAACTAAAAATAGCATAAATTTATAGGATAATAAATTACTACAGTATTGAAAACAAGGATTGTCATAATAAAGAGAGAAAAACAATTTTAGTAGGAAAATGAACAATTTAATAATGAATAAGACAAATAGCATTAAACTGGTTAATAAGAGAGAATGCTTGCCGACTTAAATCCAATAGGTGGCCCGTAGAATCCTTTTTTACGTTTGTCAAGTTTCGACATAATGATTATCTGAGTCTGGTTTGCACTAGTCTGTGCTGAAAAGTTTAGTATACTTGGCTTGTAGACATGTTTGTTCATCTGCCTCAACAAATAGTCCTACAATTTAAAACAGTATATTTCCAAGAAAGCAAATCAAAGTGAGTTGCAGTACGTCTAAGAAATCTCAGACACACACAGAAATAAAACTGTGGTTTGACATATAAACTAGCCCACAAGACCACAGCACACACTTTAGATTACTAAACTGCAATTAAAAGTTATACATGAAAGCCTTCTCAACAAGTCTGAAAACAGGTTTTAAAATTCTTAATATGAAACACCAAAAACACCATTTTTTTAAAATAAATGTCACCCAAAGAAATGTACCCAAATTATGAAGAAGGATAATTTAAATCAAAACCAAGATCACACTGATGTACAATGATAACATTACATCAATTTTTACATGCATAAAAGTAAAGTACCTGAATAAAACTTATCAATTAATTTACTGCATTATTGCAGACTAGTAAATGTTAATAAAAGATACTGAACTTACAATAATATAAACGCTCTTTCCAGTTCCTGTTGGACCAACAAACAGCATCGCCTTCTGATGGGTGATAAGAAGATTCATGAGGTATGTGTAGCGCACTGTGTCCAGTGTTGGCACAATGATCTCATTGTAAAGGGCATCTTTAGATATTGGAGGATATTTATCGAGGTGGTCAGACCATTTGCACCACCATTTATCGCCAGCTTCATCACCACCACCTGTCCCAAGAAACTGGAATTTATAGATACTTTCATCATTTGGATATGAAATACTGAGGTTCGTGTATGATGAGGTCCCTTTTCTTTTTTCCATTCCAAGTTGTCGATACGTCTCATCGGATAAGTCACCCTAAATGTTGAGTATTTGGAAAAATATAAAGATCATAAGTTTTGCTATTAATAACCACATGGAAGTGCAATGTTTCTAATTGCAACTATTATTCATGGTTACAAATATTTAACAATAGCTATAACAGCAAAGCTTAGACTACGTCAACAATCTCTACAGTCCCATGCTGGACCGGTGACCATTGCAGAATTCAGTAACCTGTCAGGAGGAAGAATCTCTACCCTGTCTCCACATGCTGATTTGACAGGACTCATGTAAATGAGTAAGAATATTTAATTTAGGACAATGAGAAGCACTAGCACTGTACATGGCAAGCTTAATTAATAAAGTCAAACAAACATAAAATTTATATATACAAACCAAGAATTGAATGCGAGAAGTTATTGTATATCAAGGGAAAATAGGGGATGAAGAGTTAGGGTTTCGCTTGTTCATTGATTGACAAGAAGATTCATTGCTTGTTCATTGATTTCTCTGTCTCTGCATATCAGCAACTCTTAAATAACATGGTGCCTTTTGAGAACCTCTCAAAGTAGCTTAAGTTGCTACAAGCCATTATTCCATTTTTGAGAACCGAGAACATTTTGTCCCTTTCAGCTCTGCACAAATTACTTTTTCTAGCTATGTTAAGATGCAACTGTTCAGATCCCTTGTACTGCCATGTTCTTAGCGCTTTTGAGGAGTTCCTAATCTGTGCTTTATAAAAGTCCAGATACAAGCATACATTTTGAATCATTCTTTTTAACACTTTAAAGATGAGTTGCATTGGTTTCCCAGTCACTTTTAGTGCACTCTTGTTGCTAAAGTGTTAAGTCAATATTATCATGCAAAACAAAGGCTCATTCTTACCCTTCCATTGGTTGATGCCTTGTGCATTAGACACCAGTGCAATAGAAGCTGCCAATCACAATTACAAGCAAATTTGCAAATGTATGATAATTCATATTCTTTGTCCTATGGTTTCATGATGATAAAGTTAAACTCTCTGAGTGAGTAAATCAGAAACCAACCTTGATGAGCTCTCGTACAACTGAATCAAATTTGGCATGGCCATTAGCATCACAGCTACTTCCAAGAGACCAAGTCAATGCAAAGAGAAACACGCCCTGTGCACAGAGAAACAACAAGACCACACTTTTTAATAACATTACCAAAATCAAAATCATTACCACCATATGTAACATCATTATAATCAAGAGTGTACTCATAGAAAAAGAGCATCATATTTATAAGTAATGCTATTATAAGCAAGATCATTGTCACCCCTAAGCACATCGTTCACATTAACACCAATAACACAATATCTGGCAATAACAAGCAATTTACGGTGGCCCCTAGATGAAGTGATTCCAAGTGGTGTAACAGTCACATACCAAACTGTAAGAAACAGTGGTATATTGCAAGCAGACATCATTGTGATACTCAAAATCTGACACACTGTATCCAATATACTGACTCTACCTCCAGCTTGGTGATGAGCTTCTCATCTGGATCCACACGGTTTTCTGGTGATTGATATTCATCAGTCAGACATTCAATTAAATTCATCAAGCTCTTCACAAGATTAGAGTCATTAGTTGGCGATAATTCCTTAAACATAAATAACAAATAAAATCAATGACTTACCTAATTTACTACACTTGCAATTTTTTAATCCAACTTCGCTACGTAGACCTATATTCTCCAACACTTTATCTTGCCATTCTTTCTTAACACATTTCAACACTGGTTTTCTTACCAAGATCTCTAGCATGCGCACTTGACTATATGCTTCATAAACTTTCCTTAAACAACTACTTTTCCTGACCATCTTCACTAATTTACCTCACCATTTCTGCAAAATATTTCCTCAGTTCGACTATTTCTCATAGTCTTCACCTCACTTTTCTTTGGCCATTTACTAGACGACTTCCCACCTTTCTTTTAATTTGAGACCTCTTCCCAAGTTTCTTAAGCCAATTCAACTCTACAAAATATCAACAACTTTACTGTCCAACCTTTGCCTTGCGACGCACAAACGCAATGCAGGGATCAACAAATCTCTCAAACAAGTTGCTGATGATCTTCTTTGAAGCATCGCTCAGTCCAAGCAGATTTGACTTCAGCCACGACTTCACCAGAGGGCGCCAGCCAAGTGAAGACGGCTCCATATAAATCATTCCACATCGTGATACCTTTAATGAAATAGAACCACGGGACTAGTTATGCTAGGTCAGAGAAAATTAAGCAAAGTTACAACACACTAAAGAGTTCATTAACTATAGTTTTCCAAGGTGTGGTCCTGGGGTTAAAGAACTCACAGAAATATGGATTCAAATTCTGACTGTCTATATATTCTGGTCAATAAATATAAATAAAAACTAGAAATCAATAATGACAAGCATCATGATTTTCCAGCATATAAAAGTAATCTAACAACATGACAACCTTTGCTTATGGGTTATTTGAATACGTTACCCTGGTTTTGTTTTGGCTGCTGTTGAAACATAAAATCTTGAATGTCAGTTTCTAGTAATGCTGTAAAATCTTCTCATGGAATAAAGCTCTGTACCAAACCATTGAAACTGTACCAATAGTACAATCATCTTGAAAGCCAGAGTGCTGAACTTCAGATGCTGATGAAAGAAGCCACATAATCTCGCATCAAGCTAAATCTTAGTTTTAAGGTAGATGATGAGAGAAGCTATTTTTCTCTAAGACTCTTAAAGATGCACTTTTTCAGCTATTTGATGGCCACATATTGAGCACTTCTCAGAAACTCTTAAGTGGCGCTTTATAAATATCTTGTTACATTACATTGCTTTAGTTTAAATTGACAAAATTAAGAAATTCTACTAAATACTCAATGCACTACAGTGCAATACTTATGCTCTCAAAGAAATAATGGCCGAATGAGAACTGAGTTAGTCTGAGAATAGATTAAATTACGGTAGCAGGTGATGCCACTTCAAGGTCCATTGGTTCAAAGATAAGGTTCATTTCATTTGGCATCTGGATGATCTCTCCACTCATGAGGCAGAGCTTCTTGTTGTCATCAAGGACCGTGTTCATACTCTCAATCCAGAGCGAATCAACTGGACCATCGAATAGCAACCATTTACGATCTGGTGACTGCAAAATAATAGAGGTGCATATAAATTATCCACCAAGTTTTGCAGCACAGCGACAAAATTAATAGTCATATGGATTCCTAATTGATCAGAATTATACACAACAGCAATTCAGTTATCATCCTGCTATTTGTTAACTGTTTGAGTCAGCATGCTAGTCATCCATTCATCTTCCAAGTCAGCCAGTCACTTGTTCATTCACCTGACAAGTCAGCTAGTCAGTCATTCACTCATCTGCCAAGTCAGCCAGTCAGTTGTTCACTCATCTGCCCAGTCAGTCAGCCATTCATTCATCTGTCCAGTCAGCCAGTCAGTTGGTCGTTCATTCATCTTCCAAGTCATTACTCTGCTCAAACTAGCCACCACGTTAATTGAGTTACTCAGTAAGCTAGTCAAGTATTCATTAATTTGCACCATCACAACCAGACCTGATCATTAGCAAACTGCCGAAAAGAAACGGCAAGGACTCCATCAGACCATTCGTGTGACACAGGATCAAAGTTTCCATACAGTTGGCCCATTGTGATTGCTTTTGGATTGATGATTGTGTACTGGACTTTGTTTTCCTCCATAAGACCCTGAAACATTGGCACAATTCTAATCTAATATTAGTTTTGTTGTAAATCCCTCAGCCCATTAACACTTAACTTTTCACTTCAGAAGCAAAGTAACTTAAAGCTCTTTCTCCTTGGCTTCTAAAGCACTGTTGCTTTTGCAAATATATGCATGCAATAAAAGGATGATAAGCTTGCCCACTTTGAACCTGCCAAATGACAGAGAACTTGAAGTTCTAAGCAGAAGTAGAACCTTGCCATACCTTAACATTTCTACAGTGCTGCACTAATACAACTAACATCAACTCATGGTTTAGTTTTCCTAAGTAAGCCTGGCAGGCTACCAGATCTCATAGAATCCAACAAGTCAAATGGGGAATAAGAAAAAAATTACAGGAAGGACACAGAGAAAAAGATTCAAATTTTGACTGCCTATGCAACCTGGGCAATAAATATCACTAAAAACTAGAAATCAACACAGACAAGCATCATGATTCTGCAGCACATAAAAGTTCGGTCATTCAGAGAGTTATCAGCATCATCATATCACAGATATGTTTACTGATTCAACCATACAAGTACTGAATTAAATTGAAATAATATCTTTTCAAAAGTCTTCCAAATGCCTCATCCATAACCTCAGTCAGTTACCAGTATCATCACTTCCTCATATATGTTCACTGTTACAATACATTTATACAGTGCATATTTTAACTGTTTAACTACTGGGACAAATGTCCCAGTAGTTTTAGGATTTGTCCCAGTAGTTTTAGGGTATGTCCCAGTAGTTTTTGTGATTTGTCGTAGGTAGGCCCTAATACTCTAATTTCATGTTAGTTTAGTTTCCAATAACATTGGAATTATAGTAGGAGACTTTGTCCCACCAGTCAGTGTAGCCGCCCCGTGGGCGTAGCACGGGGGGCGCGCAAAATCAGGGGCTACTGACTGACAATATTTGTGGGAAAGAAAGAAATCAGGGACGAATAGGTCCCAGTAGTCGAAATCCGTTAAAATATGCACTGCATTTATATACTGAATTAAAATGGAGTACCTTTTCAAAAATCTTTCCCAGTGCTTCAGCCAAAACCCGATAGGCACTTGTTTTCCCACCAAATGGCTCCCCAACAATCATAAATCCATGCCTAACTATCATCATTTCATATATCTATCGCAACAAAAAAAACAAAACAAGTTTACAGTAAATAATGCAAAGCACCAACACATCTTAAGCTATGGTGTCCAGCTAATTCGTACAAAAATAACTTGCTACCTAAAATAAAATTTGTCTTAACAAACGCAGTCAAGTGCAAGTTGAACCGATAGACATTCGAGTATTTAGATTAATGTCTGTGAATTTAGAGTTTTCTAACTGTATTTTATTTCTTGTGTATTATGAAGATGAGTATTGTATAGTGTTCACTTGAAAATAGAACTTTACTGCCACAAATAGCTCAGAAAACATTTTCACCTTATCTTAGGATGCAACTGTTAGATATGTTAGATAGTGTGTCACAGTGCAATTGTGAAGTTCTTAAAACATGCTACATAAGTGTTCAAATACATATACCATGACTTATGACATTTTGCCTCCCTTATTCCATTGCAAGTAAATATCTAGACAGCAAATTTGGCAAAGAATAGTCTAGTTGCTTCCATCTCATATATAAGTGACGAATTACATAAAATTGCAACTGCCCTAGCTAAGATATTACCCTTTACAGGTGCAAGTTAAACAAGGAACAATCTTCTTTCTTCAGAAAGTAAATATAACACTTCTACTAGCCTGTTGGATTTTCTGCATGAAGAAATCTGTGCACTGCAGATTCATCTCAGCACAGGACTCCACAATGGCCTCATTGAGGATGACATAGTCAGGTGTTGGCAAGACAACTCCAGGAAAGAGATCAGAAGCAATTCCATTGAAGAGTGGCAAGTCATGGTTGAGGAATTTGGGCAGATTGACATCAACGATGGAACGCAACATGAGAATATCCTCATTCTCATCTGGATACTTCAGCTATCAACAAAGCATAATATGCTAAGGAGAAGTTTAATAGCTTGAAGCCAATTGCAATGTACATGTACATTTGTAAACGTTTTTCTATAGCGACCGTATCGCCTTAAACCTTGCTTATTTTCCAATGAATTGATCAGGTAAGATCCTTCACCACTGCTGCCCATTTGAATGAATGCCATGCCATTTATATCTCTGAAATAAGCCTCCTGTGGTTTGTGAACCTGCACCCACTCACACAAAGGCACATGGGTGTGTTCTCTTACTAATGTAGCAAACCGGACCAGTACAATGTTAGCATAGATTGATTGTAGACTTCATTGTAGTGCAATGATTGTGGTTGACAAATAAATTACAATAACACAAACACTATCTATATGGTTTAAATCAATGCTACTTAATATTTAAACCCTAAAGGTAGAAAACTAAGGTGATTACACTTGACAAACAGCACAATTAGTTTGTCATAATCCAAGATGTCTTACGCAGAGTACTATAATAAAGGTCTCATGTAACCTGCCTTCAGGTTGCCAGCAGCAATGAGGACAGATTTGACAGCCCTCATGCCATAGTCATAATGCGGCTGAGATGAGAGCTGCTCTGAGCAGAGACGATAGGTGGCGACAATCTTCACTGCCAGAGGGCGTGCCGTCACAAATCCACAAGAATAGAGGCTGATCTCAGCAATCATTGCATAGTCAGGAACCATCATGGCAACTGGCCGAAACAGAGCCTAAAGCAGAACCAATGATATAACACCCAATGCCCAAAGAAACAAGGCATTACTTGAATGCAACTATCTATTTAACTGAACTTCATTCATAGTGCACTCTAAGTATCTCTCACAGATTCTCCTCCCTCAACCAAATGATGCTAGAGTTGATTAAGAACAACATGTTAATTTGTACCCAAAGAATGCTTTATGTCTACATTTGGCGCCCAACTATAAACAACAGATACCTTGGCTGTTCTACACCTTGAACGTTTAAATTTCACAAGTTAAACAGATCAGCACCTCACAAATGTTATGATATACAGTGCATCATGGTGGCACAAATGTACTTATTAATAGTCATTTACAAACAAAAGCATTAAGTATCCAACCTTCAGGTTGTCTGGTAGTTCAGTTCGACCAGCATATCCTGGATTCATCGTAATGAAAACGGAGCAGGTTGGATCAAGCTTAATGAGTGTTCCCTCAAACAAAAGTTCCTCTGCTCCAGAATTAATACCTGGCAGAGATAAAACAAAGAAAGAAAGAAATCAAAGAAAACAACTGGGATTTTGCATGAGAAGCATTAACCATGTGTTTCCAAAAAACTTTCCATTGACACATACATACACATACACAACACTGGATAAAACAAGTTCACAAGACGTGTTGAAATCAAGCAAATAATTGCACGTCTTCCTCGGTACTCTCACATCTCCACATACATGACTAATGATCTTCACTGGCTCCCTCTCTCGGCTAGAATCAAGTACAAGATCCTGCTCCTAGTTACTAAGTCCCAGCAGGGCAATCACACTATTCTAATAAAGTAAATCAAACAACCAGAAATAACTCCATCAGATAAAAACATGAGTTCTTGCGCATGCAAGAGCAAAATATCATAAAATCTCAATCAATCAATCACAAAATTTATAATCAGTGAGTAAGGGCTCAGAGCGCTCTGACCAGGCCTGATCATACAGAAAAGTCTTCAATTGGGCGTAGAAGGAAGCCGAGTGAATGCAGGATAACCGAAGGAAAGATGGCAAGACATTCCACGCTGTTGGACCAACAACAGAGAATGCTCGGTGCTGCATCGTAGCAGTGCGGGCATGTGGAACCAAGAAGTCACCCCGAGAAGAGGAACGGAGGGCTGAGCGACCCTTAATAGACGAAGAGAGAGTGAAGATGGCGCACAAGTAGCGAGGAGCTGAACCCAAAAAGAATGGACAAGTAACACAAAATAAAAAATCAGTGAGTAACTAATTAATCAGAGCAGAAGTCTGACCTCTCTGTATCGTAAGAATTTGCTGAGCAACGACAGACAAGACTTCAAGCTCAATACGATTGAACTCATCAAAGCATGACCATGCTCCACATGAGGCAAGACCCTAGACAAGAAAAAACATTAACCAATAGCACCCAATGAGCAGTAACTGACCATGACTAAGTTGAAGCCACTACCAAGGATTTACCATTGATTTCATATTAAAACACTAGACCAGATCAACATAATACACTTGCTTGCATACATTTATAGAAATGTATCAGGAGCATGGGTTCCATGGTAGAGATCATTTGGCTGAGGTGCAAACACGATCACAGCAATCGAATAATAGGACATGTATATTCTATGTCACCTAACGTCAATCGTCTACTTGGTATGAAGTGAGGGTGCTTTTGTAAAGCCACAGACCACTAAAGGCTGTGTGATTTATTAACCCTTTAATGACGAGCAAGTACTAAAAGCGACTGGGACACCAATACAGCTCGTCATTAAAGTGCTAATAAAGTCCTGCTTCCAGAAAGTTGACAGTTCTGCAGCATATGACATTAGAAGCTCTTTGCTAAACGTTTGGTGAAAGGCTTCACCTTGAAGAATTTCCCAAGGGCGATATAATCCAGTCCATCAGAACAGTTGAAAACAACACACTGTTTTGCCACAGCCTTTGCCAAGTCTTTTGTTGTTTCTGTCTTTCCAGTTCCAGCTGGTCCCTCTGGAGCACCACCAAGGTGCAAATGAAGAGCACCAAACAGTGTCCTAACAGTCAAAGTAAACCATTCTTGGTAACAAACTTAATCTGTATAAGCAACCTACAGTACATTATACAGCTAATTTTCAGTTATGCAAATAAAGACATTTCTACATGCATAGCACTCTCAGAAGCTTCTTGCAAGTGCTGTATAGTTACTAAAATAACATCCGAAAGTGTATCCGGCAAGTGCTCTCAATTTCTTAGACAGAACTCTTTCTGTACACATATTTCTTTTCCTTTAATATACATAAGGAGTCTTCGATATGCTACCTTGGCACAGGACTCATAACAAACTTCTGTAGTGTTTTGCAATATACTGTGACATAATGATCATATTTCCATAGTCTAATTAAGATCATGAAGAAACATCAAATCAAATCAAACCAAATCAAATCAAATCATTTTTTATTGATCCATCCATAGTCCATAACAGTTACAGATGATATGAAAATACAATGTTATGTACATCAACTGAAGATAATTCAGTCAGAGACAATTGTAAATGCATTGAAGAATCTCAATAACACTGGCAAGTGCTCTTAATTTCTCATCAAGAGAAAAGTATGGTTCATCTTGGTCAAAACACACACTGAACAAACTTTATGAACTCTTCGAACGAGTAAATGATTGCACCTATGTATGTAAGTCAGAAAAAGGTTCGACAAAAAGCATTAAATAACCTGTAGCAGCGATCAGTCAGTGGAGTGATGACGAGCCTCAGAGTATTGCCCAGGTATTCGTACCCATATTTCAATTCCGAGTTAATCATGCTTGTCCTCATATGTCCATCCTGCAAAAATATGTGACAGCCCTCAACACATGTATACCAACTCAACTCAGCTACCATAAACACTGCATTAGCTATAGTCATTCACTAATGCAATGCTGGAGTTCTGATCATCTAATTTTATCCAGACTTCTATAATATTACTGTTTTTATGGGGGGTTCATAGTGTAGTGGTAACATCACTGGCGTGAAGAGCAGTAGGTAGCGGGATCGCTTCCCGCAACCCTCCCAAACGGTCCACTCAGCCTATCATTTGCGAGATGGCGCATTGGTAAACTGAGATGTAGAACATGATGGGTGCCTTGCATGGCTGCCATATACAGTTAAATTTGACTCCTGTAATAACTTGTGATCATCCGTTCATACTGAATTGTAATCATACTGCGTAATTGTCAGAATGAAAATATTAAACGATGATCAAATATTATTATTATTATTATTATGATTAACAATGGTCAATCAGCAGCAAAAGTAAAAACAAAAACTTTTTACCAGCCGCATGGTGTGACATAGTTTCACCTGATGCAAAAAATCCAAACTGCAGACTCCAACAATTTTATGATAAAGTTTCAGTCTGAATACATGAGATTAGATTATCAGTTTAATAAGAATATGTGAGATTAGATTTGATGGTATTTATACCTCCCAGTAGTACCTCAACTGACTGAGCCAGTCAAAGTCACTTTCAGATGAGACACGGTTCTCAACAAGTGCCACGAGCACGTCGCGAGCATGTACGTCGAGCACGATCAGAGCCTGGAGCGTGACACGATTGAGTTTCGACAGCTTTCCACGTACGATCTTAACGATCTCTTCGATCTGCTTGTTGTTGATCTCCAAATACTCTTCCATTCCCAACTGGCCCTTTGGAATTGATTCATGAACGAAGGTAGTCCAGAATTTCTGGGAGACACAGAGAACGGCCTGACCAGGCCAATGCCTCACCCAGTCACCCCTCTGTGTAGTTGGGTAAGCAGCAATTGCCTCACCTATGACCTTCACAGACGACATGCCAAAGTCTAATGCCATATCACATAATTCAATTTTAAGAAACATATATAAAATATTTACAGCCTAAGTTTAAGTAATTGCAGAGTTTATTAGTTCTAATACATTTATAACCACAAAAGCTGCTCAAAACGATGGTAAATGATCAGACAAAGAAACAATATTAACTTCAGAACCATTTCCCTCGGGTAGAATGGCACAAGAATGAACAGATAATACCTAATGTATGACCAAGAGGCAGTGGTGACAAACTGATGAACTATCAGACGGTCTCCAGCAGTTCTTCAACAGCCAAAACAGCTTAGACAGAACTAGTTGAGTTATTGCACTGTAAGGCAAAGCTATGACAGCAAGAAGTTGAAACAATTACTTTTGAATCTGAAGTCAGTTAATGCAGTAAGCACATGGCTAAAAAATCAACATTTCATTAATATCTTTTCAGATGCACCAAGTAAATGAAGTTCAAAATTTAAGAGTTTATACTCATACGCTGTCATTGCGAAGTACAAAATTCTGTTCCAAAGCAATGATACAAAGAATATTTATAAAACATTTCCCAGGATAACTATTCCACTGTAATTCTACCTCAGTGGTAGCAGCATTGGAAGATAGTCTTCAAACATCAATAAAAAGGTATATGTAGCAACTGGAGGTACAAATTTGAAGATATGCCATGTGCTTTTTGATGAGATTGGAGTCACCTTGCATGACAATTATCGTTCGAAATTACCCTACCTTGTGGATAGAAGCAACCATGTCTGCCTCCAAGTCGAGTAACCACTTTTCCACCTGGCCTCTGGCCTTGGAGGTGGAAATAATGTCCTTGAGCTGGATGATCTCTCCCTCACTACTCTTCATGTGGGTGATGTCAAGGGTTTCAGTGAATTCCAGCCGGTTGATGCCTTCAAAACATTTCTTCAGATGGGGCTGGACTCTAAAACCAAACAAACAATACACCATCAGTCAATATGTAAATAATGACTCTAAAACCAAACAAACAATACACCATCAGTCAATAATGTAAATAATGTATTCTTTCAGTCACTGGGCCTTCTGAAAGATCCTTGAAGAGCTTCCTAACACTTACGACGAGCGTGTACTAAAATGCATGGAAATCTAATCCCTCTCGTCGTTAAAGGGTTAAATTAAAAAACATGAAGGCTACTCAAGGTGGCCAGCAGAGACCAATCAAGGCTTTACTAACCGTGTCGGATCTTTTGTCTCAGACAAGATTTCCAAAAGTTCATCGTTCGACAGAAAGAAGAAACGGGGAAAGAATAAGCGTTTGCGTTCAAGGTATTCATTCAATCCCTAAAAAGATAACACTTTCAATGACAGGTATTCGCCAATATCTGAGTAACAATAGTCAACACCAACATTACAACAATGCCATAATCAACATAATCAATATAATAGTAACAGCACCAAAATCCAAATAATCATCACCAAAACCACCATAACTGTCATAGACCACTTCCATCACCATCCATGAATCAATAACACCAGACATATCACTGTGATCACCAGTATCATCACCACATCATCGGTACCATTACCAAAGTCTACCAGCATCATCAATACTACAACCACCATTATCACTATCACCATGGCTATCGTTTGCCATATTCCATGACAATCACAATCAGCATCTTATAATTATCATTGTCACTGTTGTCTTCACTCTCAGCAGTTATGTTGTCAACATTACAGTCATCATCCTAATCTTTCTTATTTCCTATATCAACTCACCTTTTGAATGAGGTCAAGAAGTTCACTGGACTTCTTGAACTTGTCCAGCACTTTGTCTACTTTTAGGATTGACAGGACTCGTGGGTCAGAGTGTACGACCTTCAGGATGTCACGCCACATCTTGTCCACAGCCGCAAACCGGCGCCCCTCATCTGGCATCTGAGCCATGATGTCAGGAGAGTTGAAGATCGGCTCAAGATAGAGCCATGTGGCTTGAACACTGATCCACTCTTCAAGGATGGCTCGCAACATCAACAGGTTCCTCTCCCACTCCCTAAAAGACAATGGCAAGGTTAAGCCTGATAATCACCTATTTATAAAAACTGTCTTTCTTCTCAGCTGGTGAATAAATGTCTGAACAACTGTGCACCATGCTACCTTGCAAACAGCATCAGGCTGCTTTCAGATGACCTAATAGGATGTTCCAGCGATCATATAAGTCCGTTGATGTAATTGTGCCAGCAACTAAGACTAAAATGGGTGATTGGGCCTTTTGGGTTGCTGGCCTGCATGCCTGGAAAAGTCTTCCTGCACCTCTTCAGGAAGCCAAAAGCCTTCATCTTTTTAAAAAGCAGTTAAAATGTGCTTACAATGTAACCGAGTAAAACATCCTTGGAGTAGCTTGTTCCTGATGATGCTATATAAATTTTCATAATTACAATTACAATTTCTTCATTCCTTAACTGATCCATCAATCTCTACTCTTCTTCCATTCATCTAGAAATCCTTCCCTTCCTTAATTTTTCCATCCTTTCCCTTCGTTTGCCTACCTTCTTCGTTAGGTGACACCTAACTGGGTCTTTCTAGAAACTTTGTTTTAAAAGAAATGTACTCTTATAAATTATTTCACATGCTAAACCTGATTACACATTTCAATACAAGTCAGATTCACTTGCTACACCAACTCCACTCTTTACACCAACTTCACCTTTCTTTTGCCTACCTTCACTCTTCACACCATACTTCTCTCTCTTCGCATCAACTTCACTCTTCACACCAACTTCACTCTTCACACCAATTTCACCCATCACATCATATTTCACTCTTCACACCATACTTCACTCTTCACACCAACTTCACTCTTCACACCAACTTCACTCTTCACACCAACTTCACTCTTTCCACCAACTTCACCCTTCACACCATACTTCACTCTTCACACCATACTTCACTCTTCACACCAACTTCACCCTTCACACATACTTCACTCTTCACACCAGCTTCACACCAACTTCATTCACTTCACTCTTCACACCAACTTCACTCTTTCACTCTTCCACCAACTTCACCCTTCACACCATACTTCACTCTTCACACCAACTTCACCCTTCACACTATACCAACTTCACCTTTGCACCAACTTTATACCATACCAACTTCCACTCTTCACACCAACTTCACTTCAACTGACATTCAGTTTAGTTCATTTAGCTCAGACATACTTTGTTTCCTGTTCAAAGGGCTTAATAAAGAGTGATCCCTTCATCGTCTGAGTCTTGATGATCTGATCATCAAGCAACATCTGAATGTCATCAACGGCTGACAAAATGAATGTCCCTGACTCTCGATAAGGCAGAATGCTGAATTGAATCTGATACATACAAAGCATCAATACATCAACAAGTACTGAAAGTGAGGAACTGAAGAACTCTTTGACTACAGCCTAACTGACATACAACTACTGATAAACACTATGACAATATATTACAGTGACAGTGATACAATTGTGGTCACCAAAGATGTCAGAGGTATAAGAAAATGCATTGTTGTGTAACATTGCAAATAGAAGTACTTAAGAGGTACTGTATTAAGTGGAAATTAATGAACAACAAATAGAGTTGTTCAGTAACAACTCATTCATAAATCTCATCAAAGGTCCGTAAAATAATTTCAGTAAATTTAATTGTAACTGCAATATATCGAATTGAAGATAGATACAATACAAAGAAAGTAACATTAATACAGGAACCAGCTTATTCGCAGGTGCTCACTCATAGAATCAAAATGCAGGGAAGGTCAGATTCAGCTTCAGGTCAAGGTCATGAGGTCAGCCAGGTAGCCAATCAGAGGGCAAACGTGGATGGTGTATAGGTTTATAGTTGTATCGTACTCACTGCCTCCCACTCGGTCTTCATCTTCGTGAGGTTGGTTTCAAGCCCATGCTCCTTGCTGGCAGCATCTGCAATTGACTCAAACTTTGGCACAAACTGTTCAAGATTCATAGTCAGCACCTTGGCTAAAGTTGTCTCGGCCGTTGGCAGGATCTCATAGCCAACGATCTCAGAGACAAGGGCCCAGTGTCTGTTCCTCATTCCGGGGTTGAACAGCGTCTGGATGATTGGCATGTTTGTCTTGAACTCTTCAACACTGTTTCTCATCTAAAGACAAAGATTACTTAGGTACTGTGAAATACTATCTTTGCTACAAAATAAAACTCAATAAATGTGATCATGTTGTAGAAACCCATAAATAACACAGAATTTTTTCACAATATGTTCAGGAGGTGGGCGAAGACTTATCTCAATCAGGTTAGATTAGATCATAGAAGGTCAGATCAACATTTGCTCTTAGCCAAAAATACTAAACTGAACTTGCTCTACAGAAAGATTTTTTTAATGAATTAGTATTGTTTGACTATTTGTTGTTTTGTATGGAACCAAAAACTGCAGCTTAGAGGGAACATTGGTCCAGATGCAATCAGATGAGATGAGATGAGATTTCATAATACCGCATTAGGTGAGATCAGTACGAGAGTTGAACTTTCTAAAACATCCGACTGTTCCATCAGAATATTCCTTGGAATATACACACTGCTCATGTGATTCAACTTTCAATCTCTGTTATCTAACAACTTGCCAAGTTAGACCATTTAGGTATCGTATCGTACTCTATCTAATAATTTATAAAGCGCCTCTCGCAGAAAAACTTACACTTTGCTTAGTTCAGGTAAAAACACATATTTAACACTTTAACGACAAGCTGCATTGGTTTCCCAGTCACTTATGTACATCCCTGTCATAAAAGTTTTAAATGTCAATGAACACAATGTCCAATCCCTCAACAGTCATATGTACATAATAATATGAAGCCCATATGACAATATTCCCTTATTGGCTTCATATGTCCTAAAACATGGGACCATATGCAGAACATGTTAAGAATATGGCAATATTCCCTTATGGGTTTCGTATGTCCTATGCATGATGTTGCTGAGAGGAAATCACTTCAGATCATAAAAATTAATTTTACAAAGCAACACAAAATCAGTAGAAGTTAACGAAAGCGAGAAATAGCACAAGATTTAGATTTTCTCACCTCCGATGCCATCTGTTTTGCATTCGGAACATCAATAAAAGCTTTCTCCAGCTTGTAGAATGTTCTAAAGAAGTTTCCAACTTCTTGCTCAACAACATCTGGGACGACACCCTCCCTTGGTCCATTCATCCACATTCTGAAAAACACTTCTATATCACCAAGAGCACAAGAGAGAACAAAAATTCTGGGTCTATCAGCGTAAATGTTAAAACTTTAATTTCTGAAAATTATTGTTATTGATTGTATCTTCTATCGCGTCAGTGTCTAATGCACAAGGCATCAATCAACAGCACACCAAAACAAGCCGTTATGAGAGTCAGAAGATCCAGAAGATCGGAAAACCAGTTCAGTAAGAGACCAGAAGGATAATAAATAAAAGATTCTGTTTATTTGTTACTAATAAAAATGCAAAATAAAATACCACAAATGTTTACAGGTGAATAATCATACTCATATTTTCTCTTGTAGTCAACCATCATTTGGTAGAGCTGAAGCATTGGCTTGAGGGCATTCACGGCTTTTATTCGAGTGGGATACACTGTCGTTGGCCAACCAAACGAATCCTCTTCTACATTTATAGCATCGACCTGCAAAGTATTTTCATCATCACTTATATCACCATCTTCGTAATCAGCAGCAGTAGCATAACTGTCAGCATCATTCTCATCAACAGTGTCACAAAAATCAAACACCACAACATCACCGACTTCATTTAAAGTCAAAATATCAATATGCAATAGAAAATAGTTATTCACAAATTCCAAGTACTGATAAGAACTTGAATTACTGCTGAATGGGTAACCAAAGACGGGAATCGGATAATTTTCATGTAAATGTAAACATAAAAAAATAAACTGCTTATTGAACCTCTCTGAAAACATAGAAATACATTATTACATTCCAATACAGATAGTTTTGAAAAATTTAATAGAAAGATCTTATACAAAAACTCCCATATAAAAGCCAAAAGAAATGACCCACCTTGTCTGCTGCCTCCATGAGCTTAGCATCAAGTTTTAGAGCAGTTGCTAGGTATTCCTCAATCTGTCCTACATCTGCATTATCTTTGAGGCTTTCAATCTGCCTCACAAAACTCTCAAGGTCTTCATTGAAGCGATCACGTCTCATCTGGAAAGGTAGATGAAAAGGAAACAATGTAACATCAAAACCATTCTAACCTAATTCTTAGTCTACACTTCATTGTGATCTGCTCTAAACTATATTACAATCCAATTTATTCTGCAAACAGTGCATTAAAATCTAATCTACATGTTATAAAAATATTAATTAATTTAATCACCAACAGCATGTTACATTGATCCATCCACTCCAGACCTTCAATTTCTCTCCTAAATGCAACCCACTGTAACAGCTTCTCCATCTCCTTCCCCTCTGGTCTTCTGGCAACCGGATCTTGTTGTCCATTTGGCATCTTCATAAAACCTCTCACATCAAACAGTGGTTGTGAACTAAACTGGTGCCATGCACTTACCTTTTAAGTAGTGTCTTAGACATGTCCGAGTTCATGATTACGCGTTTGATAACACACAAACATACTAATCATTAAACACAAATGTAAGTCCAGCCATACTGAAATAGGGGTGAGTCCTGTTAGAACCAAAAAGCAGTTAAGAAATCAAAACATTCCACACCATTTCAGGAATTTCTTAACAAACATCATATAGTTCAAACTCCAGAGTAAAAGGTACCAGTTCATTGAAGCAATTCCCAAGTAATAATATTAGTCACCGAATTCCAGTGGCACGTCAAGCAAGCATTCATTATTATTTTACAAGGTATTGTACTATATATTAATTTAGGTGGCATTCTATTCTGACATCATTCAAATAAAAAATTAAATAATTACAAGAAGAATTCAGATAGAGACGACTCACTGTAAGCACATTTTGGAAATTGCGTTCTTTTACTAGAGGCTATCTTCTTGTGTTCCTTGATGATGCCGGTCATGCGGCCGAGCCACGAGAAAGTCGTGATGTTAAGTCGCATGTCAGCAGGTGAAATTGTAGCATAGTCAACAAGAAAGCCAAGACGATTGACAGCACTGATGAGTTTCTTGTCGAGAACGTGGACAGTCACCGTCTCAAGCTTATTAACATATTCAATGAGAGCCATGAGGCCGGCCGTATCCGAAGGGACTGACAGAACTTTTTCAGCAACAGATTCAAATTCAGCGCATAGCCTAAACAGAATTTAGAACAAACAAGTACAGATTTAAACTTATTTAAATTTCACCACATTATTTTGAACATTGAATATTATGGTCATAAGTTTCATCATTCTAATCTTCTTTTATAAAAATAATTTATTTTTAATGTCTTAATTATTATTCTGATTGCCATTCCTGGAATATAAAAAAAACAATGCAAAAATATCTCCATAAAATTGTACAATAGTCAACAAGGCTGGTAACTTTATGTATATAACCATATGCATAACCTTTTGCATACCAGAGTTGAAACAAAGTTTGTCATATCAAGTTGATAATTTTTAATCATGCTAAATTAGCAAACTGATAGCAAACACACGAACTAACTACACCTCATATTTGCATTTTTTCACAAAAAAACCTTACTGTTTATTAGCCTCATTGTGATACATTGCCATTCGAGTGAGCAACTTTTCGTAAATGAGTTCCGCTCGTTTTGCAAGGCCTCGAATCAGCTCATCACAGTGCAATTCAAACATACCGAGTCGAACAACCTGTAAGTTGAAATTACATTGAAAACAGAATACAAAAAAGGTAAAAAGAAAGATGATTAATCTTCTTGCTCTGAATCTGTCATGAAGTGATAAATTCAGGCCAACCAAAAAATCATTCTATACATACCACACCTGGATTAATTATGTATATTGCAAAGATAAGTGGCATTAGTGGCATCTAGAAACACCCACCTGATTTCTCAAAGATGCACAGCCATTGTATCAGAGGCTTATACCACATCGAAGTAGAAAACTGAGTCATCACTAGGTAATTTCTGGCAAGTCCAATTAGAAAGTCTGTCTGCTAGAGGAATGTTTTGATAGTTTGGAGTGAGTGACTGTTTGACAGAGTAAATTAACATATAGTGATGGTGTGGAGACTAATGAGAATGAACTATATTTGGAAATATCTTGACTAGGAAGCTATATGCAGGCTATATATTATCAACAATGCCTTCAGTAATTTTGCTGAAAATGTTTTGTAACCCAAATTGTAAATAATTTCAAGGCTTGTATATATGGATTTTGTGGAGTTTGTAAAAAGAAAACAGTTTAGTCTTCTAAGCATAGTGTACTCTGCCCAGTTAGCTACACTGGTTACAGAGAAGGCTGCGTCCCATGTACCTCTGTGTTGGAGAGCGTGTGGATCACAGTTCGGTTCGCGATGCTGGCTTATTTAAGATATTTAAATCTTGGGCTAGCACGGTCAGTGCACGGGGACCCTAAATGGCGTGGCACCCATTCAGAGGGCAAGCAGTGGTGAAGGATCTCACTGATCAATTCATTCAAAAATGAGCAGGGTCAAGGCCATGTATGATCGCAACAGGAAAATGTCTACATTTGGCATTATGTTGGGTGAAATATTACGGTAAGGAATAAATGTTTGCATTCCATTCATGGCAGTAATTAATTAACTGACCTTTTCTGAGTGATACTGTACGTCGTTAATGAGCTGTCTGTATCTCTGAACCTCAGCCCCAACATCTTCAAACGACCGAACCTCGGCTATAAATCGGTCAGCATCCGCATCTGCCTTTAGACAGATAAATGAAAGAAAATATAATCAAAGATGCATAGATATAAGTCACCAGCTACTAAAAAGTACTAGCAATAAAATGAAAAGTCAATAAATGTTCAACATAAGTAAACGAAAGCGAATAAGTGTGCGCGAATAAGTGAATGAATGTGAATAAGTGAATGAATATGAAAAAGTGAATGAAAGTGCTTACGTCAATTAATGTGAATAAAGTTAACAAATCTGAACAAATAAATGGATGTGAAAGGAAAATAAAGTGTACATTATAATGAGTGTAACGGAGTAGATAAGCAAAGATGAAGATGAACTGCACTACAAAACTGACTCATAGAAAACATCAGTTGCACACAAACTGCAAAAAATGTTCTTTCTTTAAAGTAACAGTAAACACTTGATATGTACATGAACTTGCTCATAAATATCCTACCATGACCAATCTGGAAATTCTCATGACTCTCATTGTATAAAACACCTTGCATTGCAGTAAAATATTCATACAGTGATGTTTGAGACTCTTTTGTACAGTACCTTGGAGTGGTTCTTATAAGGCACCATCCAAATATCCAGATACATGTATGTATGTATAGACTTACATTTACTGATGGGTAAACTCACACAAAGTCACCCTGAATAATTCAGTTACTTAACCTTGACTTGTCTACTGATGTCTTGACCTGAATACTAAATACGTAACTGAATACCGAATTTAATGATCAATGAAATCTTGATATAATATATCAATCAATCAATCAATCAGAATTTATATAGCGCCCCTTCAAGATCCCTACTCAGAGGCGCTCCCGACCCAGGCCATACGGAAGAATGCAGTCTTCAACAGTTGGTGAAACTGAGAACAGTTTGAAAGGTGTCGTAAATCTAGTGTTAGCCCGTTCCAGGTTGTTGGACCAACCACAGAGAAGGAACGGCTCTGCATTGTTGCAGAGCGGGCGAATGGGACCGCCAAGTCACCGTGGACAGAGGAGCGCAGTGCTCGGCGGTCCGTGCAAGTAGAAAGAGGGCGGCATAGCTCACGCAGGTAAGAGGGTGCCCAGCCTGCTAAGCACCGCCACACCAAGGACGCGATCCTGTATGAGATGCGTTGAGGGAAAGGAAGCCAGTGCAATACCTCACGCATATACTGAGATATGCGGTCGGTCTTACCAAATCCGCCAATGAGTCGAACCGCAGCCCGGTGAACCCGCTCCAGCCTCTCGATTCGAACCCGCGGGAGACCAGCGTAGATGGAGGCGCAATAGTCTAGGCGGCTCAGCACAAACGCGTGAACTAAGGAGACTGCTGCTTTAAAAGTCAGGGAGCGAGCAATGACCCTGAGCTGCCGCAACTGGTAGTAGCAGCTGCGGCAAACCATGATTTATATGAGGTGCAAAGGTGAGCTCTTGGTCCAATAGCACCCCGAGGTCACGCACCACCAGAGAAAAGGACATAGTGGGGAATTCAGCTGAGAGAGCGCTTCGGTCTAGCTTGGCCAGCTGTTGCCTGGTGCCCAACCAGATGAAATGGGTTTTTTGGGCGTTGAGGCGGAGCCGGTTAGAGGTATCCAGTCTGCAAGGGCCCCCATTGCCTGCTGCATGGTGCGGGCAGCCCCGATCGCGGCGAGGGGAGCGCAATGCAGATATGCCTGTGTGTCGTCTGCATACAGCTGGCTTAGCACACCGTAGGAAGATAGGAGAGTCCCAATGTCAGAAGTGTAGAGTAGATATAGTAAAGGAGCCAAGACAGAGCCTATATATATATTATAATAATGCGCTGGTCTATTTCAATGACTGATTCTCTATCCTTCAAATGACTTACATATTTGTTCTTACCTGTTTTGTAATGAGGGCAGTGTACTTGTCAAAGTATCTGGCTTGTTGCTGAGTGAAGTGACACTCTTTAGCCAGCATATCAATCAATTTTTGCTTGTGTTCCATCAGAACCTCTTCCAAAATAATTGGCTTCAAATAGCCAGTAGATTTTCCCTTCTGTTTCAATTTACAGAAATGTAATCATCAACATCATTAATAACTTTTACACCTCACTCACAGATATAAAGCATGACATGGCAGTTTGCCACTTAGGGTTTACCTTATACAATAATGCTTTCAACAAGTAGAAGTCATAGACTCTTGTCTTGGATAAAATGCAAAGTTCCACATGAATTTCCACTCTGAATTTTAAGTCATGAAGCGGACTTCTGTGCAAGTCACCAGCCATTTCGGTCGTTAATTTTGGACATGTTGATGTTTACTGGCATTAAGCTTGCATTACCTTGTTACCTTGTGCTGTCAGTTCCTTGAACTCTAGATGATCAAGCCTTCCATTTCTTCTGTCGCATTTCAGTGCCAAATTCAATCCAGTTGTTTCATGTATCTCGTCCATCCACATACAGTACGCTTGCATACCAGACTTATTCTGTTTCTGCTGTGGATTTTGTACATTTAGAAGGTATTTTTGTGCAAGTCATCTTTGCCTTAGTGACTGCGTCAGGCAGGCCCACAAGTCTGGGATATTACAGACCTAAGAACATCACCTACAGCTGGGTAATCTTTGTCTTGGCGGAGGACAACAGACGCGGGTTATTGGTGACCTCGACCTGTTCTACGTGCACCCGGCACCTCAAGGAACCGCTGAACATATATATGTATATACATGCCTCATCTTCTACTAATGAGAGATTGCTAAGTAGTAATGTCATGTGCTGCGAACTGTCACCCGCCATCACTCCAACGTATCGAAATAACTCTGAACATGATGCCATATGTCAGCAGGAATCCATTGGTTGAGTTCAACATATGCACACTGGCCCACCACTGGTGAATCTTCTAGTTTACTGTGTATTATTTTGCTAACAGATGTAATTCTATTTCTTAATGACATTTAACATTATACAGGCTAGTGCAGAGAGCCTTTCACCAGTCTGCTCTTTGAGTGGTGCTATATAAATGTTCAATTACAAATTACAATGAACGGCAGGTTCTGAAGTATCCATCAGACCAGTTAGATACACACAACAATGGTCACTTATGGTACTTTACTTACCCAAGTGGGATAAAGTTTAGTTTCCACTCTTGGCACAATGTTTACAATCTTCACCATTATATCATAGAGATTGAGGAGCACAATTTCAAAGTCCTTAAACTCTGGTTCGTACTTGACAGCCGTGTCTTCGAGTATCAAACGAAGAATGAGGCCAGAATGCTCATATTTTCGAGTTGATTTCTGAAACAAATGAATTACAGAAAAAGCAACTGATCACTCACAAGCAGCATACAAGGAAGGATTTGTACAGCTGTTCATTAGAGACTAAATTATAATATTTGGCCCTAGCTGGGTTTAGAAGAAGCTTACTATCTGTCAACACACAGTGATCAAGCAGTGCACCAAGTGGAGTGGGTTTACATTGCGAATAGGACAGGAACAAGTAAAAAACTTTGCAGTTTGCCACATCTTAGGTCAGGTGTTTCAAGGCAAGTTTATAGATGCACACAGACTGAGTATGAGTTCATAGGAAATACGTCAACCCTCCAAGAGCAAGAGCTGAAAGCCCCAAACTGGTGCTTAAAGCTGCAAAGAAACATAATGATCCAGTTTTCCTTTACCTGCTTTGTGCAGTGAACATCAAAGCCACCTACCAGTAATATATTACCTAAATACAGATATATTGCATTGATTATGACAATCTGTGCTTTAGTTAAAGAACCGTCAACAGCAGGACTTCACCGCTGGAAGTTGATATTTATACAAGGAAACACTTAATGAAGCAATTACTTCACTTAATCTTCTGGTGCTGTACCTAAATTCGGTGCAATAGAAAGAAACTGACCGGTGACTGGACAAGGAGGTCCGTATAGTCTGCTATCGAAGCTAAAACAAGACTTTGAAGTTGTTCTGTCATTAGTGCAGCAGCACAGTTGTAGAAGTGCTCTATCCGATCACTTTCAGAAATTCTTGGCACCAGGCGACGCTTGTTTGCCTGGAAAAAGATGTTCTGAACAGCAGGAAACCAACTGAAAAGACAACATTTATAAAATGGACACAGAGCTAAAAGTCTGAGTAGTTCAAATGATGCCAAGCAGAAAAATTAGTGTCTTCCTATTTTCTGTTGCTAGCTTTGTTAAAGTTCAAGCTTTTCTCAATATCTGAATATACCAGCATGTCGTTAATTGATGCTTCTGCATTGTTTGCATTGACTTATCGATGTCATCAATTGTAAGTACTTGTATCATTTATAACAAGGGGTAAATCAATACAAAACAATACAATACAACTGTATTTGATATTACCCTCCTTCCAAAGTTCAGAAGTGCAAAAGACCATAATTATGACAGAACATCGATGGTGTAAAGCAATTGTGAGTGAAGGACTTGCTCAAGGTCTCTACACAGTAACTGCCTTGGGCGAGGCTCGAACCTACACTCTCCGCATTACAGGCCAAACGCCCTAACCAATCAGCCGCTGTGCCACACATGGTATAGTAAGAAAAGGTAACATAATATTAAACAGTCTCTCACAATGCCTGGCTACATATTTAACTTCTGATCGAGTGAGAAATTCGTTTGCGATCACATAATCTTAACCTAGCAATAGTTTTCCACAGGTAGTCTAGACATTCATAAAACAACCAATGAAATTTCATAAATGGTTGACAATTGACAGACATTCACAATTCCAATTTGCACTGTAAAAATTAAGAATGACACTGTCTGATCATCCCCAAGCTGACTGTTGAGCATAAGCAGTCAATACCCAGAGACAAGGTCAGTTGTGCTGAGACAGAGCCACAGATGGCAGTGGATAGGCCAAAATTAAGATGATACCACTGCATATATGTTCAAAACACTGGTAAATAAAATGTTACTTTTGCCTCACACTTTCAGGATTTGGTCTTTGGTAGCTTCAAAGTTTTTGACGCATATATTCTGAAAGCCAGAAAGTTCCATTGACTCCTCTAGTTTATGGAACTCTTCTATCGCTACAAGCCGCCACTGCCTGAAGACAAATCAACAATCCCACCATATTCTTAAAGTAAGGTAGGGTAAGGTAAATTAAACTGAGGTGAAGTAATTAAAAAGTGGGAAGGAAAAGTTAAGGTAAGATAGGGTGAAGTATTATAATGTACTGTAATGTAAATCTTCTGAATTCTTTGGGCCAAACAAAATCTGCATCAAGCAGAACAGCTTATTCACCAGCACTAAGTAACGTATGGAAAGGAATATACCAACACATCCATCAAAACACAGTCCAACAGAACTGCAGACACAGTACAGCAATTACTACAAGTCCTCGTCTTACAAGTTGCATGGCTCAATGACTTATCAGTTTAAAAAGATGGTTTACAATAAGTGTAACTGTTCTTGTTAAACGCTATCATCGTAACTGCAGTTCTTACAAAATTTACCAAATAAGCAAACTTGTAATGGCATTTTTAATTCAACACTGACCCCATAGTCGTATTCCAAAGGTTAAGCATCTGTAACATGCATGGATGAGTAACATGGAGTTTGTCTCGCATGGCCTTGGTTGCAAAGACGTAGGCCTTGTACCAAGGCTTGGAAGTGACTAGAAGCCGAGCCTCAAGTTCTCCAGGTAACATCACCCTCTCGGATTCCTTCTCCAATGTATCCTGCAGGACAAAGTCGACTGGAGAAAAGAAATCACAAGAAATTACTTAAAGTTAACAGCAGTAATGAAGGCACTCATTATGCATATTCAAACTATTCATTATATACGGCATATAATCACTCACTGCCTATGTCAACTACATACGTCAAATGGAGATACGAAATTGTTCATTTTTAGCTGACAAGCAGACACAATAAAAACTAAGAAAACCATTCTGCACCAGTTGCATAAAAGCTACTTTTTTTATATAGTAATAAACAATTAATATTACATAAATTAATGTACTGGGATTTTAACACTTTAACGACGAGCTGCATTGGTTTCCCAGTCGCCTTTAGTACACTCTCGTCATTTAAGTGTAAACCCTGCACAATACTCAATGAAATGCAGTACATCACAGTGGCAGCTCTACAGGACACACCAGAAGGCCATGCCCTACTAAGCCCCTAAATAAGCCTCCTCAACTTACAGGTGATGCTTAAATGTGCCGCTAGCTTTAAAGGGAGGTTCCAGCAGAGCCCTTGACCCTCACAAGCACCCTTCCACAATAAAATTACGGATCACACATTAGGAATGGAATAAGGCTTGTAGACAGCTCGGCAGACTCACTATGAGTCAGGAAGAGTTTAAACTTTAAAACGATCACTGAAAATTACGACAACATAGCCTTGGACCCTCAAAACTAATGATCAAACAGGTCAAATTTATTTTTGCAAACACCAGCATAAAGTAATAATTACCCGCATATGTTGCCAAATGTTTGAACCGCCATTCAAGCTAAGCTCTCGAAAGCTCTTACCAGCCTCCCCCACCCATATTTGTAAAGCGTAGCGCAGCCACTGTATACTCAGCCAACAATACATCTACCATAGATGTGAATGAATGGAAAGAAAAACTAGAGCATCATATTAGGTAACCATAGCTGTAAACCATTCAGTGTCAACAAACCCTACATAACATAGATAAATATACTACATAACATTACAATTCTTAAGAAGAGCATCAGTGACAAAGCATAGTATCTATATAATTATTCACTTAGAAATGCTTATCAGTGGACCATCAATGGCACTGCCTGATGAATCAAACAATGCTAATTTAAAATATAACAATGCACTTTTCCGCAGAGGTTATCTGTAGGTTATCTGGCAAATAAGCGGGGATAGAGGTGAGGAGAGGGGGAGAGAAGGGAACCAGCACACAGATGCTCTGAGCAGGATAGGTTAGTAAAATTAAATTTAACAGTAATAGAGGTAATAGAGTGCAACAAGGCTGTTTTACCGACTGCTTTCTTCATACTGAGATAGTAATCATCCTTCATCTCATCAACAAGGCAATCCAGCAAACGACCATGACCTTGCTAAAAACAAAAATGCCAACAGTAAGTCAAACTGCAATCGATCTTCCATTAAGAGGCAGACACTTGTCTTTATGTTTCTACACCGTTTTCTTTTTTTGCAAATGCTTGAAGACCAATTTGTTCGATCATGGTTTATTGTGTTAGGTCAGGAGCGTCTCTGATGAGTCCCTCTTGAAGTGGTGCTATATAAATTTGCAATTACCATTACCACGACACCGGTGTTATGTACACACTAACAGTGTGCACAACTCTGCATTTAATTATTAATTAATTATTAATTAGTAACTTCTAATGCTGCACCAAATCCCAGCCATAATCAGGTCAATACCCAGATTGGTCATCTAAGACAGAGAATATATTAATACAGCAATTTTAAAGAGCTAGTCTTAAGTTAAAAACAAAATGACATAAGCAACTGAACAGAATTAAATACAGTAAGAGTTGCAAAATCTAGGTCCCAGCAACTGGAAAAGCTTGTTTACCAAGAACAGTTCTTGTGTTAAGTATTGACTAGTGGAAGACAATCAGGTTTCTTGGTTGAATAATGAAGCCTTTGGAACAAGGTATGCATTTAAGTATTGTGGTTGGCCAGAATGCAAAGTTTTATTAATTGTTAGCCCAAATTTTAAATAAATCCTTTGCTGAAACAATCCAAAGATTTAAGTAGCCTACTGGGCTTATAAGTTCAGATTTTGATATATTTATTAGTCATGGCTCTAGCCAAAGAATTCTCAACTCTTTGGAGTTTCAGCATATTTGACTCCATGATACCAAGTAGTGAGTTATAGTAATTAAGGCATCTTAAGACCGATGCATATGCCAGAGAAATCTTTGAAGGCACGGAGAGTTGGAGACATAATGATGTGCTGTGTATCATGTGCTTTTTCTAAGTGTATTTGTATAATAGGTCTACATGATGTTATACCTTGAGGGTGGGGCTCACTCTATTAAGAATGTTCTCAATCCATGAATCCCAGATCGGAGCAATCAAGGATGAATCAATCCCATAATTGATGTAGTAGTTGTAGCGCTAAAACAAAAACCAAACATCAGGAACCACAACTACAGTGTACACAACACTTCTGCAACATCATAACAATTTCGCTTTCTGTATCATTTCCATCAATATCGGCAACAGCAGCATAAACAGCATTATCATCACCACCATTATAATTGCCATATTTACCGATAAATTCATCATCATTCATAACTATTAACAATATTTAATCTGTGGTCAAGGCACTTTGTCTGTAGTTAGATAACTTAGTTGAGAACCTTACTAGCACATCTTTCTCTGCTTGTGTGAGTGGCTCAGCTGCAGATGAAAGGGCCTTCTGGGCATCCTTAGCACTCGGCTTCTTTCTGTTAAGACCAACATACCAATATACATAACGTCTGAGATAAGGCTTCTCACAAAACTATACACATGCCTACATGATAAAAAATATTACAAAAAGATAGGTAGTGTCACAAACTATGTGTAACAAACATATACAACTAGGCAAGCACAAACAAATGTGTATTATATATCAATCAATCAATCAAATCAAAAGTACTTTATTGTTCACCAGTCATACAAACAGCACATTAACAGGTTACTTTATAATTGGTGACAATGGGGAAACCCAAAGGGACACATCGTCCGCCCAATTCCACAAACCGTTTACATACCAACAAATTTGTATGTAAGTACCACAAGTCCACAACTAACACAATCAACAACAAACAAATGAAAGATTATAAGTACCACAGCAACATCTAATACCAATAACAAAGCATATACTTGGTGATCTGTGACAACAGGTTAAGCCACTTTCCACACCTCTCCAGTAACAACCATCTAAAATTGACATGGAGCCGACTGGAACGAGAACCAGAAAAACTAGATTAAGAAATAGAGTGCATTCACAAGATAAGTCTTAAGTCTACTTTTAAATCAAGTAAGCATCAAGACACTTTAATGCAATATTTTTGATGTTCCAAACAATTTATGCAAATGTAAATAGATGGCATAGATTTGAATCGCTCACTGTCTGCGAAATAAAGGTCACACACAAAGACAAAGAAAGACAAATCAAAACACACTTGATGAGTTTCAGGAGAGCTGCGCGGAAGTTGTTTCGGTCTCGATTTGACTTGGAATGAACACGTTTTCCATCAGATGGAAATCCACCACAGAACACATAATCCACAACCTTTGGTTTCTTCCGATCCGGAACAAATACGTCATGCTTTTCTAAATGACAAGTACATCAGCAATTAACATAGGAATTTCATAGTAAATGTAGTACTTAGGTCTAACCAGTCAAACAATGACCATTCAGAAGCTGAAAGGCTATAATTCAGGTGTCTAGATGGGTACATGTGTGAATGTGCATTGATGGATAGATGGATGGATGCATGAATGGATGGATGTATGCATGGATAGATAGATAGATTGATAGACAGATGGATACAAGGAAACAATGTTTAGATGAACAGACAAAATAATCAATGGATCATTGAAAATGTCATAACCTTTTCTTCTTCTTCTGCTGTTCAACAATTCTGAAACAATATCCACGCCATCATTTATAGCTTCATCGTCTCTGGTTTTCACAAACTGGAACGGTACTGGCGTACTACTCCAGGACTCCTGCTTCACTCTAGAGGACAGGGAAGGCAGGGCACGGATATTCTGGTCAATTGCCTTCTGCCGCTGATTTGCCCGCTGCGTCCTTTGCAAAAGCAGTGCCTGCAAAAGTCAGAATTATAACTTGCAATGTTTCCTCAGGTAACCAGAGCTCTATTTTACATAATTGTAAAATCTCCAGTAAAAATGTAAACAACTAAACAATATACATGCAAATTTAAAAATCTAACGCGTTCTGCCGAGTTCTAGTAAGTGTATAGGCATTATGTAGACTATCCAGCTTTGTCACCATCAGTCCATCATCATAGGTACCGGTATCCAAAGTCAATGACACGCTGTAGCATTAGATTTAATAGTCCGACTGGTAACATGCTACAGTCAATGGGGCACTCAGTGGACAAGACAAAAATATTATCATCTCTACAGTATGTATGTTGCTACATGCTGACTATACCTAGAGTAAGTGCTTGCAACTGCTCATCAAATATCCCCTTATCACAACAGAAGTAAATGTTTATACGTCTTGCACCATTGTTAAGTACTACATGAGGTGGCTTACTGGTTTTACACTAAGTCTTGTTGACCTTCCTCTGAGGTCGCTGCAACAACTGACACTGGGCATAACAGCATAATTATAAGTGCACATACAACAGATGGTCAGTATCAGTTTTAAACTGATATAAGTTTTCCTTTTCTTGTATCAGTTTTAAACTGATATTAGTTTTCCTTTTCTTGTTTTTTTTCTAATGACTGTTCCAAAATCATTTTGGTTTTGTTATGGCCATTCCTCCTCCAATACTCTTAAACTTCAGTCTAACGGATGTGGCCCAGGCTGCTAGTGAGCTTTCAATGGAAGGCCTGAGTTGTGACAGATTGAGGGACTTGTGTCAGCTGTTACAGCCGCCTCAGAGGAAGGTCAACAAGACTTAGTGTTAAACCAGTTTAAGTTTTGACTGATTTGATTGACTGATTGATATAACTGCTGCCGGTAAATTTAAGATTTTAAGAGGTAAAGGTTAATAATAATAAGCAAACAATTTATTGACAGAGCATCAAACACCATAAGATCACAAGATCACAATAACAGCAACCAGTACAAATCAGTACAAATTCAAAACAATTCCAGTAAATGATACAAAAGTCAAAAGGTCAATCCAAAAGGGTCAAGTGGACCCACTGCGGCTGGATTGACCTTTATTATTAATTATTCAAGTTAACACTTGAAACAATGAATTTGAAAGTCACTGTACGTTTAAATCCATAGTTTTCTTGGAAAACATTCATCGGCGACATCTGCCGAGAACACCGTTGATGACATATTACGTCAACTTCAAGCTGCACCATTTCCGCCAACGACCACTAATCTTCGGATTCCTTGGTGTCCGCGTTGGTTTCTGCTTAGACTGTGAGTAAGGCAACATCTTTGGGATTCTTCTGAATCAATGGGACCAGAAGCGTAGCCAGGAAACCCGAAGGTTTACAATACCGGGGTGGGTTTCCACTGGACATGGTCGCAGAGTAGAAAAAATATAATATATAAATCGGCAATATTTATTTAGGAGGGTTGAACCAGTAAAACCATCTCCTAAATACGCCCATGAATGGGACTCTTAATTCATACAACACTCAACGGTCAGAAGTTTAAGCTTAGACAAGTAGCCTACCAGCCGTTAGCAACTCAGGTTCCAACGTACGAACTTCGATGGTCAACCGTTGGCAGATAGGCAACACGCACAGTGCCCATAGATATTATAATTACTTAGCTTTAAATAGCGCCTTCACAATTTTAACTATTTTTTAGATTACGACAGCACCAAGTGCTGGGCGATGCGCTGTAACGTCACCTTCACAAAATCTAGCAACGTTTGCTAAGCAAACGCGTTTTTGGACACTGTTGCCATGCTCCTCTGAGCATTGATCAATCTGAGGCGCACGAGTCCCTTGCCTTTTCGGCAGACTCTCGAAGGCCATTCTGTTGACCGTGGCTTTACTATGTTTAGGGAGAGCAGCTGACGATCGAGTCTCTTTGAAATTGAAGTTGCGCTATAAATTTGCTATTACAATTACAATTACTTTTGTCAGTATTGTCAATAAGCTGATGCCTTGCACATGTTTGCTAAAATGGCGCTTTCTAAATTTGGAGTTTACCCAATGACCGGAGTTTATCATTGAGATGCGTAATATAAAATATATATATTATACATCTCAATGGTAAACTAAATTTCTGTGTATATATATATCGGTAATAATTCGATGATTATATCTCATTGGAGTTTACGATGATGTCATTGAATTAGCAGCCAATCAGCTGATTTCTTCAATACTAGTCCGTTACATTTGTATTGTGTTTAGGCCTAGTAATACTATCTAATTACATTATGGGTTTGTGTAGAGATTACTAGAGAATCAATTATAATCTCTGTGTCTGGTTTTCGAAACATTCTGTAATCTAAAATGTCATAGGGGAAAATCGTATTTTAAGGTAATTTACTATAGATATTCCAGGTACAGGCTACGTGATGTATAATGTAAACAGTAAATCTTAGAACTCTCAGCGCCACGGAAAATCTGCAGCGGGAGATATAGATAGATTCTGTAGGTAGACCTGGGAGTCACTTTGGTCAGCCAATCTGACCCCACTTGACCCTAAAGTGACTTGAGGTCGACTTGAAGTCGACAACTTGGAGTCAAAACGACTTGACCCGACTTGGCAGAAAAACAACCAACTTCCGACTTCAAGTCGACTTCTGACATGATAATTACGATTACGTACGGCTAATTATACAAAACTGTCATGCCAATTTGCCTGGCAAGCTTTAATTTCTTATACTAATGAGTAATAATCTCAACACCTGATGAATAAAATTGCTTATTAGGCCTATTTTAAGCTGTTTGTGTTTGTTCTTGAACAATTTTGTAATGCTTTAATGGGTTAGGCCTAACAGAAGAATCTGCAGCGGACCGCGGACTGGTTGCACTGAATGGCGTGTTATAATGACACCGTTTAATTCTGTTGTCATAATTATTTGTCCACTAACGTCATTCAAATAGCAATGCATGCGTATCATCCTACAGTACTACCAACAATAAAGTCGATCATTGTCTAATTATAATAAAACAGTTTTTCCGTCTGCAAACGACTAATTATAATGCAGTACAACAAAGTAGCGCCAAACGATCGATTGATTAGTATGAGATCCAGATTTCTTTTGGTCGAATTCACTGACGACTAAAAGTTAATTGATTTGCGCGCGTTCAGCTCTTGGTGAGGCAGACGTGCTAACATTTATATTAACATTTCGATAATTCGATTCACCAGTTTTATGAAACGTACGTGTGACGCTTTAACATATAATAACTCATGATATAGATAAATCGACATCGATAAAAATAAGTAGGCCTAAGTAACTGCTTACCCCAACCGCCGCAACCGGCGTCGATAATACAAAATAATATCGCAGCCTAAGTAGCCTAGGCCTACGCGGTAGACCGTAGAAGTTAGAACTGGTAGGCCTCCTATGTGTCACCAACTGTTCTTTCTTAGTGACCTATCTCAGAACACTTTATACCTATTGCTACGTATAGATTGCTCAACTTTTGGTAGACTGTGGCTATAATTAAATTTACACCGTTCTGCGCTTTTGAATATTCTTCTTACTCTTTCAAATGAGATGAAAATCAACGTTTATCTTCAACACTTCAATTCAGTGTAGGCCTACATCGTCAACATAAATCAACTATATTTCTTAACACTTCACTCTCAATATACAGCTCTATCTACTGTATTAAGACAACTGCATTATTCAAATCGACTGTAATCAGCAATTTCTAACATTTCCCGCGCTATTGGCACAAGTACAAGCTATTTTCAGTCAATGTTTAAGTAAGACAAGCGGCGCTGACCGACGCTCAACTAGATCATGTTTATACATAATTATATAGCCTACAGGTGTATTGTCATGACACAACCCTAACACACAATAGGTCTTAAAAACGCTTGTTCACACTAAAAACACTATACAACTGCTTAACGCCATCGTGACCTCAAGATCATTAGTGTGGCGAGATAAATTTAGATTTGTTTGTGTCTCAAGTCGGTTTAAGTCGACTTGTGTAGAAAACAACTTGAGGTCACTTTTCTGTACAAATTCGACTTGGGGGTCAGTTGCGCTAAGCAGAAACGACTCGACTCGACTTGGGATGCCCAAGTCGACTGGGGTCGACTTATTGGGGTCGACTCCCAGGTCTATCTGTAGGCCCTATTGTATTGTATTGTATGTTCGTTTATTTAATTAATGGGGCAGACAGAACGCTGCTCCTTAAACTAGCTGTCTGGTATCAGATCAACTCTGCAAGAAAAAGGTTGTTTGGTAATTTTTTGCGAGGTCAGAGACCCACGCGATTACAGTAGCCTATAATTGTGTTCGAATTGTTGTTATGGATAGCGAAGCGAATTCATATGCCTGGAATTATTGAGGTATTAAATTATGCAATTGTTTCGAATCTACTATAAAATTTCTACTATGATTGTTCACTTGTCCTAGGGTATAATTATGGATAGCAAACCAAAAGACTAATGACAGGATTGATCATCCTATTAACATGGTAAATTAAAACATTAAGGTAATTGAGGTTTGCTAGCAAGTTGAAAATATTAAGAACGTGTCGTCAGTACAACCTTGTATTTCTCTGAAATGTGAACATTAAAGAATGTCGACATAGCAAACAAATTGGCATTTGAATTACGCTGCTGAAGAAGAAAGAAAATTGTGTACCTTTGAAGTAACAAAAGGGCTGATTATCTGAAAGATCTAACATCAGTGTTAACTTGATTGAAACTAGCTCTTTGGTGTCAGGCGCCAATGAATAACAGCAGAAAGATGAACAGCAAATGTCGGAAACTACAGAGAAAGAATTTGCAGTGAATGGTTTGATGACCTAGAAATGTGTACAACTTGACTATGACAGTGAACAATGAGTCAGAGGTTAGAGGATAATGAGTGCAGTGGAGACCTATGAGGACTCTCAGCCCATGGACAGCCGTAAGCACGCTTGTCCACAAAATTCCACAGACATGCCCAGCATTGAGCTTTATCAGCTGGATTAGATTGGATTATATCTAGCTGTGTCTTTTTCTGTTTGGCAGGTGATTGGTGGCTGGGCCAGTGTTCGTCAGCATGAAATTGCTGAGAATCGTACAGATCCTCTGTGTATTATCCGTTTCATTAATATGCATAAGTCTGTGGGATATGTACAGACTATACTATCCCATTCCCTGTCCTTCAGCCTCCAAACAGTGCCTTAAGAATTACGTGGCCAAGACACCACATCCACTGCTAAAGGTATGCTGTCAGATCATCTATCCTTTGTAAATATTTTCAAATTCTGTCTGTTTTCATTAGCATGTTTAGTAATAGTAATTAATGTTAGTTTTCTTAGTCCTTGATTGGGCAACCATTCATTTAGCACCAAGCCATAATGTCTCATACTCAGCCTTCCATCCTTTAGAGGTAATTAAATGAGCCACCAGGTGATGTCAGGACCTTGATTGCGAGAAGTGTCTATAGAGGCATCATAAACATGTTATTACCTTTTTGAGAAATTTGATGATGTCACAGAACAGCATAAATCAGAGATTTGGCTAAAGCAGTCAGTTATCAGAATTCACACCAGAACAAACTAGAATTGTGGCAGACGCAGACAACAGCACAATGTTTGAGCTTGCTATTGTTGTAGATATATAATTGCAATCATCATAAACTCCAAATTTTACAGCACTGCTTAAACTAAACACATGGCACCAGCTTACATATGTATGTATGTATCTGAATATTTCTTTAATACCTTTTAAGAATCTCTGTAAAAAAGACTTACTTTATAGTTGTAATTGTAATTACGACAACTTCTTTAGCTTCGTCAGTAGCAGACAGCGAGCTACCTCTAGGATGCTTTAGTGTCTTACACACACACTTGCTGTCAACTGTCAGTGCAAATGCTATTAGAGCTCAATAGCATGTACAGTTTCAACGGTTTTTAAAAACACAAAGGCTTTTGATTTCTTGGAGAGGTGCAGAAAGACTGTTTCAGGCACATGGGCCAGTCTTCCTGCACCTATCCATGTTACATGTACATGATTCACATGTCTGTCTGCCTGTCTGTCTCTCTGCCTGTCTGTCTTCCTGCCTGCCTGTCTGTCTGCCTGTCTGTCTGTCTGTCTGTCTTCCTGCCTACCTGTCTGTCTGTCTGCCTGTCTGTCTGTCTGTTATGTGAGCTGTTGTTGAAAAAGGAGTTGGTTGGTGTTTGTTTGAAGCTCTGGGTTTACTCGTCCACATCGCAGTCTCCAAATGGATGGGGTCGCTCTCTTCTGTGGGAACTTAATGACTTCAAACCCAATGAGAGTATCACAAAGTAAGACTCAGAGTCAGATGGCAGAATCAGGGTAGAGAAAATAAGTAAGATCTAATTAAGGCATGTGCATTGGATCAGTAATTGCCAACTGACTGTTGATATAACGGATGAATAACTTCTGCAAAGCTTAATAAAACCATTTGCACTATGATTCGTTAAACTACTGTCCTTTTCTTAAACCCATTGTATCATGTGAATGTTCAAGGCAACTGCTAAGCTAACATTTGTTCTACCTGAAAGCATGGTAAAAGTACATTCAATAATTCAATTATTCATTCATTCATTCATTCATTCGAAGCAGTTGTAGATATGCCAACTGGAAGATTAAGAACTGTCTCCCTAAGAGAGAGCACAATTTGTGTTTCTGTTTAGGCCTATGTGACCTAGTCTTGTTGATGATATATTGTTGTGCGGGCATTAGGTTTGTTCTCTTGTGGATTGCTGATAAGATTTGCTTACTGTAGAGTGTAGACTATAATTATTATTACAGTAGTTTTATATAGCGCCCCTTCAAGACAGTCTACTAAGGAGCACTCCCAGCCCAACCTCGGTCAAACAGGACAAGTCTTAGAAAATAATTATATAGTCTGTAGATGTAATGACTGTTTCTGGTTCGTTAATGTACTATGTGATGCTAATATGCTGTGTGAAAACTCATAGTGACTTCATTTTCTTCATCACATGATAGAGATGTCACGGTCAGAATTCCGTCATGGACGTTCAGCGGCACGATGTTCGTTCACGTTTTTCTCGCTCCCGCGGAAGGAGGAAGAGGAGATGGTGATTTTTTGGTCATCCAGACGGGAACACTAACTACTTACACAAATCCTAAGGCAACTCCCACTGCACTCCAAAGTTTCAGCAACAGTCCCATGAAGCAGGTAACTGCTACATTATCATGCTCTCCTAATATCTCAGTATCGTCCAGGATGGCTGCTGCTGCTGACTTTGAGATGATTAGAGATGGATCCAGGTTTTAAAGTGGTGTGGGAACGGTGGGAACGGCGTTCCCACTGCTCTCGAAATTTTTTGCTTTCGTTCCCACTGCTCACCATGCAATGGAACCATGATAACACATGCTTTTCAATAAAACTCCTCTTTGGAGTTCCCACTGCTCACCCAAACCGCTTTAACCACTGGATGGATCTGTGGGGTTTAATTTTCATGAGGGTGTTGCTTCATATTCTTTTGCAACATCCCACTTTGGTTATTGGGTGGAAACAGCCAATCACAGGCAAAAGCTGCAAATGAATGCTTGGTAGTGGATTGGCACTTTGAGAGCTAGGCTAGCTTTGTTTTTGTCTGCTTGTCCTTCTTTGGTCATTTATTTAGCACCTTTTAAAGGTACATGCATGGATTTATGCTTGTATGGATGTATATATATATATGTAAGTCGCAAGTGCATACATTTATGTATGAATGCACTGGATATGTGTGAATGTACATTATATGTATGTATGTGTGAAGACACTTGTTATAAAGCACATGTTATGTTGCTCCCAAAGTCTAAACTCTAAAGCCAGTTGTAAACTCTGCTGTGGAAACTCTTTAGTAAAAAAAGTAAAGCTTCTGTTGAGTTAGTTTTGAGTTTTTTTATGAGCAGGAACTGGTTAATCACTGGCGATCCTGTCTAACATTGAATGTGATGACTGATGATGTCACATTTGACAGGAAGGCAATTCCTGAAGAACTAACGGACTACGTCATTTTACGGTGAGGCCAATTCTTTCCTCTCGTTTTTCTCTTCTATTCTGTTCTCTTCTCACCTAGGGAGCCAAACATACTGTAATGTATAATTTAATGCTGTGTTAGTGTTTGATGTCTTGAACCTTTGGTCGGTCTCTAGGTGTCTGTGAGAGACTACCATTGGAGACCTTTTCCAACTACATGCGCTTCATCCATATGCAGATATCGATGAACTTAGAACTTGAAAATCAGGTCTACTGGTGGGAAGTGCCATTCTTAGGTCTTTCAAAGGTGCCATCAAAATGTTCACCTGCATGCTTGTATTTGTGTGTGTGTGTGTGTGTGTGTGTGTGTGTGTGCGTGTGTGTGCGTATGTTTTGGTGTCTGTGTTTGTGTGTGTGTGTGTGGGTGTGTGTGTGGATGCATATGTGGATGACTCGATAAGCACTTTGTGCTTCATCTCCTCATTAGTTGTTATTCTTTCGCTTATGAACTGATGTATCCTATAATTGCACTGTTTATACTATACGCATTTACTTGTCTAATTAACATTTCTGAACATTGTTTTAGTGTATGTTATGTTTCTTCTATTGCGTTCTTGTTGTACACTGATTCAAATAAATAAATTTAAAAAAATAAAAAAAATAAATAAATAAATAAATACAGACATAGACTACTGTTGTGACAATTTTCTGTAGCCAGAGAATTTCTTTTACATGTTATGTACTAAAAATCATCAGTTAAGTTGACAAATTCATAAAATAAGCTTTGAGAGATAAATAATCATAATTTGTGGAATGATATATATATATATATATATATATATATATATATTCGTTTAATATTGAATCACTAGGTTGACACACCGCAACCCATTACAGAAAGTCGTATTGCCAGATAAAAAGAAGAAGTGAATAATTAATATTTTTAAATATCTGTTCCAGCAAAGGGCGACTTGGTCAACGGGGCATATAATATAATAATATACACAGATGTTCCAATGTCCAGTTGCTATAATAATCAATTCCCTTATTTATGGTTTATGCAGGGAAATAACATGTATATATTTTCTTGTCTGCGTTTGACCTTCATGTGATATTTACAATTTCTAGGCCGCATGAGGACCAATATCTGCCCATACTACTAATAGATGAGATGCGCTATAGAACTAAAGATCTTCTGGTGAGTTCTTCTCTCTTGTTTTATCTGCTTGTATGAGCTATCTATCTGTGTTTTGCTGCCATTGGAAATCAGCTATTAGTCGAGAGGACTAGGCCAGGTTTTGGCTTTGTAAAAAGGTCAGTGCACCTGATCGTGTGGAGCTTGTTAGGAATGGCGCATGGTTGTTGTAAGGCTTTACAGTCGTGAATCCAGCGGACAGCCGTAAAATTTTGAATGTGGATATCTTGTTCAGACATGTCGAATGTGGCCGGTATTTTCATCTCTAGTTGTGTCTGATTTCAGTTGCTGAACAGTACGAGTGCAGAAATGCCGCTGAAGATCAGCTACACGCCAGTCTCGTATGGTACATTTCGTCAGTGGATACACGCGATAAACACGATACAGTTGATCAATCGGAGAAACATTTTCGGTAGAATGCATTTTAAATAGCGATAATAAGGAGGTGTTCTTTGTAGATACCTTGTGCCATGCATGCTGAGTTTTGCTCAACAAGTCTCAAGTGTAGGGACCAAATGATTTACTTTAGCCAAATATATGTTGCTTAGTGTTCAGTTAGTAAGTAGTTGTCATAACTCACGGTGACAGTCTTCAGCAACGTTGAGAAGAGTCGTTGTTATGTAACTTCTTCTAGCTCATATCTTTATCTGTACATGATGTAATGGTCATCTAACTATTTTATATAGCTGCTTTTCTGTGAATTGGTCAATTCGAACAGCCAACAGAAGCATTTCTTTGTGAAATGTTTACTACAGCCATTTGATTGATATGTTGATTGCAATTGATTGCCTAATCTGTCAATCAGTTGATTGTTCGTATTTATTGTTCAGTTGATTGCTTCTGAGTATTTGATTACAGAGGCATGTTAACAAGTGTGTGATTGAGACTGATTGCTTAAGCTATCAATCACATGATTGGCTTTATTTGACTGACCAGTTGCTTGATAAAGACTGTTGATTGACAGACGTGATGTTCTTGTGTGTTGAAGGTTTCACTGAGAAGGATATAGATGATTGGAAGGAAACTTTCGTCAAACGTCTGTACAGCCATCTCGTGGCATTTTATGTGAGGCTATTAGAATAGACACTTCAGGATTAATTCTCTCCCAGAAATAGCTGCTGCTTAATAATAATAATAATATATAATAATAATAATAATAATAATAATCAATCAATTGCAATCACTATATCAATTATATTAATAATAATAATAATAATAATAATAATAATAAATAATAATAATGGCAAGAAACTAGCTACCGATTACAATTTCTTTCAATTACTATTCAGCGCTTCAGTGTCGTTGCCTTCTGTGGTGCTTTTGGTTAGTTGGAACTTGATAAGGTTTAGCCATTCCAGATGTGGTTTATTATCTCGAAACATGTTAGGATATGAGAGATATGATAGATGCCACAGGTATAATAATAATAATAATAATAATAATAATAATAATGAGAATAATAATAATGAGAATAGAGTGCCAGATCTTGAATCAGGCTTATACTAGTGTGACTTCATCATTATTCAACTGCAGTTAGGGAAGCATAATGTTCTTTTCAGATTTGCTAAGCAGTTGAATGCATCTGATGGTATGGAAAATGAGTCGTGTGGAACAGGCAATGGTTGTATGGTGATTGAGAGTCTTGTTTGCTGGACTTTATGATCGCTCATTTCTGATTCTTAGATCCTGATGTTCACTGGATTCTTCATGTGTTTCTTCTTCAGCTGCTATCTGAGTTGTTGGCTCTTGAATGTGACATCCGATTTTGGGAAAACAGGGCAACGATGGGTGGTCTATCGACTCAGGCAGGTGAGAAATAAAGGCATAGAGAGACTCTGCAGGTTATTTCTTATGCATCTTTTGAGTCGTGAGTAGCACAGGGTTCTAGTGCTATATATGGTTTGTAGTGCACTGTGGTGTGTATGATGATACAATAATTATAGTCGCGGCCATGGTTTTGTGGTAGTGCAGTATAACTCTAAAAACACCGAATGAATTCACAAAAGGATGAGAAATTAACAAAATTCTTCACAGCTTTCACTCATCCTTGCTAGACACTATTCTATGTTAAATTATTTAACCTTACTATGTGATAATCTGAACATTTCAAGTTAGATTTACATGTAATTTCTTAAAAATTAGACTGGTGAAATGTCCTGGGTTCTGTCAACTTCTGTGAACAAATGAGTGCTTTGTATCAAGTGGCAGATACACATAGGTACCTGTATTTAAACTAAGGTACGTACATACCAGTATGGAATGGTATTTAGATAAAGGTACATACATACATACCAGTATGGAGTGGTTAGAGGACCTGAAAGATTTATGATGCCACAGGTATAATAATAATGACAATAGAGTGCCAGATGTTAGTCTTGAATCCGACTTCTACTGGTGTCACTTCAGCTGCTGTTACGGAACGTAATGTTGTAAGGGTGAATACACGCTGGTATGGTATATTCCTTAGATTAAGGTAAGTGCATACTGGTATCATACGGTATTGGTATACAGGCACATACCTACTAGGCATCATGTGGTATTGGGATTAAGGTACATACATATGGGTATGGTATGGTATTTAGATATGTATGCTATTTAGATACAGGTTTGTACATACCAGTGGGGTTTATATGAATGTACATCCTTACCGGTGTGTTATATTGGATGCAGGCGTTGAGGCATTGTTTGTTGTTGATTTGTAAGTCGTCTGGCGCAGTGTCAGTGTGGTGGCAATGTTCCTTTATGCCATGGATGAACAGTGGTGGATCTTCTACAAAATTGCACCTGCCTTCCTAGCCATCGTTGAAGTAAGAATCGCAGCTATCATCCATTCAGCACAAAACAGTAAAATGTCATGTGAGACAGACAGATGCAGACAGGAAGAGGGACATACATACAGAGACACATGTAGAAAGATACAGACAGACGCATGCACAGACAGGTTGAAAGACAGAGACACAGAAATACACATGGACATGAAAATAAAGAGAAGTAGGAAGTCACACAGACAGACAGTCATGTGAACAGACGAAGAAAGTCAGAAATAGTAGAAATGCACACACTCACACACACAGAGAGATAGACGGACAGACAGCGACATGCTGATATAGAAAGACACACAGAGAGATAGAAGGACAGAAACACACAGACAGAGACAGGTGTAGATTGTATGCCCGGCATAATCTTCAAAAGAAAACTTTGTGCATGAATTGTTAAGGCATGTCATACATTGATTGTAAGTAGAAATGTTAGTGCAATAGTAGATGTTCCCGTGGTTTAGTGGTAGTGGTTTAGGGGTGTGCGATAGTCTATTAGTTAGCATGCTGGACTGTCAACAGAGTGGTCATGGTTCAAATCCCTATCAAGGCAGAAATTTGTTTCGAGATGTTGGCTCCATTTGCCCCTAGCTAACTCGGCTATAATGAGTACTCGAAGCATACACTGTCAGTGGGAAGATCAGATGAAGACTGGCCACCCACCCTCATATGCCGAGGCTAAGAAAATATAGTCCCTAAGACTTCATGCCCATGGACGTCTGCTTATCGGGATTAGCTTAAGGGACTGATGTTCTTCTTCGTAGGGGTAGCTTAAAGAATCAATCAGTCAATCAATCAATATTCGTTCAATTCAACGCATCCAGTTGTCACAAATTCAACTGGTTACAAGCAACGCCAATTAGCTGTAGAGTCAAGCGCGAGTTAGTTATTCAAGACATTTACAAGTGATTATGAGTGTTGTCTTCAGAATGGGAACAGTTTTTGTTTTGTTTAGATTTGGAAAGTGTTTAAGATACTTAAAGTGAGATTTTGCTGGACCGAGTGGCGACTGGTCGTTGAAGTAAGTCTCTCAATGTCTGTTAATCTCTATTCAGTATATGTTATCAATAATTTTATTGGTGGCGCTTGTTGTACTTGTGATTGTCATTGTTGTATCTGTTGATTTTGGGAACCGTTCTCTGCAAGGTATTTGTTTTGGAATCTTGTTTAATTTGTTTATATTTAGTTGTTGTCTTATTACTTTTTCAGCTGATGGCTAAATGGTTGTCAAACAGAAGATTATTGTTACATGATGCCAAATTATGACAGACATTGACAGTGATGATGGTAGTAGTAGTGGTAGTGATGGAGGTGGTGATAATTATGTTGATGATGATAGAGTCGATGATGACGATAAACTATGATGACCGGTAATGATGATGACTGATGCCAGTTTTTCTGTTCTGTAGAATGTGGGAGTTGGTCCTAGGGAACTTGAGACGCAGGCACTTGACTCACGGGTAATAGTTTTTTCTCTGCCTTTTCTCCTCTTATTTTTCTCCATTTTGGTATGCTATGGTAATGGATGAAAGGGCTTAAAAAGAAGCTACCAGGTAGGACTAAGGTAGTGCCGGAAACAACGTGTCTCCACTGCTCCAGTTGAAAAGATTGCAGATGCAATGGACAACCAGACAACAGCTGTGTTACAACGTCCAGTCGTCTATCTCGCCAGTTCATACAAGTGAACCCAGTTGGGGATGTGGTCTATTGTAAAGTCACAGAACATTCGTACAAGATGCCTTTCATAACACCTGTAGGCTCAGAAGTTGGTGTCTGTAAGTAAGTGACAGTATAGACCAAGGGAAGGTCATATTGAGCTGAGGGCAGTTCATGTGGAGAACTAGTAGTTCACTTGGGAGTGAGGTCGTGGAAGGCATGAAGGAAGCACAGAACTTCTCATGGAAAGAATTCTGAATCTCGATGAGCTAATGAGGATGATGATGATTGTAATTTCAATTGTTGTGATGGTTTTGAGTCTGATCTGCTGCTGCCAAGGTTGTTACCTTGCCTACAGCTGCTGGTGTTCAGTTGCTACGGCAATAACTTTTGCCTTACCACGGCTATAGCCACTGATGTGTTTTTCAGGCAATGAGGTGGTTGTCCTTTGTGCTGTATCCGTCGTGGGTTGCTGTCATCATCTACAACGTGATGTACAATTTCCAGAAGAGGTGAGCAAGAAGACAGTGTAGAACTTAACACGGTCATTTACTACAGTGTATGAGATGCAGGGTGACCAGTCAAAAGCGCCCCGACAAAAGCGCCCCGACAAATGCGCCCCGACAAATGCGCCCGAAAAATGAGCAAAAACCACATAAAACCCCGACATATGCGAAAACAGCCATCCACTAAGAACAAATACGTCAGTTAACTCGTCGATTGCAGGTGGTTTCTATCAGTTATAGAACTGTTCCAATCCTCGACTAATTCTGGCGAACTGCGCACAATATTATTTAGAAATTTTGTCGGTTTAAAGTTAGAGGAACTTACGACAATCGCCTTTAAACGATAAAATCTATAACTATGTAACTCTCAGCCTGGCAACATACTTTCTCTTCTTAGAATGTTTTATTAGTTAGTGGCTTGTTTATTACTTAGATGCATAAAATATCGTGCACTGTGCCGCTTTCAGTGTGTCTCATTTTCTTCTCGTTTAGCAGGCAGGGGCGGGAGCATTTGTCGGGGCTCTTTTGTCGGTGAACAGAGATGCAGGCATCTGAGATGATCAGAAATAAAAGCACGGTTTTCGTGTAAATGGACTTTTGTACGTTTGTAATTAGTGGCGTAACGAAGGGGGGAAAGGGAGCAGCCGCCCCCGGGCGCAGCACCAGAGGCGCCAAATTAGCTTTCAGTGGTACACAGTACTAAGTCTTATGACAAGAACGATGAAAAGTCAACAAGAAAATTAAAAGAAGGCGCATTGATCAACCCTTGCCCTTGGGCGCTGAAACCTTTCGTTACGCTACTGTTTTTAATGGACTATGTAGTGGTTGATTGCGATGAAGCCTTGAATGCAGTGATGATTTTTGATTCAAGGCAGTAGGACCAATCTTGAAATGAGTTATGATCTTCAATTGTTCGCTGTTGGAGCTGTTGTCACGGTTTCAGTAGCTATTCTGGTGCCTGGATGTCATCCAACCGTCTTCGGCTGAACCCTGGAAAAACACAGTTCATCTGGATTGGGACTCGCGGTCAGCTATCCAAAGTTGATTTATCCTATCTACAGCATCTCTTTCCTGGCGTCTCTTTCTCTACCACTGTGCGGGATTTGGGTGTGACCCTGGACCAGGAATTGACCTTTTCAGAACACGTGAAGAATGTATGTCGCACGTGCTTTTACCATCTACGTCAAATTCGCTCGGTACGCCGCTCTCTAACATCTAAAGCCGCTACGACGCTGATGCATGCCTTCATATGCACCAGAGTCGACTATGGCAATGCTATCTATGCGGGCTTAGCCCTATCGCGCATAAGTCAATTGCAATCTGTGCTAAATGCCGCTGCTCGGCTGATAGGAGGCATACCAAAGTTCGAGCATATATCTGGCTTTATACGGGAGGAACTGCACTGGCTGCCAATGCAAAAACGCATTGAGTTTAAGATCTAATGCTTATACCGCAATTGTCTTGCAGGTCAAGCCCCAGTCTATCTCAGGGAGCTTTGTGTGCCAGTGCTTTCCATACCAGGTCGTAGATTCCTTCGCTCTGCCACTCAAGGCGACCTGGTTGTCCCTGTGGCTCGAACATCCATGGTGCTTCATAAGAGCTTTGCTGTGGTCGGTCCATCTTTTCTGGAATAGGTTGCCTAGCAACCTACGTAATGAGCTTCTTGGTCTTTCCTTGCCTCTTTTCCGCAGGCGTTTGAAAACCATTCTTTTCGATCGTGGTTTGGTGTTGTCAGGTCGGGGGAGCGCCTCTGAGGAGTATTTCTTGAAGTGGCGCTATATAAATTTACGATTACGATTACGATTCTGCTAGATACGTTAGCGCGATTGCTCATTGCGGACTAACAAACACACCCGCGCGCACAAACAGACACACACACACATGCATATGCACACATACACGCACACACACACACACACACACACATGCATATGCACACATACACGCACATACATGGGAAGCGAGGATTAAAATGTGCAGACTACGAGTTTTACAGATTTATCACCTCCTAACGTTTGATGTTGATGATTTTGAAGAGATGATGGTGGTGATGATGATGTTATGTGGTTTGTTTTAGTGACAGCGGGTTTTCATTGTGCATTCAGAGTCTTGCCAATGGTAAGAATTTGCTTCTTATCCTTTTCAATAGATATTAAACTTTAAAGTGTTTGATGAGATTAACTGCATTTAGTCCACTGAGATTAAGACTTAGTCTCTTCCAAATGGATTGGTTGATAAGAACCAGTGGCGTAACGAAGGGTTTCAGCGCCCAGGGGCAAGGGTTGATGACTGTGCCCCCTTTAAATTTTGTTGTTGACTTTTAATCGTTCTTGTCATAGTACTGTTTACCACTGAAAGCTAATTTGCGCCTCTCTTGGGTCGGCTGCCCCTCTGCCCCCTCCCCCGTCGTTACGCCATTGATAAGAACATAACGTTTATTGCAAACGACTGATTATTTTACTGATGGTTGTATGGTTTCTGTAGGATTTTATTGCTTTGGATTTCTCTTCGTGCTGCCTCAGGTGTTCATCAATTACAAGGTAATCATCTTTACCGTCGTCATGAGTGGTTGTGTGTTAAGAGAAGGTGGTTTTCCGCTTAACCTCTGCACTACAGGTGACGTGGCTGCAGTTGTGGTGCAGTTGGCCTGATATCTGGTGTTCATTACAAGAGCAGTTGTTCTCGTTATATTGAGTCAGTCAAAGCCTGTCATTGTGATAAGTTTCTAAGAGAAGCTGCAAATTTATTTAAGCTCTTTGCTGGGGCATTATAGAAAAAACCATTTGCTTCATTCAAGAAGAAGAAATATGTTTATGGCCAGAAATTAATAGTGGCACAGTCCATAAGCCTACGGCGACAACTCCCTACAACACTCCCACCCCAGATATCTCCGCGAACTCGTCACCATCCAGCCAACCCGTTCTACCCGATCATCCTCCGTTCTCACTCTTTCTAGACCCCCGGCCACTCATCTCAAGTTCTCCAACCGAGCAATATCCAACACTGCACCGCGTCTCTGGAACGATCTACCTCCTGAATTCCGCACTTTTTCGGTTCCTCCACCATCATCGCCAATCATCCACCATAATCTGCCTCAGGCTCCTGTATCCATCACCCCCAAGGCTTTCCACTCGAAACTAAAGTCTCTCCTTTTCAAGAACTCTTATCCTGACTCATCTGATCTTGTACCTTCCAATCCTCGACCTAAAAGACACCCGCCTTAACATCTGCTGTGCCCTCTCTGATCCTCTGGAAACCGGACTCGGACCTCCCTCGGACTACTCTTTTGGACAACCCCTCTGACTGGACGCAGCGCTCGTGAATAAGCTGGTGCCCTGCGCTTGGCTTTCGAGTGGCGCTTTAGAAGTTTGGAGATTACGATTACGATTACGAGTTTGCTGATTATGAGGCCCAAGTACCAATGGTGCATTTCGTTTCGCAAAGTTTCATCTGTCTGAATTGCACACAGTGGGTCGCTGGACCAGTGTTGCTTCGGCTTAAAACCACCGCATGTAGAACGGTATCTACCATTTCTTAATGTTGCGTAATCGAAAATCTGTCATCTGCCACTTTCAGAAATCGCTCTATGACATATTTACGACTTGCCAGCGCTGTTTCCACTGAGTTAATTGTGGAATTGATTTGAATTTCAGCTGAAGTCAGTTGCTGATTTACCTTGGGATGTGTTGATGTTCAGGGTACGTACTGTAGACGTTCAACTGTGTCTCATTTAACTAAAAAGAACATATCGGCTTGCAGACAAACTAACTGTCAATTTACTTTGGTTTCATCAAATTCATGGTAACAAGAGGTCGCTTTTGAGAGGATCCAAGAAGATGCTATGAAAATTTTCAGTTACAATATATTGCTAGAATTACAAAGTCTAAGAAGGAACGTATTACTCTGCAAAAAGACAGTTACAATGTGAATTGTTTCGCTGTCATCACTGTTGTTTTTCAGTGGTTGAACCAGAGATTCTCTGGTCTATGAACTCAATGCAGATTGCGTGTGGTTTATTCAGTGGCATATTGAGAGAGGTGATGCAACTGCTCAATCCAGAAGCTTCGCCTATGTCGGCCCCTCCGGTTGGAACCATCTTCCACATGAATTGCGTCTTGAGCTCCTCAGCCTTTCTCTTCCTCTGTTTCGGAAACGCCTGAAGACTATCTTATTTGTTAGAGCCCTAGGTCGGGAGCGCCTCTGAATGTGCGAGTGGCGCTATACAAATGTTCAATTACAATTACAATTACAATTCAGTGGCAATTAAAGGCAGCCATTTCAGCTGTCTATCAGATAATTAAACGAGGAAGCCATTTAGCTTCTTCTGATTACTGTCTCCTTATGAGTTGATGTGCTGAACTAGTTTGCCTTTGATATATTATGGAGTTTGACTGGTTCTTTGGAACAGATTGTGACTTGGGAATGAAGTTTGGCTTGGAAGCCATCATTGATTGATCCAGGCCCTGTGCATTACAATAGCAACACCATAGAAATTTTAAAGTTAGAAGACATGTAGGTCACATTCAATCTCGTGAATAGGAAGAAAAAGACTGCTTATGTTGTCAACCCTAAACGTTCAAATGGTTCAGTTTCTATCTTTATGTTACTAGGCCTTCAACGCCATCATAAGTGACATCTGTCGATTCATCCTTGTCATACCCTTCGCTGATAATGGCATTTGTTTCCTGGATGACGTGATCTTTGTCATCTACCTTTATCAGGGATGGTTTGTATCATTTATGTTCATTTCATTTCATCATTATCTTCTGTTGGCGTTAGAGATGACTTGTATCCATTACATAATGTGGAAGACTTATTAGCCTAAGCAGGTCATTGGAATACATCTGAGTTTTCTCCTTATCTATGTACGTGGATATTTCCGGAACTGTTATGGTTAAGGCATCTGCCAATCACTGTAGAATGAGTTGAATGACTTACCCTCAGATTAACTTATGCGGGCTGAGGTCTTAATGCTTGTTCTGAGCTACACGGTAACTGGTGTCACGATTTGCATTATGCTGATCATATTATGACACTTTCTGTTTATTCCATCGGGAATGAGTTTCTCGTATGCTCAAGGCTTTCTTCTAATCATTAATCATTAAATCTAATCATTAAAGGTAAATGTAACGTAGTTGTTTACAAACCTTGGAGCAGTGGTTCCTGAACTGTATCTTCGGACAAAAAGTGGCACGTCTGCTGTTTTAGATGGCCCGTCAAAACCTCTTTCTGCTAAAATATTTCTGGCCATGTCGTGTAAAACCTCTTCATTTTTAATCCTGTTTGCTTCTGGTTAATTTGGCCTTATATATATATATATATTATTATTATTATTATTATTAAATAAATTTGTAACGCGCGCAAGGTCACACCGAAATGTGAATCTGAGGCGCGGATAGTCAGCCGCCAGGTGAAGATGCACTTAGATTTCTAAATCCTTGAAAGCCAAGGAGAAATAGTGAGTTTTGAGCCGCTTTTTGAAGGAAGGAAGTGAAGTTGAGCTACGAAGAGAAAGTGGTAGTCGATTCCATTCCCTTGGAGCAGAGGCGTGGAATGCACGAGAGCCCATAACTGTTCTGCATCGTGGCTCAGCTAGAAGACCCGTACTTGATGATCGCAGGCAACGAGGAGGGATGTAAGGAGTTAGTAGTGCATGAATATAGGTAGGTGTGCTGGTACTGAGGGCTTTGTAGGTCAAACAGGCCAATTTAAATTTTATTCTGAATTCAACAGGAAGCCAATGCAGCTCGTGGAATAGGACTGAGGAGCATGTTCGTAGTGGGACACGCATCACTACACGAGCTAAGGAGTTTTGGATTCGTTGCAGCCTTTTGAGTTCAAGGTTTGAGACACCCACAAAAAGGGAATTAGCATAATCAAGACGAGAGGATACAAGTGAACAGGCTATAGTTTGAGACATATTCTTTGTTAGAGCCGACCTGATGTGACGTATTGCCCTGATGTGATAGAAACAAGATTTACAAAGGTTTGTTATGTGTGGTCGGAATGTGAGCTTACTGTCCAGGGTTACCCCAAGTGTTTTGACAGTATCTAAAAGAGACACAGCAGTGCCTGCGAGGTCGACACTAGAAAGTGAAGGGAAAGAACGCAGGCGTTGGCCTGAACCGAACAGAATTGCCTCAGACTTGTTTGGGTTTATGGCCAAACCATTGAAACAGAACCATGCATACATAGATGAGAGGCACTCTTCAAGATTTAGTTTACCAGACTGGTCAGTGTGTGACAGAGCAATATGTAGCTGAGTATCATATATATATATATATATATATCTGAATTTTAATTCACAGCCGAGTTTTAAATAAGATCTGCCAGCTGGAACAAAGTCTCAGCATGAACCGATAGAGTTCAAGTGCAATTCTCTTTTAAGAAGCAAGTTCACCGAACTTCCAGTTGAGCACATGATTTATGTTGGCAACTGTTCTCAGTGAAATACTTGCATTCGTTTGCGAAACAATTTTTATGCGTTTTGCTTCCATCTACCTCTGTGAACAATCATTTTCTACTATTAAGTTTATAAAATAAAATACAGCCCGTAAAAACAAAGTTTTTTACTATATCCATCTAGTATCCTATAATGCGTCTTATGAAGCAGTTACCTGAAGAAATATATAGTCCGCGTTCATTTTACGACATAGCGTCCGTTTAATGAGACAGCGCGCCCGTTTTTGTTGCGGCCAATGACAACGCTGCGTATCGGAAAAGGGGATTCCCCGATTCGAAAAGTTGAGTCCCCGATTCTATAAGCTAGCCTTTTTTGGGGGAGCTGAAATTTTTATAGAATGAAGTGTCTGCGAGGGCGAGTCTATCTGCCAAGTTTCATGACGATTGAATGATTGTAAGTGATCGAATTAGTCGTCGCAAGATTTGACTTTTTAGCCTGTGGCTCAAACATACATACATACATAGTTACATATATATATTCAAGATTTCCGTAAGTTAAACTAGATGGATAATAAGCATCAGTCGAGGCTCAAGAAAGCAGTTTAGCTGCCCTTATGACTTAGCCATGATCGGTTACAAATATCTTTTGGTCTGTCTGGTGCCTTCCTTTGCTGGTTGGAGTCCTTCCTTGGGGAGCGCTCCCTATGTGTGGTCCATGGGTCAACTAGGTCCCCATGGGTCCCTGCCCCCTATGGGCTACCTCAGGGCTCCGTCTTGGGACCTCTCCTCTACCTTATCTACACTTCTGACCTTGCCTCACTGCTCGCCTCTTATTCTGCTTTGGCCCAGCTATATGCAGACGATGTCCAGGCCTACTTGCATTGCTCTGCCTCTGACGCTATAGCGACCACTCGGGCTATGAGCTCGATCATGGGAGCCCTTGAGACCTGGATGTCGTCCAACCGGCTGCGGCTAAACTCTGCTAAAACCCAGTTCATCTGGCTGGGCACCCGCCAGCAACTGGCTAAGCTAGACATGGTCGCCCTCGCTGCCGCCTTTCCTCTTTTCACCTTCTCCTCTGTTGTGCGCGACCTGGGCGTCACATTGGACCGAGAGCTCTCCTTTGCTCCCCACATCAACCTCCTTAGCCGTGACTGCTTCTACCAATTGCGTCAGCTTCGCACTGTCGCCCGCTCACTCACTGCTACTGCTGCTTCCACTCTTGTCCATGCCTTTGTCACAACCAGACTTGATTACTGTTGTTCACTTTATGCTGGCCTCCCGGCTGTTCGACTGGGGTGCTTGGATCGGATCCTGCGTTCTGCTGCCCGCCTTATTGGCCGCATACCAAAATATGACCATATCTCTGGATACATGCTCGACGTTCTCCACTGGCTCCCCTCTGAGCAGCGGATTGCGTACAGAACAGCTGCCCTAGTCTGGCGCTGCTTACTAGGTTTCGCTCCTGCCTATCTTCGTGAGCTCTGCTGTCCTGTCCTTAGTGCTAGGGGCTCTCGATCCCTCCGCTCATCTGAACAGGCACTCCTACTTGTCCCTTTTGCTCGAACCTCCACTATGCAGAATCGCGCTTTCTCGGTGGGGGGGCCCTCGACCTGGAATGGCCTTCCTCTGGAGCTTCGCCTTGTTCCTAGGACTTTCTCTCCCACGTTCTTTTTTCACCTTAAAACCGTTCTTTTTGGCCGTGCTGGAGTCGGGAGCGCCTCTGAGTAGTTTCCTTGAAGGGGCGCTATACAAATGTTCGGTATGAATGAATGAATATATTTTAAACTATACATTAACAGTCTGGCTTCAAACATCAATAATGGATGGGCATTTAAGTGCCATGCATTGAATTATGATCTGTGTACAGTGTTTCTTTTCTAAGTCACTTGAATTTTTCCATTAAATTGAAATATTTTAATAGCAGCATGTTTTATATTTGATATTTGAAGAACTTTTTAGTTAATTTTTGTAGTGAAACATTTTTTAAATAGAGATGCGTGGCCCGCCGGGAGTTACACAGTGGTTAGTTTGGCCCTTGCTTGCAAAATGTTTAGGAACCACTGCCTGAGAGAAACACCGCAGAAGGCGGAGTTTCTCTGCAGAGGTTTGTGAATGATCGTCCATCAGTGGGTTGTTTGGCTGAGATGCGAATAAAAAAAACACAAATATCCAACATCCGAATAGCGTTTACATCTTGATCACTGTAATGCATTTTATAAGTTACTTTACCAAGTAAGTTATGTTGTAAATGATTGTTTTTTGTTGTTGTTGTTGTTGGATGTAGGCTGTATCGCGCTTAGGAAAGTCATTGACGAATGATATGTCTGACTAACGATGGTTATGGGAAACCTTCATATCTTCGAATAAACCAACTGTCCATCTCACACGAATCATCAGAACAGAAGTTAATAGAAACCACCGACTACTAATGGAGAGGCTCTGTCTCCGTTCTCTCTCACGCGTTTGAAACAAAACTGTTTAATAAAAACTTCTGGAATAAATTGGCAAGATGGTTTAAATTGCTAGATGTGTTTTCCTCTTTATCACTGTACACGATTTGATGAAGAGGTTCTGTCTCTAAATCGCTTAAAAACTGTTAAGTAGAAGTTCTGGAATAAATTGGCAAGCTGGTTTAAATCTTTCATTGTGTTTAACTATCAATGTACACGATTTGAACAAAACTGTTTAATAAAAGTTCTGGAATAAATTGGTAAGCTGGTTTAAGTCGTTGGTGTCTTTTCCTCTTACTATTTTGCACGATTTGGTGAAGGAGCTCTTTCTCTCACACGCTTAAATAAACTGTTTAATTAAAGTTATGGAATATATTGGCAAGGTCTTTTCAATCGTTGGCTGTCTTTTCCTCTTATAATTGTGCACGTTTTGATGAGGTTCTGTCTCTAAATCGCTTAAAAAATAGTTTAGTAAAAGTACTGGAATGAATTGGCAAGCCGGTTAAAATCGTTAACATGATTACTTAAGTAATGATGATTGCGCAGGACATGCACACAGGGCTGCCGACATAAATTCCGGGCCCCTATAGGCAGAGCAGTCACGGGCCCCTAACTATCCTTAGACTTTATGAGAAATTTTTTTAAACAAACTGAAATTATAATAGTGCGGGTACAACCCTACAAAAATATATTTATATATGCAACTATTGTAGTTAAGTGTCCGTAATATTATATTTTAAAAGGCATAAATCATAAACTTTGCATAACTTATTATAATATTTCTCGTAAGTTGATTGCTGGGCCCAGCCCGGGCCCCTAAAAGTTGCCGGGCCCCTGGGCTTTTGCCCCCCTCTCGGCGGGCCTGCATGCACAACAGTGTAGGGCCGTTCATGTCGTCCTTCTCCAAAGGCTTGATTGAGACTGGCACTTAGTTCCTGGACTTCTGCAGTCGGTCCAGGACTTCTTCCCCGGTCCAGCATAGAATTTTTGCTGTGTTCGGTCCATCCTCTCGGAATAAATTGCCTAAAAACCTGCGACATGAACACTCCAGCCTCTTGATCTTTCCGTCTATCCTGCAAACGCTTGAAGACCATTCTGATCGATCGTTGTCTCCCTGTGTGTAGTTCTCGTGTATATCCTCCAGCGCCTCTGGTGAGTGTCTTTGCTATTACGATAACGATTACTTCTTGGTACTATTGTGATTAAGCTGATGCCATGCGCTAATTATCTCAAAGCGACGTTTCAGATAATGGAAGTTAACGATGACGTCATTGAATTTGCAGACAATCGACTCAATTTGTTGGATTATTAAGGTTTGTAGATTGTATTTAGGCTTTGTCTTTTACATTTGTTTTATAAATATTTGTTTGTAAGGAAGGAATCTATATTACAATCTGCGTTAGTGGTCGTTGGGTTTTCGAACAATTCTGTAATTCCATAGATATCAGATGGGGAATACGTATTTTAGGGTATACTTTACTTCAGATATAGCCTACGATGTAAAAGCTACGGTGATGTAATGTAAATCTCTGAGAAATCTCGGCCACTCAGAATAGCTGCAGAGGGAGATTATTTACAGCTTCAGTCAATCAATCAATCAATCAATCAATGCTTTATTGATCACCGAAAACATATAAACACGGAAACAGTTAGCTTAGTTATACATACAGTGTCAATGGGAAACCCCAAAGGAACGAACCGTTCCGCTGACAGAGGTCGCCCGATTACAGTCAATCATTTCAACCAATGGTTTGGTTCTTAAATAAAATATCCGCGAGTAATTACAATATCGACATTCCCAGCATAGTATGCATGACATCAAACATTAGCTGCTAGGTAAACGTGAACACATCGCATACAATCAGCTCTTTACATTTTATCTAGAAGTACAGAACAAGTATTGTATTGTATTGTATTGTATTTGAACACTTGTTATAGCGCCCCTACCAGATTTCCCATTCAGAGGCGCTCCCGACTACTGCGCGAACGCTGAATCGGAGTTTCACGCCGAAGCGCATGAGCAATTGCGAGTGAAGGACTTGCCCAGGGTCCCTACGCGGCGACTTTGAGGTGGATTCGGACCCGCAACCCTCCAGCTGCAAGGCACCGAACATACCCCCAAACCACCGCGCCCCAGTTGTATTGTGATGTGTTGTATTGTGACACAAAGTAGCAAATCAATTGAACTTTACAGACACACAACATTCAACAGGTAAGACTTTGGTTGGTTTTTAAACCGGCACAATGATGGAAGACTCTGTCGGTAGAGTATTCCAATATATCGGTCCATAAGTTCTAATACTATGTTGGCGAATAGTGGTATTTATACTGTATTATTTGGTGGTACTTATTAGCAGACCGCGTTTGATGGCCGTGGACTTCTTGATTTTTGCTAAACCAACGAGTGAAGCTTGTAGGTAATGAGTGCATGTGGAACCTATACATAAAGATCCCGACCTGTAGCTTATTGTTGCTTTCAAATGGCAAAATTCCCAGATTTGTGAATAACTGCTTTGTATGAGCTCTAAAGGGTAGGCTACAATAACTCATGTATTCTGTTGCGTTTTGTCGACAGTTTTGTGTTAAATAAACGAATATGATGATGTACATTGCATGTAACTCGAATAGCACGTTTCTGAAGAGTTATCAGAGAAACCAATCTAGTACGATAGGTTGTTGCCAGGGCCGGCCTTAGGCACAGGCAAAGCAGGCAGTTGCCTGGGGCGCCAACATCTAGGGGGCGCCATTTTCACATTTTTGTGTTTAAAAAGTTTTATGTTTTTCCCTTTGTTAGCCATTTTTTCAATTCCAATGATTATTTTTCATTAGAACTCAAAACTTTCGCCTATGGAACAAATTTGAAGTAGGCTAATTATTGATTTCATTGCACCTTGTCAAGTAATTTAATTTCAACACCACACAAATTTTATTTTAACCATTAAAATTCAATTATTTCACGAGTGTCTATACTCTATAGGCCTACACTCTGCAGTTTATGTCGGTAGACTAATAGAACTGACCGTCCGTAATTCTGATGCTGACATACTGAAGTCTTTCGACTGAAAGTGCCAACAATTCAAGAAATATTATTATTAGCCTATAGTAGGCCTATAGGCTATTTATGCATCTTTATTTACTGACGGCCGAGCAGACATCGCAATTGCATTAATTGAGTTAAATATCTGTAAAAAATTTGTTCATTTTAATAACAGTTTTCTTAATTATAATATCAATCTTGTCAAATTTTAATTTTAAAAATTATATCAAACCCTATGAAGCGTCAAGTTATCGGGTGCTCAAAATTGTAAAAAAAATAATTATCAAAAAGCAATTAAAAGGATGGCTTTCCAACTATACTTCAACAAATTAACTGCCCGTGTTAGTGTCCACTCATCAGCTATTAATTCGTTTGTAATAGGGCCTATATCCACATATTGCAGGTATTTGCTGAAATAGCTTTCAGTTTTATTGTGTGTGATATGCTGAAACTTGATGGAGAAAAATTAAAAGCAGAAGATGATTTCTGAATACCACAAAAAATTATTTTTTGTAATAAATATTTTTTCATTTTTCGGTAATCCTAATTTTTTCTGTTATTCGAAGTGCTTTAGATTCTTATAATTCCAAAGAATTCAAATTATCCAGATGTCAGTGCAATAATGAATAATAAGAGTACGTTATTATAGTAATAATATTATTAATAATAATAATAAATAACTCAGTTCAGGTAATGTTCATCATTGGGTTATGACGTGGGTTGGACCGTGGAGTGAGGATCAGAGGGCGCCAAATGTATAGGCCTACTTTGCCTGGGGCGCCATTTGGGCTAGGGCCGGCCCTGGTTGTTGCCCAAATGAGATTACAGTAGGTGAGATAGGGATGTATTAACGAATAATATAGATTTAGAAGTATTTTTTTCGGTAGGAGGTGCCGAATTCGGGAAATTATGCCTATATGTTTTGCCAACTTTTTAGATATATAAGTTATATGCTGTTTCCAGCTGTTGCTCACTTGCTCATCTAAGAGAAAGGTTTGTAAATTATTTGCGCGAGATCAAAGTCACGCGCGATTACAGTATTTTCGAGCATTCGAATTCTTCTAATGGATTGCGAATTCAAATGCCTGGAATTGATGTGTTAAATGATGTTATTGTTTCGGGTCTATCTTTATCAGTAATTTTATTACAGATACTATTTCTAGTTTCATTTTTCTCTTGCCATAGGACATATATTGATGGATAGCAGACCAAAGAACTAATGGTAAATTAAAAGTAGGCTATAGGCTTAATTAAGCTATTAGCTATATAGGCCTATATATATAGGCTACGCCTGTTGAAAGCATTGAGAATACATCTTCCGTCCAGCTTTGTATTTGTGTGAAACGTGAACATTAAATAATGTCGATATAGCCAAAAATTAACAAATTTTGCACTGCTAAAAAAGAATTAAAATTTGGGTGCACTGAAGTAAGAAGATAACTGATTAGCTGAAAGATCTGACACCAGTGCTATCTGGATGGAAACTAGCTCTCATGTGTCAGGGACAGGTAAACAATGGATGACAACAGAAAAATGATCATCAGCTGTTGGAAACTATTGTATAGTAAATTAAACGCAATTAAGCTATGCCAGCAAGTTTAAAACATTAAGAATGCGTCTTTTGACCAGGTTTGTATTTTTGTGAAACGCGAACATTTAAAGAATATCGAAATAGCAAAGAAATTTGTATTTGAATTACACTGCTATATAAAAAAAAGAAAATTTGGTACAATGAAGTAGGAAGGGGGTCGATTAGCAGAAAGATCTAACACCAGTGTTAACTGGATGGAAACGAGCTCTCTGGTGTCAGGGACAGGCAAACACTGGATAACAACAGAGAATGAACATCAGCTGGTGGAAAATATATATAGAGAAAGACTTTGCAGAGAAGGGCTTGATGACCTAGAAATGGGTGGAGTGAAAAAAGAAAACTAGAAATTCAAAAAGTAATAGCAACCAAAAGTTGCCTAATGGCATGGGGTCAAAAACTGTTCCAAAATTTTTAAACAATATTAATGTCTTCCGCCCCCACTAGAAAGCCAAATATACGAAAAATAGCGTTTTTTCGAGAAAATTGCAGGTTTTGTAAAATATTTTAATTGAAAACTAATTAACTGTAATTCAGTATAGAGTCCTACCGTTGGAAGGAGCTATTCAAACTGAATAAAATGATGTGCATATGTCTAATGCATATTTCTAAAATTGTTTGGACTCAGCTGCCTGTCAACAGCATAACTTGTCTGGATCTGTGTGACTATTTAAACGTTGACCGAAATGCGAACCAGGTACTAGGGGCCAGGGTGGTAGGCCCCTATAAGCTTTTAGCTTTTTCCGGGCTTCCTGTTGCGCAGTGATTGATCTGTTTCTGTCATAATTTGTACTGCTATTTGTTTTCTGACGCAATAAATCAATAAAATAATAAATGAAATAAAATAAAATATATTAATTTTCAGAATATGCCCATATGTGTAGAAGTTATCCTCTGGTTCGCGACATGTCGCCAAGCCTGAAAACGGTTAGGCAACTTTTGATTGCTATAACTTTTTGAATTTCCAATTTTCGTTTTTTTTTCACTCCACCCTAGTGTACAACTTGACTATGACAGTGAACAACGAGACAGAGGTTGGAGGATAATGACTAACTGTGCAGTGGAGGCCTATGAGGACTCTAAGCCTATGGTCAGACACGAGCACACCTGTCCACAAATTTCTACACAGGCATGCCCAGCATTGAGCTGTATGGATTAGATTAGATTATATCTAGCTGTGTCCTTTTCTGCTTAGCAGGTGATTGGTGGCTGGGCCAGTGTTCGTCAGCATGCCTTCACTTCTGATCGGAATACAGGTCGTCTGCGGTTTATTTGCTACATACATGTGCGCTTATTTTTTGGCTCTCTGCACACTCTACTATCCGATTCCTTGTACTTTATATGCCAACCAGTGCCTCAAGAATTATGTTGCCAAGACACCACATCCGCTGCTAAAGGTACTCTGTATAGATCAGCTATACTTTTTCAAATTCCGTTTCTTTTGATTAGCGTGTTTAGTACCAATAATCAGTAATGGTTAGTTTGCTTGGTCTTGGGATGGGCAATCATTCGTGTATTTCCAAGCCATATATCTCACACTCAAACCTTCATCCATTCCAAACCGCAAAATGTGAGCGCCTCTGAGTAGTTTTCTTGAAGGGGCGCTATACAAATGTTCGGTATGAATGAATGAATGAATGAATGAATGAATTATAGGTCATTAATTGAGCTACCAGGTGAATGATCTGCCTTTGATGTCGGGACCTTGATTGCAATTAGTGCCTATAGAGGCATCTGTAAACATGCTATTACCTTTTTGAGAAATTTGACAGAACAGAAATTTCAGAATAGATCGGTGATGTGTCTAAGGCAATCATCAGAATTCAAGTCAGGGCAAATTAGAATTGCAACGAACAACAGCGCAGCGTTTGAGCTTGCTATTGTTGTGGATACATAATTGTAATCATAAACTCCAAATTTTAGAGCACTGCATAAGAATTTAGCGCAGGGCACCAGCTCATATATATTTGTATCTGAACATTGCTATATTCCCTCTTAATCAATCAATCAATCAATCAATCAGCCGTTTATTGATTCAACAACAGCACAATTAATTAACAACAATCAGTCATTTCAAAAGTTAATCTGCTGATGCCGTCAACAGGACAGCCCTAAAGGATAAAAGAATCCGCTATTGCAGGGCTGCCCCTTTTCCATATTACATGTGCTTATAGAAAATTCAACTTAAATAACAATGTTAGGGCTAAATCATAGCCAAGCAACTAAATAACAAAACATTGCAGTACAGGATTTAAACAAACAAACAAAAATCAAAACAAAACAGATTATAATGTTCACAGTTGTATCATAAACAATATTAACTATGAAGAAAAGAACCTATTTAAGAACCTATTTAAAAACCTATACATGATTCATATATCTGACTGTCAGTTTGTCTCTGTCTATCTACCTGTGTCTGCATGCCTGTCTATATGTGATAATGGGAGATGTTGTCGAAAGTCTAGTTGGGTTGGTGTTTCTTTGAAGCTCTGGGTTTACTCGTCCACATCGCAGTCTCCAGATGGAAGTGATCTCTATCCTGTTTGGGAACTTAATGACTTCAAACCAAATGAAAACTTTACAAAGTAAGACTCAGAGTCAGATGGCAGAATCAAGGTATACGAAGGAAGACCTAGTTAAAGCCTGTGCATTGGATCAGTAATAATTCCTGATTCAATGCACATGCTTTATTTTTGGACGCCTGGGTCGCTGCTCTCTTCGTTCAGCCGCGCAGGCAGAGCTCCTTGTCCCCCGTTCACGGTCCACGGACTGTTATTAGGGAGCGCCGGACGTTCTCTGTGGCTGGTCCTATGACCTCGAATGGGTTCCCGACGACACTTAGTCTGATGTCATTAACTCACTCTGCCCTGTTCTGTTCTGCCTTAAGACTGAAATTAAAGAAATTTATGTTCAATAATACCTTTATTCATTCATTCATTCATTCATTCATCAATTCAAAGCATTTGTAGATATGCCAACTGAAAGTTTAAGCACTGTCTCTTAAAGGAGAGCACAATATTTGTGTTTCTTTTTGTGTGACCCATTCTTGTTGATAATATCTTATTCTGTTGGCATTAGTTTTGTTCTCACGTGGATTACAGATAAGCATTGCTTACTGTAGACTATAATCTATAATGCTTACTGTAGACTATAATCTGTAATTGACTGTTTGGTTAATCTTGCCTACTATTGTGATACTTATACGCTGTCCTGTTTGAAGGATCATGGTGACTTAATTTTCATTATCGTGTGATAGAGACGTCACAGTAAGAATTGCGTTTGGGATGCACAACAAAGGCACAATGTTCGTTCACGTGTTTATCGCTTCGACGGAAGGAGGAAGAGGAGAAGAGAATCCATTTGATGCTGATTGGGTGGTCAACAAGACGGGAATACTAACATACTACACACACCATCAGGTAAACCACACTATAAATTTATTATGAGTGACGATCCTGTAAAAAAGGAGGTAAATGACTCCTGCTGCTGGCTTTGATATGATAATTATGCGATGGATCCGTAGGGTTTAATTTTCAAGAGGGTGTTGTTTCATATTCTTTTGCAACACACCACTTCGGTTATTGGGTAGGAACAGCCAGTCACTGGCAGAAGTAGCAAATGAATACTTGACATGTTGAGAGCTAGACTATATCTTTTTTGTCTGCCTGTCCTCTTTCGGGGTATCTGTCTAACACCTTTATAGGCATGTGCAATTGTGCATCGATTTATATTTGTATGCATGGATATATAATGATGGTGGGCTTACAATGGCTGATCATGTGTCACATATCTCAAGGACAAGTTATTACGAGCTCAGACAGATCCGAGTTATACGGAGGACGCTGTCGCTGAACGCCGCGGCTGTGCTAATACACTCTTTTGTTCTCACACGTCTTGACTACTGTAATGGAGTTCTCCTGGGCCTCCCTGAGTTCCGCATTCGTCAACTTCAGCTCGTTCAGAATGCAGCAGCCAGACATCTGGCTGACCTGCCGAAATATTCACACATATCCGACTACATGCGGCGTGAGCTACACTGGCTTCCAGTTGCTGATCATGTTAAATTTAAGGTCGCTACACTGGTTTTGGAAGGCTACGACTGGCACTGCTCCGGACTACATTGCTGAACTGTGCCCTCCAGTTGGCACTCAAACTGGTCGGCGGGCTCTCCGGTCTGCCTCGCGAAACGACTTGATTGTACCTTCGTTTCGAACGACCACCCGTGCTCGTCGGGACTTCTCGATTGCGGCGCCACGGATCTGGAATATCCTTCCACCATCTGTGCGTGCCACTAATGCTTCGTGTGGTTACATGGCTTTCTCTCGACTCTTAAAGACGCACTTTTTCAGCTGTTTGATGGCCACGTGTTGAGCGCTTCTGTGAGACTCTTAAGTGGCGCTATATAAATGTCTTCTTACATTACATTACAAGTGTATATACGTATGAATGAATGTACTGGATATGTATGAAAGTACACTATATGCATATAAGTATGAAGACACTTGTTATAATTATAGCAAAAATTTAATGTTAGTTTGCTTTCAAAACCAAAAGCAAGTTGTTGACTCTGCTCTGGAAACTCTTTGGTAACAAAGTAAAGCATCTGTTCGTTTAGTTATGAGTTTCTTTCTGTGAGCAGGAACTGGTAACTGCTGATCAACTGACTTGTCACTGGCGATCGCGTCTAACGTTGAAAGTAATGACTGATGAGGTCGACATTAGCAGCAAAGGTTTCCGTGGAGAACAAATGGATTACATACGGTGAGGCTCCTTCTCCTCTCTAGTTTTTCTCTTCTATTCTGTTATCCTCTCTTCTCTCCTAGGAAGCTAAACATACTGTTATTTTAATTTACGCTGTGTTTGATGTTGTGAACTAATGTTTTGCATATATAATGAGCACAGGTGTTCCTTATGTTGATATATATATAATGTGTATTCGATTGTTAAGCGTTTTAGTTTTAGGCCTTAGTTGCGCTGTCGGCTCGTGGGCGCTTGGCCTAAAGTAGCCTAAACTTTGGCTGACGATAGATTCTCTACACGTGCAGTTAGCGCGCCAAACTGAGAAACTGCTGATGACAGTGAATTTGAACTATACAGTGTAGTACAGTTGTTTTAAGGCAAGAGTTGAGTTTGTTGTTATTAAACTGTGTTTGAAGAAGAGAAAGAAACATTGAAAGAACTGTGTCAATTTAATTCTTAAACAGTTAGAAGACGTTGAGCAATTTATATGTAGAGATAAGGAAAGTTCTTGAGGTAGGTCACAACTAAGAAGAAGAAAGAGTTGGTGACATATTTGGTGGCAGCAGCGGTGGAATTCGAAACAACGTCTGGGATTCGAAACAACGTCTGGGATTCGAAACAACGTCTGGGATTCGAAACAACGTCTGGGATTCGAAACAACGTCGACTGGTGAATACGCATTCAAATCATTGGTAAATCTACGACAATGAAAGCCTCAACGACAAAGGTATAAAAGTTGGTTGTTATCAAACAAAGAACAATTCCCAATACTTCAAACACAAAAGAAAACTGGTGTTTTCCAGAAAGGACAGCACTGAAGTAAAGAAGTAAGATGGAGAAATTAAGTGTCAAAAAACAAGCAGAACTGAAGAAGATGTCTTCTGAAAGATTAAAACAGCGCTTGTTGAAGGCTGGTTTTGAAGAAGAGAAACTGAAAGATATGTCACGTGAGGACATGTTAGAAGCGCTAGCTGAAGTCTGGCTTAAGGAAGAAGCAGAAGAAGAAGGTGCTGTCGGCGGTGTTGTGGAAAAGGTTATTGAAAAACCGCCTGGACTTATGTCTATGGAGATGATGATGCAGTGGATGATGATGAAAGAAGAAAGGGAGGAGAAACGAAGACAAGAAGAGAAAGAAAGAGAGGAGAAACGGAGACAAGAAGATAAAGAAATGCGACAGGAAGAATTACGTCTTCAAAGAGAGAAAGAAGAATTGCAAAGGCAGCAATTTGAAATTCAATTAGAGCAATTGAGAAAAGATAGAGAAGATGCTGAAAGGAGAAGATTAGAGCAGATGATTGAATTTGAAAAGGCGCGGAAATCAACGTATATAAATTATAAAGTATAAAATCACTAAAAGTATTTTACATTTTCTGTGCTAAAAAAATTAACAAATAAATAACGCATATCGATGGTTTTAAATCGGCAGAATTAGCCTTCTGGTTTACTATAGTCGACTATTTTGTTCTAATATAAAGCGCCGAGCGTTTGCTTGCCTTTAATAAATAACACACACTTACTTACTTAGCATCGAATTGTTGATATCTATATTTAGAATGTTGGCTAGGGGTCAAGGTCGCTTAGTGATTGTGGATTCGATCGACCTGAAGAAAACACTACGTCATACGGTCTCTAGCGTTAATAATATATCTCATTGGGCCACTGTGTCCGAACTCTATCAGTAGCATTGACTGAAGCAATAGACCCCAACCTAGTCTCAGAAGAAGAAGAAGAAGAGCCGTCGCTAAATCTAGCCTTGAGGCCTCCATGGGTATGAAGTGTTAGTGACTTCATTTTCTTAGCCTCGGCATATGAGGGCGGATGGCCAGTCCTCTCCCTTCACCGTCTCGCCTTCCCACCGACAGTATACGGTCAGTGTACTCAGCATAGCTGAGTGGGCTAGGGGCTCAGATGTGGCAGAAATTTGGTTCGAAATTTCCACCCTGGAGGGGATTCGAACCCCGACCTCTCGACCGACAGTCCAGCACACTACCCACTACTACACTATACCCTAGTCTTAACCTTAACATTTCCTACCGTGGCAAGGGGTCAGTATCCACCCTTCCAGGCTCTGGCGGGCGATGTACAAAAGCGCACTGAGTTTAAGATCTTAATGCTGAGGCGTAATTGCGTTGCAGGCCGAGGCTTCATCTTACGTCCGGGAGTTGTCTGTCTCCAATCCATCCATTGCTGGCCGTAGATGTCTTCGCTCTGCTGCACACGGTGACCTGGATGTTCCGTCAACCAGAATCTCCACAGCGCAGAAGATTAGCTGTGGTCGGTCAAACTTTCTGGATAGGTTGCCTATGCAACACGAGTTCCTTGGTCCATCCATCCATTCATCCATCCATCCATCCATCCATCCATCCATCCATCCATCCATCCATCCATCCATCCATCCATCCATCCATCCATCCATCCATCCATCCATCCATCCATCCATCCATCCATCCATCCATCCATCCATCCATCCATCCATCCATCCATCCATCCATCCATCCATCCATCCATCCATCCATCCATCCATCCATCCATCCATCCATCCATCCATCCATCCATCCATCCATCCATATCTCTACCTCTGTCTATCTGTATGTCTGTATGTCTTCATCCTATCCACATGCACGCGCGCGTACAGGCACATACACACACACACACACACACACACACACACACACACACACACACACACACACAACACACACCCACACACACCCAATAAGGTGCATGTAACTCTACTCGCTGTATTCGCTAAATGGCAGCACTATTGCGACAGTCACACGTAGGCTATGTATTATCTCAAACACTCTGACAAGCTGCTCACTCTTAAAAGGAGATCGGATGGCGGACTAACTAATCAGGTAACATTATTTAAAGTAAGGTAAAAAGTAAGTCAAAACAAGGGAACGGGCAAGGTAACATACAAGGTAAAACAATGGAACAGGAAAGGTAACAGGCAAGGTTAAACAAGGTAACAGGCAAGGTAACAGGCAAGGTAACAGGCAAGGTAACAGGCAAGGTAACAGGCAAGGTAACAGTATAGTTAACTAAGGTAACTCGTTTTCGAAGACTTAGAATTAAGGGGATGATCTTTCAGTCCAACGGAATCCACGACCATCCATTGAAATTACATCTAACTACGGAACTGACGATGGATCCTAATAAATGCGCTGCATCAATCGTGACGATACATATACAGCGAACTCCCGGACATTACTGGTGAATGTGTCTCGAAACTCGAAAATGAAATTCTAATTGTCAATTACACGGCAAAAGTTGAACTGCAGATGTAAGAGATGATAGACTGACTCTTTCCAACAATCGTAATAGTTTAATAGTAATTGTAATAGTAATAGTAATCGTAAATAGATTCGTAATTGTAATGGTAATTGTAATCTAATCGTAATCGTAATATTAGTAATCGTAATCGTAAACTCCAAACTTCTATAGCGCCACTTGAAAGCTAAGCCCAGGACATCATCTTATTCAAAAGCGCAGTGAGTCATCGTCAGTTGTAATGTAACAATAATCGTCCCGCAAAACTCCTCTATCAGACGGGAACTGAATTCGTTAATATTAAGGATTGAACTTCCAGGAATATAATTATACTTAATATTTCTAAGACTAAAGTAATTATATTCCATAGACCTATTAGTCCTAATACACGTTTCCTTTCTGGACCATATACCAACAAATGTTGAACGAATTAAACTTGTTCAAGTACTGGGCGTTCTTTTCCGAGAAGGTTTAAAATTAGATAACCACATGACAGTAATTTATTACAAACGTCGGCCTAGATAAAGTTTTGTGCTGTTGGTTTTACAGCCATAGACATAACTCTGAATTTAGACTGTTAAAACTATGATAATGAAGACTCCGATGGTTTGGACATGTAGAGAGAATACCAGTTGACACAATCCCACACAATTCACTACATGCAAGATTCGAAGGCAAAAGAAACAAAGGCAGACAAAGACTACAATGAATAGGCAGCATAAATGAGGACATACAATATACAGGGTGGCGCAAAATAAACCGGACTATTATGGTATTGGTTTGGCATTTAATATAACATTGAATGAACTGTAAAATTTCAGAATTTTCTGAATGCGTAAGAAATTTCAGTCAAAGTGATGTTCAATATGTCCTCCGTTTGCTGCGATAACCAATGATAATCGCTTGCGAAACTGTCCAACAGCCCGGTTGATAGTGTCCTCGCTGATTTCGTCCCAGCATGCGGTCAGAACTTCTTTCAAATGTTCAATATCTCGAATTCTCTGCCTGTAGACAAGCTGCTGAAGCATTCCGCAGATGGAATAGTCTACGGGATTCAAGTCCGGACTGTTCGGTGGCCAATTTTCTGGTTCAATAAAGTCTGGAACGTGAGCAGTGAGAAAAGCAACTGTTTTTCGTGAACGATGAGCAGGTGCTCCATCCTTCTGGAAAGTGAAATTGTGACCAGAGTGAGCTATAATGTCTGGCAGTAATCCTTGATGTAGGACGACGTCACAGTAATAGGAACTGTTAACTTTTGCTCCTCGTTCAACGAAAACTAATGACGATTTCCCCAGCTGCGACACGGCAACCGAAACCATGATGCTCTGTGAGAAGTGCTTCCGACCTTTCAGCAAGCGTTCTGAAGGAATGTCTCGTTTCACAGCTACGTTGGCGTACACTCGATCATTCTGTGAATTGGTTGGTGTTTGGACTGTAAAGATCTTTTCATCCGTAAACCATGTTCTGGCCAATTTAATGATAGTTTTAAGGCGATAATTACTTTGATTATTCAAGCGATGCAATTGCAAAAACTAATAGTCCGGTTTATTTTGCGCCACCCTGTACAATCACTTGGCCTAACACTCAGGAGAGCAGTGGACTTGACATAATGACCGTGGACAATGGAGATAATTTATTCGTACCCATCGCCGCCAAATGGCTGGCGTCTGGAACTGATTATGATGATGATGATAAAATTTAATAATACATCGGTTTTTACCTAATGACATTGTGCTACTTTTTTCGCTATTGTATGCATTGTTGGGTGTTCGTCTCATGCTAATAAAGATTACTTACTTATATATGCATCCGACATTGTCGCGAGGGTAGTTCTAATTAATAATTAATTAATTAATAATGGATCTCTTCAGCTATTGCCTGTAGACAGTATCAAGTGTATGCTATCAATTGTAGTATACCCGATGAGGGGAGTCCTGTTTATAGTAGCGAGAGATCATCCCAACACCACCTGGGGCGGAGAAATGCAATCCAGAATCATCCGCTTGCTAACAAAGATTACTCTGTTGAGGGGGAACTTGAGCCCCAGACAATTGCGCAGGTTTTGAGAAAGTCACCCTTTGATTAATCAGTTAATCCCCCTTGGGCTAACCTTGACTAATTTCAAGGCCGTCGTTTTGGTCGTGAAATCTCCAGTATCTTTCAAGTCGCACTTGTAAGTTTAATAGCTTTTCCATCCACGCACTTTCTGCATGGTTTTTATGCAAAAATCTTTCCCAACGGTTAATTAATAACAGTTAATTAACAAAACATCATCGTGTCAGATTACAGTTCAGTCACAGCGTGTGTAGTCCACAAAGGACATTGATTTTTTGCCACGAGGGTTTTTTTTGTTACACCCCTGTGGAGAGCCGGGGTTCAGCTAAAGTTACACCCTGCTGAGTGCAATTCATTGCCAGGTTGTTTAAAATTCAGAGAAACTGAAGATTGTTTCATCAAGGTCTTGTTTGAAATGATCTACTGTTAATCTGTTCTGTCGCCGAGGTCGTTAAGCGATCTACTTGAATTCTTTATCTGTTGAGAAATTTCAGTTTTTTTACCTTTTAGAGAGTTTAAGAGGAGTCTCTCTCTGTTCGAGGCGTTGAGGCTTCGAATCCTGATGCCTAGTCTGAGCTTTTACCTGTCATTATTATACGCTAATCAATTATTGTTATCATCATCATCATCATCATCATCGTCGTCGTCATCGTCATCGTCGTCGTCGTCGTCGTCGTCATCATCATCATCATCATCATCATCATCATCATCATCATCATCATCATCATCATCATCATCATCATCATCATCATCATCATCATCATCACCATCATTCTCCCCTCCTCCTCCTTCTCCTCATCATCATCATCACCATCACCATAATCCTCCTCCTCATCATCGTCACCCTCAACCTCATCATTATTTTTATTATCATCATCATCGTCGTTGTCATCATCAGTGAGTCATCAATCATCATCATCATCATCGTCGTCGTCGTCATCATCATCATCATCATCATCATCATCATCATCATCATCATCATCATCATCATCATCATCATCATCATCATCATCATCATCATCATCATCATCATCATCATCTTCATCATCATCATCATCATCATCATCATCATCATCATCATCATCATCATCATCATCATCATCATCATCATCATCATCATCATCATCATCATCATCATCATCATCATCATCATCATCATCATCATCATCATCATCATCATCATCATCATCATCATCATCATCATCATCATCATCATCATCATCATCATCATCATCATCATCATCATCACCGTTATTGGTAAAATAGTATTAATAGTAGTATTTCTATATATAATATTGTATTGTATTGTTTGTATTGTATTTGATACGATCATCGCTTCTCATAGCATAAGCCTTTCAGAAGCGCTCCCAGTGCGAGAAACTCCGAGAGAAAAGGAATGTTTTAAGGTGAGAGATAGAGGTGGAGATGCCACCAGACAGGATGGTAGAGCGTAGAGAAGGAGGAAGTCCATTCCATATAGGAGTGACCTATACAGGCAAAGGATCTGGATGGAGCCATTGTGGTCCTAACGCGGGGATCGTAAAGGACCTAAATCAAGCTGATCCGAGGATCTAGAGGACGCAATAACGTGGCAGAGATGGGACGGAGAATTTGGTGACAAAGATATTTAGGAGCAAGGTCCAGTTGAGATTTGAGCACGAGAATGAGAACTTTAAATTGGATATTATTATTATTATTATTGCTACTACTAATGACATCGTTTTAGAAAAATGTTATCCACTTGTGACATCACACCGTCTACAGATTCACTCGAATCTAATCTAATCTAATATAATCCAATCCAATCTAATATAATCCAATCTAATCTAATATAATCCAATCTAATCTAATCTAATCCATCTAATCTAATCTAATCTAATATAATCCAATCTAATCTAATCTAATCTAATATAATCCAATCCAATCTAATATAATCCAATCCAATCTAATATAATCCAATCTAATCTAATATAATCCAATCTAATATAATCCAATCCAATCTAATATAATCCAATCTAATATAATCCAATCTAATCTAATATAATCCAATCTAATCTAATCTAATCTAATCTAATCTAATCTAATCTAATATAATCCAATCTAATCTAATATAATCCAATCTAATCTAATCTGATCTAATCTAATCTAATCTAATCTAATCTAATCTAATCCATCTAATCTAATCTAATCTAATCTAATATAATCCAATCCAATCTAATATAATCCAATCCAATCTAATATAATCCAATCTAATCTAATATAATCCAATCTAATATAATCCAATCCAATCTAATATAATCCAATCTAATATAATCCAATCTAATCTAATATAATCCAATCTGAATCTAATCTAATCTAATCTAAATCTAATCTAATCTAATCTAATCCATCTAATCTAATCTAATCTAATCTAATCCATCTAATCTAATCTAATCTAATATAATCTAATCTAATCTAATCTAATCTAATATAATCCAATCCAATCCAATCTAATATAATCCAATCCAATCTGGTATAATCCAATCTAATCTAATATAATCCAATCTAATCTAATCTAATCTAATCTAATCTAATCTAATCTAATCTAATCTAATCCATCTAATCTAATCTAATCTAATCTAATATAATCCAATCTAATCTAATCTAATCCATCTAATCTAATCTAATCTAATATAATCCAATCTAATCTAATCTAATCCATCTAATCTAATCTAATCTAATATAATCCAATCTAATCTAATCTAATCTAATATAATCCAATCCAATCTAATATAATCCAATCTAATCTAATATAATCCAATCTAATCTAATCTAATCTAATCTAATCTAATCTAATCTAATCTAATCTAATCCATCTAATCTAATCTAATCTAATCTAATATAATCCAATCTAATCTAATCTAATCCATCTAATCTAATCTAATCTAATATAATCCAATCTAATCTAATCTAATCCATCTAATCTAATCTAATCTAATATAATCCAATCTAATCTAATCTAATCTAATATAATCCAATCTAATCTAATATAATCCAATCTAATCTAATCTAATCTAATCTAATCTAATCTAATCTAATCTAATCTAATCCATCTAATTTCTATAGCGCCGTCAACAATATGTCACAAAGACACCAATCGACGTTCCGTCATGGTCGTCTCAAGTGAAATCACAATCAAAACTCGGAATCCACATGCATAGACATAGTCATCTTAAACATAGTTATCACATGCATTTAGGTAGATATCATAGGCATAGTTACATGGAGGCACGAGGAGGCAGTTGCCTCCTCTTGATTTTTTTATATACTGGAACTTCGATTGACCAATGAACCCAATAACCAGGATTTTGCCAATATATATAGTCTGTGAATTTGCCTCCTCTTGAATTTAAGTCTGGCTATACGTGCCTCATAGATAGCATATACAAATATATGCACAAAATACCTGTATATATATATACACGTGGAAATGGGAATTCATTCATTCCAAAAATTTTATATAGCGCCCTTCAAGGTGCATGCCAACTCAGAGGAGCTCCCAGCCTAAACACGGATAAAAAACTTAAGCCTCCTGCAAAAAGAAAAGGCATATTATTCCGCGGGAGCAAGCGCAGTTCAAGCATAGACATACAGACAAGAAGACAGCCATAAATTTGCCTTGAAGTGACAGCATCACATGTTTTGCGCTTTTGAAACGGCGAAGAAAACTTTAATTAAAAATAATATTTAAAGTAGGCTCACATTTTTCTGTCTCTGTCTGTCTGTCTCTGTTGGTTAGGTCTGTCATTCTCCTTGTGTCACATGTAGACAAAACAGGTAGACAGAGGCATAAAAAGAGATACAGATAGGAAGGAACATACATACATACATACATACATACATACATACATACATACATACATACATACATACATACATACATACATACATACATACATACATACATACATAAATACATACATACATACATACATACATACATACATACATACATACATACATACATGTATATTACATACATTCATTCATACATGCATACATACATACATACATACATACATACATATATACATACATACATACATACATACATACATACATACATACATACATACATACATACATACATACATACATACATACATACATACATACATACATACATACATACATACATACATACATACATACATACATACATACATACATACATAAATACATGCGTAAAATTTCCGTAAATTCATTTAAACATGTCATACATTCATAGACACACGCATGTATGCAAACAGTCACCTCGTCTCCTTGATAGACTCTTGTATAGGTATGAGGTAGGTATATATATATATATATATATATATATATATATATATATATATATATATATATATATATATATATATGTGCAGTGTGTGTAATTTATATTCGTACACATAAATCATCACATGTACACGACGAAAAGTTATTAACATATATACGTCAGGTATACGTCAGGTATATATAGGCGTATAATGTACACAAATACAACTAAAATTAGAATGTAACTTGCAATGCATGCTTTTTAGTCATCAAGCCATTAATTAAGGGATATCAAGTTAAGTCAAGTCAAGTATAGTCAACTATATATATACATATATGTATATAACTCACAAGGCGAATTGTAGAAGTCTATGTATATATATATATATAAAACATGTTACTTATACGACCGGGGAAAATCCGTTTGGTAAGATTCTTGATGGGATTTCTGAGCATTGCAGCAGTTAACTGAAGACGTTGCTCACATGTCATGTTATCTTGCGCGATTGTCCAGTGGCTATTGCTTGCTGGACTATCAACCGAGAGGTAGGGGTTCAAATCCCCTCCAGGGCAGAGGTCTGTTCGAGATTTCTGCTCCACCCGCGCCCCCTATATATAGCCAACTGAGCTATAATGAGTGCACTGGCCGTACACGGTCGGTGGGTAGATAATATGGTGAGGGAGAGGACTGGCCAACCGCCCTCATATGCCGAGGCTAAGAAGAATGAAGTCGCTAACACTTCATACTCATGGCTGCCCCAGGGCTATTGCTAAAGGGACTGTTCTTCTATCTTGTCCCATAGTCTGTATGAACAGTAAATGCCAGTAATACACAGAATCCTGTGTCGTCTATTTACATAGTTGCAAACTTAATTATGAACATATTTGAAAGTAATGCATGCATAATATGCCTATCAAGATGCATAAACTGTGTGCGTATTTGCGTGTGTGTGTGTGTGTGTGTGTGTGTGTGTGTGTGTCTGTGTCTCTGTGTGTGTGTGTGTGTATGTGTGTGTGCGTGTGTGTCTGTGTGTGTATGTGTGTCTGTCTCTGTGCGTGTATGTCTGTGTGTGTGTATGTGTATGTGTGTCACAGTGTCTGTGTGTCTGACTGTGCGTGTGTCTGTGTATGTGTGTGCCTGCCACTGTATACAGTCATGTGCGCCATGCATTGCCAAGAGCGTTTGTCGCTGGTGGCTCATATGGGCCTATCGCCCATAAGCCCAATCCAACGCCCACGTCTACACGCAGACAGTCATACATCGCTGCTTTGCTATCTCTCTCTGTATATATAATACAACGCGCATAGTTATATAGACCCTAGAGCTGTATTCACATATATATATATGCATTAGATCGCATACAAGTTCCTGTGTATACGTGCGTGTTGTAGTGTGTGCTTGCGTGAGTGTGTTGGTATGTGTGCTTGTCTGTGTGTGTGAGTTTCGGCCAATCGCTTTTCTATTCTTCAAGGTAGAGCACGCTCTTCAGATGCGACTTGTGCTCAGCTCAAGATGGCGGTGTTGACTTCGCAGGCGAGAACAGCAGAACTTCGTAATTGATCAGTTCGTTTCGATTTTCAACGGAATTCAAGCGAAAGGAAGAAATGTGAAGACGCAGACGACTTCCGGTCAACAAATCCGGCCGCTAGTGAGTTTTTATTTGCTTGCTTTGGTGCGTTTTTGTTGAAATGCTGTAGAAAATGAAAGAGAAAATCCACTCAAGTTCTGCTGTTGCGCGTTTCCCTGCGCTTGAACTTCTTTCTGTGACAGGTATCATCGAGCAGCACGCCAAGTAGTACCCCAGAACTGTGTATACGTGTAAAGATTAGTTAGACGTTGGATTACATTTCGCTATGGAAGGCCAATAAGTACTGTAAGCTTTATCAATTATAATGCAAGTACTTATCAAATTTTGCATGAGCAGCTCCACGGTAATGCGTTGAAGACGTAAGGTGACGTCACGGCGTAATCGTAATCGTAAATTTCACTCTAGAACTAAGCGCAGGGCACCGGCTTACTCTCGAGCGCTGCGTCATGTCAGTGGGGTTGTCCAGAACTGGTCAAGAGAAGATCGGTGTCAGGTTACCATAGAGACAAGAGGAAGGAGGAAGAGGAGCTGATAATGGGGTGGGGGGAGGTTGTTGCGTAAACTCCTTTCAATCAGTTCAGCTCTTGACTCAAGTGTTTGCAACAACGTCTAACAAATGCCTTAATCTTTTGCGTAAATAAGATGAATTCGTGTGGCGCCTTTATGCAATGGTTAAGTGTGCTATGTTAGCGGCAATATAGAATTACAAAATTGGACGAGAAATCATCAAACCGTGTACCCCTGTGTGTATTTACTGTGTACATAATATGTGTGTGTGTATATTTATGTATGTACGTATGTATGTATTTATGTATGTGTGTATGTATGCATGCACGTCGCATGTATGCATGTATGCATGTTTTTATGTGTATATGCATGTATGTGAGTAGGCCTATATATATATAATATATATAACATGTATGCATGGGCTTATGTTTATATGCGGGAATGTATTTAAGTATGTGCGTGTTTATGTATACAACTATATGTGCATGCCTATATGTATGCATGTATAGGAGTATATTATATGCATTATATAGGAACATTTACTTATCGCCATTTCGAATTTATTACAAAGCTCATTTAGAGACACAGGCTAATAAAGCTTCTGTTCAAGTTCCCTTTTGGCTTAACAGCGTGTTGACAGAGATATTTCTACACACAGCGCTAAAGACACCAACAAATATTTCGACATATGGTTCAAAAGATACTTTGAACTCGCTTGATATAATGATATTGCAGCCTAACTTTTGGGTGTGGCGCTAAAGGTGACAACCCGGCAGTGCTCTCGTTTGAGGGGAGATACATGTAGCTACTGAGTTGGCCAAAACCCAAACGGGCTGTGGGCATGCAGCCGAATGGATAGGGTTCGGCCTGTAACACAGAGAGTATGGGTTCGAGCCTCTATAGGCGGTTACTTCACCCCCACAGTTGCTTAGAGACATCGATGTTCTGTCGTATGGTCGTGTGTGCACTTCTGAACCTTAGGAGGAGGGCAATAACAAATAGTGTTGTATTGTATTGCTCTATACTGTATTGTTCTGTATTGTATTGTTCTGTATTGTTGTTTAACGTATTGCTCTGTATTGTTCGTTCTGTATTGCATTGTTCTTATTTCATTGTTCTGTATTGTGTTGTTCTGTATTGTGTTGTTCTGTATTGTGTTGTTCTGTATTGTGTTGTTCTGTATTGTATTGTTCTGTATTGTGTTGTTCTGTATTGTTCTGTATTGTTCTGTATTGTATGGTTCTATATACTGTATTGTTCTGTACTGTATTGCTCGGTATTGTATTTGTTCCGTATTGCATTGTAGACTTGTAGTCCATTGTACTGAACAGTGGGGTTGCCTATTAAACTTATGATGCAAAATCGTGATCAACAAACTACAGAGGTATAACTAAGAAGGTCATTAAGGTCGCGCCCTTAGACAACTTTTCACACATTTGTAAATTTCCGGCTCCGCCACTGTGTTGATTAGAAATAAGTACTTTTCTCAATGCCTATTAATTTGCTAATTGTCATTTAATTGTTATTAACGTTGTAACTTAGACGGCTCGTAAATCCAAAGCTGTCAGACAGAACCACATGTCGGCCTGAGTGTCTGAAGATTGAAGCAACGGGGGCTCCCTTAAACCAGGCTCGAACTTTGGCAGGCAGCTGTGAGACGTGAGTTCTGTGGGCGGGAACATAGCACACGAGGAAGCCGTAACTTGGTGGGAGATCATAAAAACAAGTGTAAGGAAAGAAAGAATATCTGAGGAAAGTTACATCTTGTGCACTGAACTCCTTCAGGCTTGAATTAATCCCTCTCAGCGGAGGAGTCAGACAATCTTCTGCACTGAGAAGATCTCAGATTGCAGTCGTAAACTAAAAAAATTTGCAAGCGCTTTCTTCAAGAGCTGAGAGCACAGCTTATCCGCGATCGCTACGTCAAGTGAGAGGGGTTGTCGGGATACCAAATGAGGAACAACGTTCGGTTGCCCGAAGACCAGGAAAGAAGGAGGCAGATGAGCTGGTAAGACTGATGTCTAGTGTTTTCGTAAACGCCCAAATGCCTATTGTATTGTATTCAAACATTTATAAAGCGCCTCTAGTAGGGTTAACTGTTCAGAGGCGCTCCCAGTGCGTATAAGGCCACAAGAGAAGAAATAATTTTTGAGCAAAGCAAAGGTGCAAGAGGGGTTACCAGCTAGAATTTGAGAGTGAGTATATAGATGGAGACAGCGCATTCCAAAGAGAGGGACCAATTGAGGAAAAGGACCGGGACTGAGCCATAGCTGTTCTAGTATGAGGAACTAGAAGCTCAAGTCTGTTAGCTGAGCGGAGTGGTAGATGCGAGGAGGCTGAAAGAGGCCGAAGTAAAACATCAGCTAGATATTTTGAGGCAAGACCCGTTTGTGCCTTGAAGACCAATATGAGGATTTTGAATTTAATGCGAGCAGAGAGAGGAAGCCCCCTCAAAGTCCGACTCACACCTCAACGTGGTGAGGAGGTGGCAACAGTCAGTAAGGGAGTGCCTGCTGAGGCTATGCCATCAGTGGTGAAGGTCTTGGCTGAAGTACCACCTATAGGGCGCTACGCGAGGTGGACAGGCTCAGCAGGAACCCTGAAAAAATTGGCAAACGTGGGCGGCATCGCCGCCTTTGATACCACAAGATAGTGGATATCAGAGCCAGTCCTAAGCCTGGAACTCTCTTTAAGGGAGAAGTGCGAAGGTCGAACGGATGGGTGCAGATACTTGATTCGTAAAGAAAAAATACGTATGAAATCCAATGCAAGCATTGGACTCCAACGGGCCTCGGCCCATGGATCCGATGTAAGCGTTGGACAATGGACACCTACGGGCCTTCGGCCCATGGATCCTGATGATGATGATCATGAGAGAGAGGAAGTCAGTGCAGTTGTTAAAACATGAAGGCAGAAATGTGAGAGTAGCGTGTTAGACGTGCTATTAATCTGGCTGCTGCATTTAGGACCAACTGCAGAGGTGAAAGACAAACAGTGATGGGTAATTGAGATTTTGTAACTAATTAATTAGAATTAGACAATCTTTAATTAGAATTAGAATTAGCAAAATTGCGTAACTAATTAATTAGAATTAGAATTAGCTACCAAACTAATTAATTAGCTAATTAATTAGTTTATAATTAATTAGTTACCCATCACTGAGTTAGACGAAACTTGCGAAGACCAATGAGAAGGGAATTACAATAGTCAATTCTGGAGCATATGAAGCGTGATCCAGCGTGGTGAAAACAGAAGACGAGACAGAACGCCGAACAGCCTTAATACGCCTTACATGAAAATACGAAGAAAGTATTAGGTTAGAAATGTAGTCTTTAAATGAAAGGAAGCTATCTAGAGTAACAACCAAATCACGTACGGTTGAAGAAAAGGAATAGTGCAGGAACATTGAAATTCCAAGAGGAGAACAAAATCAATCTTCAGAACTGTTGAGGGTGCCAAACCAAATGAACTGGGTTTGGAGGCATTAAGAGAGATACGGTTTCAAGCCATCCAGGAGTGAAGAGAATTTGACAGGGACCTGGCGAGTGGAAGTAACAAATGTCCAAAAACGTAGAAAATTTTCGGGCTAGGCGTAAGTTAAATTCCAGTGTGAGTTTCATCTGTCCATTTGTGTTTATCGTCGGACGCGAGGTAAATGATACATTATTTCGTCTTTATAAATGTGGATTGTTCTACCCGTTGAAGCTGTGTGACTCGCTGTTGAAGTACACCATGGCCGTTGAAACTCGAAAATGCTGTCTTAAATATTGATAATTAAGTTTGTGATTCTGTGTTCTGTTATGTCGAGCGCCTCTGAGTAGATATCTAGAAGGGGCGCTATATCAAATTTCATCGATTGATTGATTGATTGATTATGTCACATACGCCGGGTGTGTTCGCCGTTAGAAGTTCGCTACGTCCAAAATTCTATATCATGCAGGACTTCCTCTTTTTGGACTCTACCGGAAACATTGCTGATGCTGCTTAAAACGAGAGAGATTGGAAGTCGGGGAAGGGGTGTACCAGAGTAGGAATTCTTGAAGATTCGAGACTTCAATCTGGAGTTGAAAGCCTGAGGGGTGATAGATAGAGAAACTTGAGGCAGATGATGATAGCTGCAGCGGTGATCCTCGTGGGGGAAGGGAGAATTTGCGGAATTCGTGAGGGAAATCGTTCTGGAATCGAGATGCAGTGCCATGGGCATATGGATCGGTTGGAGAGCTTGGGATCAGCAGTGACTGGCGACAAGAAAGATGAGCTTATGTTGTATCTTCTAAGGGTCAGTGAGGACAAACCCTGTGAGCAGGAGCAAAGTTCCTACCATTGGGCAGGGTAGGAACTCTCGTAGGCTTTCTTAATACCCCATTATTAAGTCTTCATTGCACATCCCAACTCCACATGGGTCAAAGTCTGACTCCCCAGTTTTTTTCTACAATTATCATACTGCCCTGGGGTGTACAGTGGGGGAGCAGTTGCCGCTGATAAATCTGCTGCCCAACTGTACACCCCGCCACCGTCACGAGGTCACCCTTTGGAAATGGAGTGCGTGATGGACAACTGAGTCCTCGCCGGTCTAAGCTATAGTTCCGCAGAAGAGCCTGAAGGAAGGACGATGGAAAACATTGACGGATAGAGATATGGTTTGGGTAAAAACCCCGAGAGGAAGGCAACAGGAAGACACCTAATGATGGATGATGGCATAAAACTGAAGGAGGACCCCCAAGCATCGAGAGGCTAGAGCATTGGCACCGTGGAACGTATTTGAACCCGCCTAAGGGTAGAACTTGGAGAGAGGGAGAGACAGACAGAGACAGACAGAAAGAGACACACACAGACATACACACGGAGAGAGACACGGAGAGACACGGAGAGAAAGGGGAAGAGAGACAAACAGACACAGAGAAGGTGACGGACGGACGTACGGAGGAACGGACGGAGAAGTAGGGAGGGAGAGTGATGGAGATGGAGAGAGAGAGGGAAATGGAGAGGGTATGGAAACGGAGACTGTATGGAAACAATGCAGCCCTATCTCCATGCAGTGCGAGATGTCTGAACAATAAATTATGAAGGAAAAGCTTCCGGGCAACAGTGAAAAACTGTTGAACATGTCTGGAAACCAGTCTGAACCAGTGGATTGGGAAGATCTATTGTTCCACTAGGAATCTCATAATATTTAGCTGATTCTTACAGATAATTTTTTTCATTTAGTCACAACGGTCTAATCATGGTTAGCGCGCTGCGCTGTCAACCGAGAGGTCTGGGGTTCAAATCCCCGCCAGGGTAGAAATTTGTTTAGATTTTTTTCTGCTCTACCTGCGCCATAGCCAATTTAGCTGTAATGAGTACACTGACCGTACACTGTTGGTGGGAAGCTCAGACGGTGTGGGCAAGAGTTGGTTTTTCTGTTTAACGACTAGCTGTGTGGTAACAAAGACATTTAGCGTCGCCCTCCTCCTTTATCCAGGCTTGGGACTGGCAATGTCAGAGTGCAAACAGTGGCGGAGTTGTGTGGGTAAGACCTAATCACCCGGCCTTATACACCGAGGATAAGAAAGTGCAGTCGCTAACACTTCATACCCACGACCAGTGGCGTAACGAAGGGTTTCAGCGCCCGGGGGCAAGGTTGACGACTGCGCCCCTTTTAATTTTCTTGTTGACTTTTAATCGTTTTTGTCATAGTAATATGTACCAATGAAAGCTAATTTTTTCGCCTCTCTGGTGCTGCGCCCGGGGGCGGCTGCCCCTCCGCCCCCCCTTCGTTACGCCACTGCCCACGGCTGCATCTCAGGCTAGCTGAATGGACTGCTCTGCTCTTCTTCTTTCTTCTTCTTCTTCTTCTTCTTCTTCTTCTTCTTCTTCTTCTTCTTCTTCTTCTTCTTCTTCTTCTTCTTCTTCTTCTTCTTCTTCTTCTTCTTCTTCTTCTTCTTCTTCTTCTTCTTCTTCTTCTTCTTCTTCTTCTTCTTCTTCTTCTTCTTCTTCTTCTTCTTCTTCTTCTTCTTCTTCTTCTTCTTCTTCTTCTTCTTCTTCTTCTTCTTCTTCTTCTTCTTCTTCTTCTTCTTCTTCTTCTTCTTCTTCTTCTTCTTCTTCTTCTTCTTCTTCTTCTTCTTCTTCTTCTTCTTCTTCTTCTTCTTCTTCTTCTTCTTCTTCTTCTTCTTCTTCTTCTTCTTCTTCTTCTTCTTCTTCTTCTTCTTCTTCTTCTTCTTCTTCTTCTTCTTCTTCTTCTTCTTCTTCTTCTTCTTCTTCTTCTTCTTCTTCTTCTTCTTCTTCTTCTTCTTCTTCTTCTTCTTCTTCTTCTTCTTCTTCTTCTTCTTCTTCTTCTTCTTCTTCTTCTTCTTCTTCTTCTTCTTCTTCTTCTTCTTCTTCTTCTTCTTCTTCTTCTTCTTCTTCTTCTTCTTCTTCTTCTTCTTCTTCTTCTTCTTCTTCTTCTTCTTCTTCTTCTTCTTCTTCTTCTTCTTCTTCTTCTTCTTCTTCTTCTTCTTCTTCTTCTTCTTCTTCTTCTAAAGACGTTTAGATAGTCGTCTTGAATGACAGTCGGAAGGCCGCTCCATGCACGACTCTCAATGACCCGAAAGGTAGGGTTATCTGTACCAGCGAAGGATCAACGCACAAATACACCGACAGGCTTTGATAATCGCGACAGTAGCCATGCAGTCCGATTCATAGCGGCTTGATACACAGCCGTCTATATCAGCTATAGCTTCGTGCGCCCAGTTGTGTAAACACCCGGCTCGGCAAAGGCAGGCAAAGTTTATTAAGGCTACTATAGTATTAACTGACGACATCAGTATAGGCTACTATTTAGACATATTCATTTTCATGTACATCTCTGAATGTCGCTAACTTTGAAGTAAGTAACAGTGAATGACTGTACTTTCAATTATTAATATTGTTATACATTTATTAAGTGCCACTATCTAATGGCCAAGCAATTATCGATGGCGCTGAGCAATTGTGAGTAAAGGACTTGCTCAAGGTTCCTACACAGTAACTCTCTGAGACGAGGCTCGAATCCGTATATTCTGTGTTACAACTTACAAGGCGTGCGCTCTTACCAATCGGCTACCATGTCCTAGTGCGAGGCAAAACGATAATAACAATAGCAATAGCAACTGCAGTGACAATGACAATTTCAATGATATTAAGATAACTATATATGCCGTTTATTTAACAAAATTTAAAATGATATATGCCTGTATGCACTCGGTGTGGCCTATAACTCGGAGGCACGTGTGAGAGCTATATGTGTACACATCCCTGGCCTATTTTAGACCCTGCATTATAATATTAACCGTATGCCATGGCTGTATGTTTAGTAGGCCCGACGCCTAGTTATGCACAGGCCAGTAGATCTCTCTTCTTTCGGGACAGAAGCCTCTACTCGGCCGCTTAAGACATGGCAAAGCAGGCAGCAAGACACTGCCTGCGAGAGAGATTCAGTTTCGAGTTAGGGGCATGGAGTAACTCCCATTGGTGAACTCGGTGGTATAAACCACAATGCATTGCCGCCCCTACACCGAAGTCTCAGATGCGATTGTACTGAAATCTTGTTTATTTAAAGAGTCCTTGAATTGGAGAGCTCGCCTAAGGTGATATTATATATATATTTGTTTGTGTGATATATATGTATATGTTTGTGTGTTTGTGAGTGTTTTATATATATTTAATTGAACGCAGCGACACTGAAAAACGGTTTTAAACGTGTTATATATGATGTTTTAGATTTGTTATGTAAACTGTTTTAGATCTTTTTATGGTGCGTGGGGTTCAGTGTACAGATAGAGTGAGGTGTCTTTGGTTAAGCCGGTTATTTTGGTGTATTGTAGCCTACTAACATGGATTATATTCTGTTTTATTGTAGTGTATTATCATGGATTGTATAGTCTATTGCACTATTGTACTGTATTATCATGGTATTGTATAGTCTATGGACTGTATTGTATTGTCTTGGATTGTATTGTATTGTATTGTCTTGGATTGTATTGTACTGTCTTGGATTGTATTGCATTGTACTGTCTTGGATTGTATTGGATTGCAATGTATTGCCCTGCGTTGTGCAATATGTGACACATTTGCTTTGACAAGTAAAACTATAGATCACGATAAGGCTAAAGTTTAAATAAGCAGATAGTTATCTCTTGTTTGCTTGCATTTCTGCTTGTATGTATATATGTACGAAAGTTTGTATGTACGTACGTACAGTGCGTATATATGTATGTAAGTAAGTAAGTATGTACGCATGAATGTAGGCACGTACCTTTGTATGCACATATTTATATATGTATGCTTATATGATGCATGTAGGTTCGTACGTATGTGTGTTTGCATGTAGTATAATTGCATAACGTACCATACATATGTGCATTTATATAGCGTTTGTTAAAAATTGCTCAAAAGCACTGCACACTGTTGTCTTCTGTCCAACTGTCCTACGCACCCATTCATCGATGTCCGAGTAACCTCTGCACCTACCTACACACATATCTACCTGTCTAGACCACATACCTATGTAAGAAACGTATATGAATTCGTATATATATATATATATATATATATATATATATATATAGGCTTATATAATATGTATGTACGAATATATATATTATATATATACACGAATTCATAATTATGTTTCTAACATTGATAGGTGGTCTAGATATACATACATATATATATATGATATATATATATATATGTATATCTATATATATGTGTTTGTGTATGATTATGCATGTGTATATGATTGTATGTGATTGACTGAGAATGAGTGAGTGAGAGAGAGTCATCCTATTCCTTTCGCTGTAAAGAACTGTCTTTCTTATTTGCCGAAGTCGTTTGTTCCACTTCAGGTGGCATTCATGAAAAGGACAGAGACGAATAACTATTCATCCGCCGACCGACCGACCGCCTAACCACCTCCTCCTCCTCCTCCTCCGCCAGCCAACGTAGACCCTACTCCGTCTGAGACGAACATCCCAGAGATCTCTGCGCGTCGTTGTACACCCGTCTGGCCGCGTACAGGCGAGGTGCGTACACCGAGAGTCTACGCCAAAGAGACGGTTCGTAAACTCGTGAACGGCCTTCGAGTATAGCTCTGCCACCTGCCTTCAGATAGCCATTGTACTCTACGTACTTGAATATTATACGAGTCGCACGAACAGCGAAGAAGTTCAGCAGACTTTAATTTGTATTGGGCTGCTATCTACGCGTCTGTGCACAGACTGCGGGTTGAAGTCGACGAATAACAGCCTGTATGTATGTACGCACCGCGACTCGGCGAAACGGTCTGAATTCTGGCTTTTGCGTTGTTTGGATGATAATAGATAGCTTCCGGGTAACACGTGACCAGACGTCCGGTATTCCCGCTCGATAGCGTTCCCTATTCCTAGGATCATAACAACCCGCTTGGCGTATGGCCTTCGAGACTTTAGTCTTAATGGATGGATTCCTGTCAGGAAAATTTCGCCCGCGACAACTCGGAGAAATAGTTTCACGGGTGTTCGTTTGTGATCCGTTTAATGTGGGCAAAGGCTGCCGCTATAATCACTCTACCACCAGCAGGATTCGTGTGGGTGGAATAAAAATGTAGTGGTATTGAGAAAACGAAACTAATCGTGAAAACGTGATATAAATCGTACGCAACTAAATTCTGAAACTCGAAGCGACTCTGACGATAACGTGACGCATATCCTATAATTGTATTGGACGACAGTTTGCAGACGACGACAGAAAAAAGCGGGAATTTATTCGAAGGATGCCTTAAGTACCAAATGAGGATTGGCCCAGTGAAAAAGAGGTAAGTGGATTCGATTTGCATTGGAGAAACATAATCTTTCTCGTTTAGGCTTCTCACGTTTGTGCTTTTATTATTCTCTCGTTTATGCTAGGAGGTAAATGTTTGGAGAATTTCTGTTTCTATTAAGATGTCCTTTCTCCTTACATTTATCTCCTGCCTATAGGTTTCTCCAACTTTTCCTCATCGGATCCCTTAACCCCTTTCGTCCAGGGACAGAACGATAGGGTACTTGGATCGCAGTCTCCTCGGTCGTTCATCAAATAACTCGGATTTTGCTGCTTCGTTCTGCAAGTTCTGTGATCGATAGATGAGGATTGAATTCCCATCTTTGCTCATCCTATACGTGGCCTGAATTCAGGCCTCAGGGGACTTATAGATCTCAGTGAATTTGTCCATGGATTATTCTTTTGTAAAGCGGTCTCGCTCTAAAGGCGACCAACGATCGATATCCCTTGTGGTTATGAAAACGGCGATGGACAAGCTTCCAGATTAGGCTACATAAGATCCGCATTAGCTCACTTTGACCAAGTGCGTGTGATGTATGCATGGCTTCCATGATAGAAACCGTTTATCCACGAATACGAATTTATAGGAGAGGCGATATAAAATGCAGCATTTGCGATCGCTTGACAGCAGTACAGTATTTATTATTATTTTTAAATGTTTATAATATTTTGCCACTATCACTATACTATCTTATGTGTTTAGAGTTTAGACCACTATAGTATCTTATTACGTGTTTAGAAAGCACATAGATCTAAAACAGAGGCAAGACCTCATATACTCTGTATATCAGACATATACATGTATTTATTGATAGTTTATATCAAAAACGTCTAAGCATAGTCATTGCAACATCAGTTGAAGTGCAGAACATTATGTCTCTTCCCAAATTCCCAAATTTCGTATACCTCTTCAGGAACTAGTGGAACGGTATATAGCCGACTGGTGCCAACCTTCCCTGAGAGGTTTGCAGTGTAGGAACCTTGAGGAAGAACTTAACTTACCATTGCTTCGCGACACAGATTCAGAGTTGTACGCATACTAAGTCTAAGTGCAATGCACCAACAGAGTTTCACAACACGCTGTCTAAGCTACATCCGAAGTATTAATTTTAACCAGCCGACCTATTACTGTTATCCTCTCATATCAATAGATTCTGCACTCGATCAATGAAACTGTAACTCGTGCTGCGCTACCGCACCCGAACAATGTTCGGCTTTCTTCGGGCTTTGTCGGTGGTCCAAAGCAGAGGAAGTTCGCTCCCACGTTCAATCCGTTCTGTCAAACCTTTGACATCATTCGGGTATTAACCAAAGACTTATCTCTTTCAACTCGCTAACCGAACGCATATCCTGCAGGCTTCTGGTTTCTGCCATCTCTCGGATTTCAACCTAGCAGACGTCTTCAATAAATCGCGATTTTTGGCTGCTATTGCACATGAAGGTAGACTGATGTCTTTGGCATTACGATTACTGCGCTATAGAAGTTGTTGACTTGGATTAGATTATAACAAAAAGCCAATGTGTAAGCAGATTAATGTAGCTCCGTACATATATTAGGGTCCCCACTATACAGCTCAGACACATAACCCCCACCGTGCACCTACCCACACTATACTTCTACTGTATATACGGCTACTGCAACTATACTACTGCTACTATTGCTCATCCTCAATGGAACATGGACCAATAACTCGGAACGTGATGCCATCCATCAACTCTGGATGAAATTCTTAATGTACTGTAAAACGAAGTATAAATTATTGGTAATACACTGATAGTAGTATTAGCAGTAGTATTAGCAGTAGTAGCAGCAGTTATAATAATAGTAGTAGTGGTAGCAGCAGCAGCAGCAGCAGTAGCAGTAATAGTAGTAATAGTAGTAGTAGTAGTAATCTAATCTAATCTATTGACTTCTATAGCGCCGTTATAAAAATACGGAAGACACCAATCGATGTTCACTTCAGTTGAAGTCGCTTTCAAATTATGATGTAATGGAGAGAAACCAGATCGAAGTCCTATGGATAAGAGAAACGAGAATCCAGGTTATGTGGTGGATATAAAAGTCGAAAGAGACGTGTCTTAGATTTAGACCTGAAAACATCAACGACATCAAAGGAACATTAGAGCTGTTGTTCAGATGTACTTATCCTCCTCAGTCTGTCCCTCTGTAAATTCAGTCTCTCGTTCTTGGATTTACTGGAATTTGAACCTCGTCGTTAAAATAATACATAGCATCACTTTGACTAACACTAAGGGAGCAATGAACTTGACAAATGACTGAGGACAATGGATAACAATAACTTCTATAGAGCCTTTTATCAGTATGCTCAAGACACCAATGGATGGTGATCGCTTCCAGTGAAATCGAATTATAAGAGGTAATTCATTTTGTCATTACCCTTCTCAGATGTAATTAAAACCTCATCTTAACCTTCGATGGTATTCAGTCGTTTTAAGGGTTTGACCTCCCACCCGTCTGACCTTTGTAGGATGACATTTAACATTTTTCAAGGGCTCGATCTCCCTTCTGTTGAAACCAGTGTTTCATTTGTGGTTGGAAGCTGAGCGGAAGATCCAGTGGCCTCTGGGCAGGAAATCTAATGGATGTGAAATATGCAGAACCCGATGGCAGTGGTAAGTGCAAGTGGGGGGGGGGGTGTTCCTCCTCCACCCACACCTAACACTGCTTGGGTCTAATCACACTTACAGAAGATATGCTTTGGATTTATTATGTATATATATACAGCACACCACGCTTACAATAATATTACAACACTCTTGCAATAATTTTAAATTACTCTTACAGTAATCTTACACTACTCTTACAAAATTCATACACTATGCTTACCATAATATTACACAGTTCTTTAAAAATGCACAACGCTTAGAACGATATTACAATACGCTTACAGCATTATGACACTACTCTTACAATGGTCTCACACTTACAATAAATTAACACTATTCTTACATTACGCCTACACTACTTCTACAATAATATTACGCTACACTTACAATAATCTCATGCTGCAATTGCAATAATCTTACACTGCTTACAATAATCTTACACCATGCTTACATTACTCTTAACTTGTGATTACAATAATCTTTCATCATGCTTACCATAATCTTACACTAGGATTGCAATAATCTTTCACTATGCATAGAACAATCTTGCACTTCGAATACAATAGTCAACATTGCACTCACTTAACTACGAGCACGTGATTTGAAAGGTCCTCACGTTATACAAATCTCGCCGCATATTAATTAATTATTTAGGCCACAGTAGGCAGAGAACGCTACAGATTCACGAACTGGCCAACTGTATTCACCTTCAGCACGCTGGCTGTGTGTGATATATACGATCTATAGTTGAAAATCGTTACTCGTTACCTTTGGTCCCGCAATTAGTCATTCTGCAATCTGCTCAACTCTCTTCAGACTTTTAATCAGGTTGCGTAATTAGAACTGGTCAGTGTTCGTTTTAACGGACTGAATGAATAATAGATATCGAACTGATAACGTTCTGAAGATACGATCGATCACCGAACGAGAACTGAAAGCTGATCGAATATCAGAACGTAGCATATGTCGTTGTCAGAAACGAACATGCGATCTGGCCAAGTGAGAGATAGACGTTGATTTATCGATTTCACCTTCAGACTCGGTTGTTGCGTAAGTTTCTGTTGCAGGATTTTACTTCTATGAATTTGAGTTTCTCTAAAGGTCATACTTGGGGTGCTCCGATGGTGTAGTGGTTAGCGTGCTGGACTGTCAATCGAGAGGTCGAGGGTTCAAATCTCGCCTTGGTAGAAATTTGGTTCGAGATTTCTGCGCCACCTGCACCCCCTATCCAACTCAACTGTAATGAGTACACTGACCGTACACTGTCGGTGGAAAGATGAGCTGGCGAGGGAAAGCACTGGTCACCAGCCCTCGTATGCCGAGGCTGAGGAACTGAAGTCGCTAACACTCCATACCCATGGCTGCCTCAGGGCTTGCTTAATGGACTGCTATTCTTCTAAGGGTCATACTTAAGGTGTACTTTATTGTAAGTGCAGCGTGAGATTATTGTAAGTGTAGTGTGATATTTTTGTAGGCGCAGCGTAACATTATTGTAGCCATAATTATTGTAGCCATAATGTAATATTATTGTAATAATAATATTTTCGTTTATTCAAACAATCCGGTTGACAAACCGCAACCGGTTATAGTGTACAGTTATGCAATTGAAACAATTCACGAGAACACAAATGACAGAAGACATAAATCTTAACTATACTAACAGAACAGACAGCCTGTAGGCGTAAGATTATTATAGATAGGGCCTATTGCTACCAGAATACACCAGACCCTCTTTATGTATTGGATTTACATGGATTCTGATTTTAGTTCAGCTTTCTACAATGACGTCTTTATAACACAGTCTCTCGTTATATCAAGGCGGGGTTGTGATGTGGCTCCCAAAGACTATGTTAAGGAAGTTCCAAGTTTTGACTGATGTGGTGCATGGGTTGGATGAAGAAGAGTAGGAGGAGGAGAAAGATGAAGAGAAGGAGGATAAGGAGGATCAGGAGGATGTGAAGGAGGAGGAGTAGAAGGAGGAGGAGAATGAGAAAGAGAAGAAGGAGAAGGGGAGGTAAGAGGAGAAGAGAGAGGAGGAGAGAGGAGAATGAGGAGGAGGAGGATTACAGGATAAGAAAGAGGAGGAGAGGTAGGAGGAGATGGAGGAGAAGATGGAAGAGGAGGGAGAAGGAGGAGGGGAGAAAGAGGAGGAGAAGGAAGAGAAGAAGGAGGAGGAGAAGGAGATGGAGAAAGAGGAGGAGAAAGAGAAGAAGAATTGAGAAAGAGGAGGAGAAAAGGAGGAGAAACAGGAGGAGAAGGAAGAGGAAGAGGAAGAGGAGGAGGAGAAGGACGAGGAGAAGGAAGAGGAGGAGGAGGAGGAGAAGAAGTGGAAACGAATGATAAAAAGAGAAGAATGAAGTAAAGGAGAAGTAGAAGAGAACGAAGAAAGAAGGGAGAAAGGAGAAAAGTATATAAAGGCAGAGGTGGTTGAGATAAAGGACGTGAGGAGAAGAGAAGTGGAAGGAAAGAACGAGGAGGGAGATACGTGGATGGAATGAAGGTGAGTGAAGCACGAGGGGGAGATGTCGGAAAAGAAAGAGGAAGTAACTGCAAAAATAGAAAAAGGTGCAAACGGAGAAAATGAAGGAAAAAAGGAGATGGGATGAAAGAAGAAAGAGAAGGAAGGTAAGGAAGAGGGACATGAGAGGAGAAGAGATCGTGAGCAGATAAGAGGAAAGGGAAGGAATGAGGAAGTGGTGGTGAGGATGAGGAGGGAAGAGTGAAAAGAGGAGAGGATGCAGCGGATAGGAGAATACAAAGCTACCATATCAGAGATTTCCACAATGCCTCATACGCATTGCAGGATGTATACAAAACATCAAAACCAGATCCAACACCGATGGCATAAACACTGTGTAAAGCTGCTGTGACCCATCAGAGACGAGCAAGACAACACATAAACCATGCTAGACATCTTGTATCACACAAAGATTGCTATATATATAGCCAACTGCAAAGAGCAGCTGCATATGACCCACTTTATACTGCTCTAGCAGATCAAAAGCCAATGTGCATAACCCATATTAAACTGTTCTAGAAGATCAAAAGCCAATGTGCATGACCCATATTAAAACTGCTCTAGCAGATCAAAAGCCAATATGCATATGCATAACCCATATTAAAACTGCTCTAGCAGATCAAAAGTCAATATGCATAACCCATATGAAAACTGCTCTAGCAGATCAAAAGCCAATGTGCAGAACCCTTATTAAAACTGCTCTAGCAGATCAAAAGCCAGTGTGCATAACCCATATTAAAACTGTTATGGCAGATCAAAAGCCAATGTGCAGAACCCATATTAAAACTGCTCTAGCAGATCAAAAGCCAATGTGCAGAACCCATATTAAAACTGCTCTAGCAGATAAACATCCAATATGCACAACCCATATTAAAAAGGCTTTATCAGATCAAACGCCAATAATATGCATAACTCATATTAAAGCTTCCATAGCACATTCGAGCCACAATGTCCTTACACGGTTTACAGCCACTAACCACATAAAGAATCGGTCGATCCGTCACAAGCCAAACTCTCCAAACGTTGTTTATCCCATCCAGACAGCACTGGCGCTTGACTGTCCCATAAACCAGCCGAAAACGGTGTCAATGACTTGGATTTGCATACGTAATATTGCACGTAGGCTATACGGGTGCACTTACCGCAAGACTGGTCAAACACACACACAGAACTGCACAAGCATGAAAAAAGCCTGAATGAACTTCAGTGCAAATGTCAATCTTAAATGCGTGAACCAACGCCTTAATGAAACTATAGTATTCTTAATGAAACTCTTACTCATTCCAATAACACATTGTATTGGCAGACTCTAAAGCCTGCGCCTACACAGGAAGCGATTTGTGGGGTCCGCGCCGTGGGGGAGGTTAACGCCTGTGGGTAGAAGCAGCGTTGTGAGTTAAAAATGGAGAAGACTAACTACCTGGGCTCCCGAGGCGGATGCTGAAGTTTACACAGGAAGTCCAGGTGATACCATCAGTTTTACCTTTGGACAATGTGCAAACAATTCTGACCTGGCAGCTGTTGCGACTTGATTCGATATAGCGCCGGTGAATAAGCTGATCTCGCTGGAGCTGAGAAATTTCGAAGATTTGCGCTACATTAAAATTACATTGCACTTAAAATGTAATACCTTTTTAACCTTATCATGTTCTTTGCGAGTTTGAAGTACAATTAAAACTTTTTTCTAACGCTTTTGAAGACCTTATAAGAAACTGTTGACCTTTAAATTTCCCACTTTCATCTCACCTCTTTGGTGAGATGAAAGTGGGAAAGTAAGGCCACTGTAATCGGATTGCCACCTCACTTAGTGTCGTATATCTGCTCTTTGCTGAGACCTTATACCAGGAAATACTGCGCTGGAGCAATCGCATTTGAAGTGTAGCTGTGCCGCGAAGGTCGTTCTTGGGCGTTCTTGGGCGTTCCTCTCTTTAACTCTGGCTTACCGCAATATTTACAGTCTGCTCTTATTCCTCAGGCTTATAATAATCCAACCAGGTCATCTGATTATTATCTTTCTCTGGTCATACCTTAAACTAGAACTGTTCTTAGTGAGCGAGAGCTTTCGTTTGCTGGATCTACATTTTGGAACTCTCTCACTGTATCTGTAAAGTTCTGCTAAATCACTTATGTCACTGTATGACATTAAGTTTCAGCTTAAGACTCACTTAGCTTGAGACTCTCTTATCCTCCATAGGATATCTCTCTGTCTGTCTTACGGACTGATCCCTGCAGGGAGATTGACCTGATTACGGATTGGTTTTAGTTTACCATCGGTTGACGCCTTTGAGCATCATACATCGGCGCTATAGAAGTTGCTAATTACAATTACTAATTACAATTACTAATTACAATTACTAATTACAATTACTTCGTGGTTGGGCAGAAGCTTTTTAATTCACTGCCAATTGCTGTATTTTTTTGGCAACAGAAGTTTTTCATTTCGTTTAGGTCCTTAAATCTCGAACTTAAAACTTATCTGTCTTTACTTTCCTGCCCACCGTATGTATGGCCCACTTTTCCTCTTCCGTCAGACCGAGACAGGGTTTCTCCGCCAGACATGGTTTTTGTGGGCGATCTATATGGAGGGACCATTGCGGTTTGTGCAGTATACGATAGTGGTGGCATAGATGCAGGACTCATGTGCACAGAGCAAGCTTACACACGACGTGTTTAAAGTGGAAAACGAGACAAACAGCATATATATACATATATATATATATATATATATATATATATATATATATATATATATATATATATATATATATATACATGGGCACAGAGACAGATACAGAGAGAGACGTAGACTGAGTTCTAGAATTATAGACCCGAATTCGAAGAGACAGAGAAGCGTAGAGGCACGCTGTCGTCTAATGAGATACAAGGAGGTGCAACTACTGACAGTGTATATAATGATCTTGAGAATTGAATGATCACTTTGAATAAATTATAGGTACTATATTACATGGGTTATATATATAGATCACTCTGAATATATTATATATATATGTTATATATATATATGTGTGTGTATGTGTGTGTGTGTACACACACACGCACACACACACATATATATATTTGGATTTCAATGGACCATTAAAATCTCAAGCAACACTTCTTGTTCACGTATTCGATGCAGGGGACTATTAAGAAGAACTTACCCAAAATTCGCACTTCCTTCCCCCCACCCCGATCACTGTGGATGTCTCTCTCCTTGTAACCCTGCCTCTATTTAAGCACACGTAGGCCTATGTATGTACATATCAACAGCTATTCACACACACGCATTCATAAATACAGTATGCATACACACTATATGTACACAGGTATGTACTCACAATGTCGTCGAGTCTAAAATGAGAACGAGAGACTACAATGCAAACACTACTGCTCATTGTAGCACGAATTTGCATATACTGAGATTCTTAGAATGTCTCATTTAGTGCATATACATATGCACATAATATAATTATATATATATATACACACACAGATATACATATATATATATGTATATTTATTTAGACTATACCTAGGCCTATATCTAGACATACAACAGTGTATATACATCTAAATATAACAATTAATAGTTCTTATACAATTATTTATGTGCAGTTCTGATAACTATCATATTTAGTATATTCATATACAGATCCATAAATATGAGTCTGAGGCTTTTGAAGCGCAGTCGTATTTAATGGTGACTTTTCACATCGTTGATGAAGATTGAACTGTATATAGTGGAAGGACCATGCAGTCTTAAACTTGACTACATAATATACGTTTGTGTGTGACGCATGTACAATAGAAAATTTATTGAGCATGTCTGTTTGCCTATGTCTATGTCTGTTTGTCTGTCTGTCTGTCTGTTTGTCTGTCTGTTTGTCTGTATTCAGCGACACTGTCTGTTTGTCTATATAATTTGTGTTATGGTGTATGTGTCGTTGTATCGGTGCACTGTGTTTATACTATGCTTGTGTAATTACATGCGTGTAGAAAGATATAGAGACAGAGACAGAGAGGCAGCTACATAAAGAAAAAGCGACAGAGATATGGGAACGGGGAGAGCGATAAGGGAGAGGTAGAGGAGAGAGAAAGAGCGAAGGGAGAGGGTGGAGTGGGAGAGAGAGAGGGGTACACATTGCAATCGATCCACTGATGCTATCTCTCTTGCTGTGACCCACATCCAAACATTGTTGGCGTCTCGGGCTTTCTAGGTGGCTGCATGGTCCAAAGCTTTGGAATTTATTGTCCAGTTCTGTTCGTTGTGTCGACTCTTTAATAGGATGTAGATAGATATAGAGACAAAGAGACAGCTACAAAGGGGAGCTGTCTTTAATGTCGCTCAGGTCTTAACTTAAGACTTCCCTAATGTCTTTCTGGTCTTTAAGTTAAGACTTCCCTAATGTCGCTCAGTTCTTAACTTAAGACTTCCCTAATGTCGCTCAGGTCTTAACTTAAGACTTCCCTAATGTCGCTCAGGTCTTAACTTAACACTTCCTTAATGTCGCTCAGGTCTTAACTTAAGACTTCCCTAATGTCGCTCACGTCTTAACTTAAAACTTCCCTAATGTCTTTCAGGTCCTTACTTAAGACTTCGCTAATGTCTTTCAGGTCTTAGCTTAAGACTTCCCTAATGTCTTTCATTCCCTAATGTCGCTCAGGTCTTAACTTAACACTTCCCTAATGTCTTTCAGGTCCTTACTTAAGACTTCGCTAATGTCTTTCAGGTCTTAGCTTAAGACTTCCCTAATGTCATTCAGTTCTTAACTTAAGACTTCCCTAATGTCGCTCAGGTCTTAACTTAACACTTCCCTAATGTCTTTCTGGTCTTTAAGTTAAGACTTCCCTAATGTCATTCAGTTCTTAACTTAAGACTTTCGCATTTCAACTGGACGTAACGGATTTTGACCATGTGCTTCCCCACAGTAACCTGATTTCTGGTTTCCTTGGCCCATAATGGATTTTGCCCATGCTGCTCTAACGGACTTGATTCCTGACTGAGATTTTACTCTCGTTCGTTATCCGACTTCCCAACTCTCCATTAAGATAAGGGTCCCACAATTAGAATGTCTAATGTGTCTGCGTTCTCATTTAAACTCGCATTACAATGCCTCATAGTCGGATAGATATTTGGGTTAATACTTCAACTGTCATCCGAAGACTATAACAATATCTCATTCACCGTCATTGGTATAGCAGTCCATTGGCTTTTAACAGATCTGGGAACATTACTCTGTCTCTCTGTCTCTGTCTCTCTGTCTGTCTCTTTATATATCTCTCTGTTTCTCTTTTCTTTCTGTCTTTCTCAGTCTGTCTGTTCGTGTTTCTGTGTGTCTGTTTCTGTCTGTCTGTCTCTCTATGTATGTCTGTCTCTCTCTGTCTGTCTCTCTCTCTGTCTGTCTGTCTCTCTCTTTCTCTTTCTCCATCTATCTATCTTTCTCTCTCTCTCTATTTCTCTGTGGTGTTTGTGATACTTTGTGTGTGTGTGTGTGTGTGTGTGTGTGTGTGTGTGTGTGTGTGTGTGTGTGTGTGTGTGTGTGTGTGTGTGTGTAAAATGTATGTGGAGACGTAAACATTCGCACAGTCAGACAATGTAGCAGAACATACCCTATATATACGTAATTACGTATACAATGCTGAGCATTCTGTTGGTGCAGACGAGTTCGACAGACGGCGCTCGCGGCAAGGTCTCGTGACGTCATCACAAATTAGCGCAGAATTTTTCTCGGAATTCTAGCAATTAGACTTTTTGGCGCATTTTTAGGGTAATCGCTGTACGGGTCGTGATCTTCGATATGGTTACCACGCAAGGTTCAGCCACGCAAAGGTCAGAGTGAGTGTCAGGCCTATACGCGTGAACACTGATTATATAAAAATATTGAATCAGTTGATATGCATATATCCAGATTATATATAAGCTTAGTATATATATATATATATATAGTATATATATATTGTTTATTCGTGTGTGTATATTTATTGCACCTGGTGCAATGATGATGTGTATAAGTTGTACGCCGTCTAGACTAGTTTTTTTTGCGAGAAATGTAATCTCTATTATTATGGCTCAAAGTTATGACTCCAGGCGTTTGGTATTTGGTCGTATTCGTAGTCTTGAGACTTCTACAGCGCTGAAAGAATCGGATTGGTTGAAACCAGCATAGATTGAGAACATTGATGAAGCCTTTATCATAATAATGTCCAAGACGTCTGTTAACGTCCAAGACGTCGCTTCGATTGAAATCGCAATAAAACTCATGAACCGTTGGAGAAGCCATAGAGATATAGACAATTAGACATGCCATAAACAGAATGGAGAGGAGTATGTAAGAGCAGCTGGGTGCGTGGTTGACGTTGCCAATAGCACCCATGCATGGGCTGCGTGGTTGACGTTGCCAATTGTACCCATATCATATGCATGTCAGGCTGCTGATGTTGATTTGAAACTGAAAGAAGTAGAAATAGCTGGTTGTAATTAAACCTAGTATGCCAGTCTTTGTTATTGCAGACGACATTCTGAGTGACTCTAGTCGAGGGCTCCTGTAAGTGGGACCTCCAGGCAGTTTCACATTATAAATTACACTGGTTTATCGGCACTGAGTGTATAGATATTTGTCACCGAGAAATTGTTTAATTGTTCTATAAGAGACAAATTGTTTTCAACCGTCAATGACCAGAAGCAGAAAGCTAACTAAACCCCCATGGCTTATAATACGACGCTATTAATGAGGCTTAGATAGCCACGTTTCTGGCCCGCATTGTGCCACAGGTGGTGAATGTTGCATAACTGCAGCTCCAATGTGGGCCCACCGGATGTGGCTATCAGGGTGATTTATATCGTCCTGGTAGTCATCATGTTGGCCCAGTTAGCTACATTGGTAAGAGCGTAGGCTGCGTGTCTCATGCGCCTCTGTGAAAGAGAGCATGCGGATCGCGGTTCGCTTCCCTAAGGTGGCTTATTTCAGAAATTTAAATCTCGGGCTATAGCACGGTCCGTGCACGGGGAACTTAAATGGCGTGGCGTCCGTTCAAACAGGCAAGTGTTTATGAATCGTGGCTTCGAGTCATCGACTGCCTACGAATTACAGCAATCTAATCTCTACTATTTATTTATTTATTTATTTATCATCATCATCTTCATCGCTTACTCTCTCCTCCTCCTCTTCATCATCATGATCATCATCTTACAGGCTGAAGATGATGAAGAAAACAACAACAACAACAACAACAACTGAGTAGTTAGTCACCTCGAAGGGGCGCTATATAAATTTTCGAATGAATGAATGAAAAATGGTTTGTCTTAGTCGTTTCCTCTCTCATCCTCCTTCTCCTCCTCCTCATCGTTTTCAGCTTCATCCTCTTCCTTCTCTTCCGTCATCTTCATCTTCATCATCGTCATAACAGTCACTATCATCGCAACCACCGCCGCCGCCATCATCACTTTCAACGCCTTCACCTCCATCTTCATCATCGTCGTTGACCTCATCATCAATCGTCATCATTAATCTTCATCGTCAACTTAATTTTAGATGTTTCAGATTATCCTATGTGGCCCCTTTTCCCGCCCTTCAATTAATCTCTCCCCATGTCACAACACCTGCGAGATGTTCTTGGAATGCGCTATAAAGTATACCCAGATATAAGCTTATATAAATTGCAGATCGGATGAATGTTTATCTGCCAACAAATGACTTGTCAATCTATCTATCCACAGTTTCTATCGCATGCAGCTGTTGTACAGGAATTTCTCCAGTCCACCTAACTCCGCCAAAAGATTTATTTCATGGACCCATTAATATCTGACCGAGCTTTGACACCTATAGGCCTACACTGGCAGGCCTGTATTTTTGGATTAATCGCTGGACCATTAGCCTACATTATAAACATACATTTATAATGTGTTTGCCATGCAGTGTGTGTGACTGAACGTCAGTGAAATTCTTTAAGTCATACTTAAAAATAGCAACAATTCGTTTAAGCTGATACAGGCCTACAGATCGTAATGCATGGTCCATAACAATGTCAATGCAATAATAATATCTACGTCGTCGGGCGTGTATTAGGCGATGATAGTTGCGTGTTTGCTCGCCTGTCGAGGACAGTTGTTCAGTCGAAGCCGGAGGCAAAACTATTTGGCTAACAAAACTCTTCTATACCGGTTGAACTTGTCTCTCGGTGATTTACTCCGAGATTTTTGTTGTTTTTTATATACCACCAGGAGGTACTTTATCAGCCGCTATTTGTGCTTCAATCGAAGAGCGATATATCATCGCAATTTCGAGCACGCAATTCCAAGTAAAATATCGCGCTTAGGTGATAGCTGCGCCACTGCAGTGCCAGTCAAAGCCGGTATAAAAGGGAACAGAAACGCTAATAAGCTTTGTTACGATACAGCTATTCTTCTGTGCTTCACTGTGGCGGTTCTGGTTGGGGGAGCAACCGAGACACCCTGTGCAGCAGAGCAAAGAAATATACTGACAGGAGTGGATGAGACCGAGTCTACAGGGTCGTCAATCTGTTTTGACATGTGGGGAGGGAAGCTGCCTATTCGCAAGTGCACATGCTTCAGTTAAGAAGCCCATATAACAGCCTTGCGTAAGAATCGTAATTATTTAATTGATGCATTAAGCGAAACATTATTCCAGACTTTCACTAACGGGTTGTGATTGATTACAACTAGGCTTACATTTCACGCCCAAAAAATTTAAACAAATTGAACATGCACCTGGTTAGTGTTCAATTTGTTTAATTTTTTTGCACTGCGGCATATAGGTTCGGACTGCCTAATTTTGTTGACACAGCTTAAAAAAATTTGTGGGAGGGAATTCTTTCGCGTTCCGTCCCCACGCTAAAAAGTGGGGAGGGAATTCCCACACTTCCCTCCCCAGGATTTACGGCCCTGGATCGAGACACATGGTGCATTGGATCATTTAAATAAATTTAGAAGAAAAATGTCTGGCTAGGCACTTGTTGTTGGTTAAATGTTTTTTATTTCTCTACTTTCCTGCCAGTGATAAAAACATGACGAATGGTTCTGTGATGGTGATTAGTAATCACAGTGATTACTAACCAGAGAAAAATCATGAACTTGCGTTCTTTGAGATTGAAGCTTAAGATACGCCTGTTTCGAAGTGCTTAAACAGTCATCACTGTTCCTAATTACTGTTCTTAATCACTGTTCTTAATCACTGTTCTAAATCAGTGGCGTAACTAGGGGTTCGCGCGCCCGGGGGCAAGAAGTTCCCCCAAATTTTTTTTCTTCCTTCCGCCAAAATTTCTGATGACCTTTTTTTTCCATCTTTTTCCTGAAGAAAAATCGTTAAATCTCAGAATTCACTGTTCTAAATCACTGTTCTTAATCACTGTTGCTTAATCACTGTTGCTTAATCCCTGTTGCTTGATCCTTGTTCTTAATCACTGTTCTTAACCACTGTTCTTAATCACTGTTGCTCACTGTTGCTTACTCACTGTTCTTAATCACTGTTCTAAATCACTGTTCTTAATCACTATTGCTTAATCCTTGTTCTTAACCACTGTTCTTAAGTCACTGTTGCTTACTCACTGTTCCTAATCACTGTTCTAAATCACTGTTCTTGATCACTATTGTTTAATCCCTGTTCTTAACCACTGTTCTTAAGTCACTGTTGCAATACTCACTGTTCCTAATCACTGTTCGAAATCACTGTTCTTTATCACTATTGCTTAATCCCTGTTCTTAGCCACTGTTCTTAAGTCACTGTTGCGTAATCACTGTTCTTAATAACTGTTGCTAAGCAAATAAGTAAGTAAGCAAGCAAGTAAATATGTAAGTAAGAATATCCTTTAATAGACCAATAATTAGGGTATGGCAGAATCTTGATCCGGAAATCGGTTTTGGGCCGGATTTTGCCCCAGACCAATTAATCGGAATCGGCGCATCCCAGGACAACAAATCCAAACACCAATGAAAGTAATATTTTTGACCAAAAGCAATTTCTTTTTTAATTAATATAAAAATGGTTGCCCCTTTTGGTGAACTCCTGCGATGATCTTTAATCTTTATCATTGAAATTCCGTGTAAAATAATAACATTTGTTTCAATTACATCTCGTGAGAACATACAATGATTTTGATTTTTTATTTCTGCGGTCGCGAAGTAACAAACTTGCCTAGAACCAAATAAAAATAAATATTGCCGAATAATTCGGATCCAATCCGGAATCGGCAAAGAAGCAGGCCAACTATCCGGGTAAAACCCCGGAATTCGGAAATCGGCAAAATGCCAATCGGTCACGCCCTACCAATAATGCTAACGGCACTTTGATGCACAAACAACATAGCGTGTTTCCGATTTCGAAAGTAGGCCTACGTTTGATTCGATGCAAACAAGACCCTTACGAGAGCCCTCGATAGGAGATTTCCAACAACCCAGCTAGTGCTTAAACTCATTGAACGGCTCAAAAGAAAGATGGAGAGCCGCGAGAGCGTTAAGATGCGATATATAGACGACGAGTAGAGTACTAAGAGTAGCTCCATAAATCGGACTCGATCTCGAATGCGCTTGACTTCCCAGAACGTGTACTGGCATCGTATATCTATTACGTAAAGCAGTCGTGCATTAACTTCTTATCTCGGTAGTAACTGTTGTGTAAGTAAGGGAAGTTCCGAATGCGATGATACCGACTTCTGGTCGTTTCCGTGAATCCTTTTCTCTGCAGAGTCCAGTGGTTAGTGCCACGGCCTATTTTGGGGATCTTTGTTTCATAATTTTACAGAAAAGAGAAACCACTTTAATGAAAATTATAAATTTGTTTTATTCATACTAGAGCAGTACCAATAGTTATATTCACTGAAATTTATAGATATTAGTGTTCTTCGCTTGTTCTTTTCTTCAGACTAGACCAGTAGCACTCAGCAGGGTGAGAATTGTCGGGGGGTTGGGGGGTTCTACGGGGGGGGAAGAAGGGGTTCAGCACCCCAGTCCTTTTTAGGATCCCATAGTAAAGTCTACATTTCACACCCGAACTGCACATAAATCAACGTCTACCCCCCTCCCCAGTTATTTTTTTTACAATTCCCATACTGACACTCAGTAACAACAGTATTCACTTAAAGTTACAAAAAAAGTTATTCAGACTATAGAACAGTGACAATGGTTATTCACTGAAATTTAATGATCTAAATTCTGAAGAATGTTGTAATTTCTTTGAAAAACTACTCTGCATAAAATTCAAATGTTTCTGGATCCGGCTCCACTTGACGTGTAGGAGTTGATAGAAAATGTGCAACACATGGTCTTGGATCGAACTTGGCTGTGGTGACACCATTGAGTGAAATAGCAAGACGATCGTTTACAGTATCCATGGTCATAGATAAGCGATGTGGTGATCCGATAACTTGGTGCACTTGGCTGTCAGAGGGAGGTCAGAGGTTCAAATCCCCGACAGGGCAGAAGACTGTGCGAGATTTCGGATTTATTTAGGTCCTCTAGCAAACCCAGCTATATTGCTTACACCGAAACTTCCGAAAGTGTCCGTTTTAACGTCTGCTGTCGGTGGGATTATTATTAGAGGGAAAGGGAAAGGGCTGGGCACAAGCCGTCATGTGCTGAGGCCGGGAAAAGGGAAGCCGCTAACACCCAGTTGAGAATTGTAGAAAAAGAATGGGGTTGGTCAGACTTTAATCCAAGTGGAGTTGAATATTTTATCTGTATTTTACAAACTGATGTCAACGAAATTTGAAAGTTGCAAATTTCACCGCTATCAGGTTTGCAGGTCAGACTCGTATGAAAATCAATTCCTTTGCTGAGAAAATTCAGAAATGCATTAGAAAGTTTATAAAGTGATGACATCACCAAATTTCTTAGTATACAATTCACACGTTCACAATAAACCAGAACATTACTTTATTAGTAACCTGCGAAGTGAACTGTGAAAGAAAATGTTAAAAATTAAAATAATGTGCACAATATAAACAGTTGATATGAAAACCTGAAAAACTAGTTAACACTTATCTTTATCACAAATTTAATGCAAGAGAAAACATGAAAATCATTTTTGATTTTGAAATGCGTTACTGACCAATAAGTAGAAAGTAAAAACAGAAAATCATAAAATACCGGTACAGTGCAGAACTAAAACCAAAATGTAGATACTTATGTTGAAGCCTGATGCAGTAATCAAACAGTTTACTGCCATGTTTTCTTTCAGCGTGTTTGTTGGAAACACCTGTGATCTTATATCTGAGGCCCCATGCATGTCTCCCTGACAGCAACCAATTGACAACATATTATTTTTGCAGCATTCCAGCTGCTCAGCGGTGGGCCGTTAATTGTGGACTTGGTTTGATATAGCGCCGGTGAATAAGCTGGTCTCCCTCTCGTGGCTTTCGTGGGCGCCGAGAAATTTTCGAAGATTTACATTACATTACATTACAATAATAATTACAATCATGCAGGAGTTTAAACCTGTGCGATACCATCTCCATGCGAGTTCATTCCATGCGCAAACATTCATTCCATACATGAAACTTCATTCCATGCGTAAAAACTCATCCCATTCTTAAAAATTCATCTCCTGCGTAAACTAAACATTCATCCCATGCGTAATTCTTCATCAAATGCGTAAACATTCATTCCATGCGTAAAACATGCGTACACACATGCGTCTCATGCGTAAACTTCATTACTTGGGTAAAAATTTATTCTTGCATAAACTTCTTCCACTTTTTCCAATCCTGCCCAGCTGGAGACACCATGCATCGATTTTGGAATTGGATCTTCAGTTGAGCGTGGCATAATCCTTGCCTCGTTGATAGTGCTTTGAGTTGGCGCCTATGCGCAAGATGGCTTCCAAGACTTAGCAATCTCAGAAAAATGCAGAGTTCACGATTTCCATAACAGTTATTCAGACCCTATTTTCATTGTGTGAAAAAAAACTGATTTTGACGCTTTGAAACCGAACTGACAATGAACGAAGTCTTACGCACGAGATAAATTTTACGCGTGGATGAATGTTTATACATGGGATGAATTTTTACGCATGGGATGAATTGATGAATTGTTACGCATGAGATGAATGTGTATGCATGAGATGAATGTTTACGAATGCCATGGATGAATGTTTATGCATGGTATCCATTAGAAGCCTTCTCTGTTGCATTTCCGCAAGGAGGTCGTGGTTTTTTTGGATGTCACCTATACACGAGCGTCATTCGAAACTTGTTGTCACCTGATTTTGGTTAGCGAGAAACGCTTTTCACAGGTTTATAGGAAGTGCTTTCTCTCTCTGTTTCTGTCTCGGTCTCTGTTTTCTCTCTCTCTCACTCTCTCTGTCTCTGTGTGTGTCTCTGTGTGTCTCTGTCTGTCTGTCTCTGTGTCTCTGTCTCTGTCTGTCTGTCTGTCTGTCTCTGTCTTTGTCTGTCTCTGTCTCTATCTCTGTCTGTCTGTCTCTCTGTCTGTCGGTCTGTCTGTCTGTCTGTCTGTGTCTCTCTGTCTCTGTCTCTGTCTCTCTCTCGCGCGCTCTCTCTGTATATATATATACATATATATACATATATATGCATATACATACTGTATATATTGTTGCCAGAAAACAGGGCAAGCGGTGATTTACCTGCGTTCAGGTGGTGGCACGTGTCTATAATTGACATGCACTTGTAGACGGGACCTTTTGGACTTCTTGCGATTAACTGATGGCTACCTGAGCTGCTTCTATGATGCATACTGTTAGTGTTTGTGTTAGGTTAAGGAAAGGCTACTTACTTGCTTATCTACTTACTTGCCGCCTTCCTTCATTGCTTACTATATAGGCCTATATTAGATGTAATGTAGTTGGCCTCTGATCAAGTGTAATGATTCACATGTAATAACTTGTGATCATTTAATACAATGAATTGTAATATACTTCGGTGTGTCAGTTTGAAATAATAAACGAAAATTATTATTATTATTATTATTATTATTATTATTATTATAATTATTATTATTATTATTATTATTATTATTATTATTATTATTATTATTATTATTATTATTATTATTATTATTGTTATTGTTTGTTAGTGTTAGTGTTATTGTTATTGTTAATTTGTTGTTATTGTTATTTTGTTGTTGTTGTTGTTGCTGTGTAAGTTTAGCAAGCGTTCTTCTGCCACAAGGAGTGACCACAGAGCCAAGCACTCGCTAGTAACATGAGTGACTTTTAGAGTTCTACCATTCCTCAGGGCGGATGTTACAATCTGTCACCCCGGGCCAATTGTTCTTGCCAGCCCTAATATTTATGTTCCAACGTCTTAACTTCAACTAATACTATAATTATAATTATTTGTTCTCGTTCTCGTTTTTGACCACCCCTCAGCAGCTGATGTGACAATCTGCCGCCCCTGGGCCAAACGTTTAATTATAATTTTTACATTAAATTTAATGTTTAATTTTTAAGATTTTCCGTTATCTGAAATAAGCCGCCATAGGCCATGCCCTCATTTGTTTCTGTAGTAAAGCCGCCACTGCCATTCATTGGTGTAAGTCGTTGAACTTGTATAATGAGATAGTTTTGGGTTTCAGAGTTGGAGTATTATTTGGAGTGTATAATATTATAGAGTGGAATAAGCTTAGAAGTGTGTGAAGCAATAGTTGGAGTGTATAGTTGAGAGGCTATGAAAACAGAGTTTAACAGACAAACAGAATAAAAATCGTAAAGAATCCTATCTCTATGGTGGTAGATACATAGAAGTGACGTGACGAGCTTCTAAAAAACGACAAAGCCGAGTTGGTCCTCTCACGAACAGTTTCTTTGGCGCCACACAACGATAGAGTCTACAATTGCTTGCACGCATGCATACATGAAATGACGAGTTTAGCATAGCTAATTCTTATATCATCGTCAGTTTGGTCACCTACTGAGATTGGTATCATTGGTTACATAGTGAGAATGATCTCGGTTGGTCACAGAGAATGATCACATACCGAGTGCCCTCTCCTCTGGAAACCGGACTCGGACCTCCCTCGGACTACTCTTTTGGACAACCCCTCTGACTAGACGCAGCGCTCGTGAATAAGCTGGTGCCCTGCGCTTGGCTTTCGAGTGGCGCTTTAGAAGTTTGGAGATTACGATTACGACGAGTGGAGACTCCTTATGATAATTATAGTGGAGGGAATAATGGAGGAAACGAGAACGCGACGAAGATGCTGCCAAACTGGATGATGGAAGACAGTAAACTGTATAGGAAGAAACGCACTGTCGAAAGGAGTGGCTCCATTTCACTCGGTTCTTTATCAAGTCTAGTGCTCCTTTGAAGTGTTGATGTTATGTCCTAATTTATGTTGTCTATATCCTGCACACTCTTGGCCTGCCTTTATTTCTCTTTCCTTCGATCAGGCATGCAGTGGGATCAATTGGCAGGCATGCTCTCGACATGACCAAACCATCGGAATCTTCGCTGAACGCTGTTTAGATGCCTCGGAACCGCCTTCTATCGTCATAATTTCTCGTCTTCTGTAGTCATGAAATATCTGCATTTAAGCCAACATTCATGCGCCTCTAGGGGATGGAAGTCTTTGAGTTTATATCATCATCATCATTTGGCGGCGATGAGTACAAATAAATGATCTCCATTGTCCTCGGTCGTTTGTCAAGTCCATTGCTCCCTTAGTGTTAGTCCAAATGATGTTGTTTTTATATACCAGAATGATGTTGTTTTTATATACCAGAAATTAACAGATGTTTTTTTTCGTTTTAGGAAATGACATGTCAAAACCTCGGCATCCTATGTTTACAATTGTCACTTGTCATGGCGTCCGTCATTGGGAGGACTCTACCAGCCGACACTAAGCCACGTATGTCAAGACATTCCTTACCTTCGAGCTTCCACGTAGAAGCAGAACACACACACATGCACACGCACACACACACACACACACACACACGCACGCACGCACGCACGCACGCACGCACGCACGCACGCACGCACGCACGCACGCACGCACGCACGCACACACACACACACACACACACACACACACGCATGCCTGCTTGCTTCCTTACTAACTTACTGAGCCTCTATAGACTTGCACTTATAGATGAGACCTTTGGGACTTCTTGCGGGAAACGGTTGGCTACCTCAGCTGTCTATCTTGCACTGTGAACGTTTGTGTTAGGTCAAGGACAGGTTACTTACTTGCTTATCTACTTGCTTGCTTACTTACTAACTTACTTAATTACTTACTAAGCCTGTGATAAATGTAATTGGCTCCTGATCAAGTGTAACGATTGACGTGTATAAGTTTAGCAAATGTTCCTCTGCGATATGGAGTGAGCACAGCATAAACTAACACGCACAGAGGCAGCCAGCCAGACAGACAGACAGACACACACACACACACACACACACACACACACACACACACACACACACACACACACACACACACACACACACACACACAAGAAACATCCACAATTAACCGTTATTCGTACTATATGCAATTTTGCTGTGAAAGATGAGCTTTTAGAGAAAATGACACAGTGTGATTCTCCTTACATATTTCATATTAGTTACAGTTACAGTTATAGTTAATGGTTTCTTATTTTAGTTATAGTTACAGTTATAGTTAGTATTATTTTTTCGTTATAGTTATAGTTACCGGATTTGTATTTTAGTTACTACTTAGAGTTACAATAAGGCTACGTGAAATTGTCTACAGTCGCAGAAGCTGTGTATATTAAGACGCGTCAAACAATTTGCTTTGAGCTTCGAAAGGCTTTGAAGAACGGGTGCATTCAGCTTTACGAACACATGTTAGCCTTGATGCTAAAAATTCATCAGTTCTGATAATGAGGGGTAGCCATTCCAGAGTGATGTGCTACGCTATTTTTAATTATTGTTTTCGCTTTGAAAAACAAAAAATAAATTACCCTTACGATAATTGTATAAGCTGTAACAACACTCAATATCTTAAATGTATTATCTCAGTCTCGTATTTGATGCACTTTTATTAAATACAGGACAGGTAGAAATATTTCTATATAATGGCACCTGGAAAGAACCAGAGACGTTGTAAAACCCGCAAAGTCACCAAACACATTGAAAAACATAAAACTGCCATTGGCACATTGGTCTGATAATTTTACTGCATAGGCCTACTAATAATTATCTCAAGGGTTTTGATTGTCTTCGCGAGTTCCCTTCTATACACCTCTTCCTATCATTCTCTGCAGCGCAGACTTCTTTGTAAAAAATGTAGGTGGGTGGTGATACTTGAGATGATTGAGTAGATTAGTCGTGTTTTTACCGGCTGTGAGCCGAGAACATAACTTTCCCTCATTAACACCAGACCGCTAAAGATGCACAAACTTTTATTTGTGATTGTTTCGTACTTGAAATGACTCCAGGCAGCATTCTCACAATTGGGCCTCTTAAGATCTTTGGAGACATTTTGACTCCAAGATTACTATGACTGCTAAGTTTGCGAATTTGCGCTGGTCAATCTGGGTCGCAATCGAAATAGAAACGTTGACAAAATAACTAACTTTAATAAAATGCGTCACTATTACTGGATTAATTGGCAAATCCAAAATCCGGGCCGAACATATAGGTTATTAGTTGTAGCGCATTTTCACGTTCTCATGTTTGTCGATATTAAACTTTTTTTATTGACGAAAATAACGATGAATTTTCGTTAGTGCTATTGTCGTTATAGCTATAGTTATAGTTAATTATATTGTTTAGTTAGTTATAGTTATCGTTAACGAAATCATTTTATTTTCGTTAACGAACATTTTCGTTACCGTTATCGTTAACGAGAATCACACTGAAGTGACATAGTGCGGTATAGTAGCCGCTCTAGACGTCCTTTTTGTCTGTTGGCGCTTATAACAGTAACTGTTGTCTGTCAAAACTGTCCATCTTTAATACTGTGAACGTTTGTCTTGTGTCAGTTAAAGGCTACTTATCTGCTTACCTACCTACTCTTGTTTCTTGTTTGCTTACATGCTTACTGACTAGGCGTATACGATAAAGTAATAGACTTCTAATCAATTATAATGATTGACATGTAACGATATGTCTTCAATAGGACAATTTGTTCGTGCAATGGGAGGGGTAAGCTCGTGGCTGCGATAAAAACGGGCCATAGAATGGCTCCAACAGGGCCAATTGGTCCGGGCTACACACTGAGAAGGGCCTCAAGCTATGAGAAACTCTGTTTCTTAATTTTTAACATTTTAATTGATCTATTAAACTGCAATTCCCCGCACTTTTCAAGTCTATAACACGATCGTTGACTTCGGCGGCTTTGCCTTTTATGGGCTGTCTGTATCAGTCACAAGTCGATACATTGAACAGTGGTGGGCTTATGGTGTTCACGCTTCGATACCAAGGCCTCGTTACTGCGGTGTCACAGGCCTCAGTGGATCCCTGAAGGGTCCCGTGGTCGTAAGTGCCTCCTTAGAGACGGTTGACTGACTCACCGTGGTCGTACATCAAACGAAAAGGTCGCTGCGCTGTTTCACGATGTTTACACTATACAGTGTAATAATAATTTAAGGTATTGAAACGAAACGGGCCAGGGAACAGTGATGGGGCAGGATTTACCCTTTGCTGCTTTGCTGAGATGAAATTTAAGCAGTTTTCTAAACCACAATGATCAGGCAGCATAAATTGAGCATGACTGCTTTTTTTATAGCATTGCAGAGGTGGAGGTGTTGGCAGCTTTTTATTGGTGCGCTGGGCGATTTACGACTCATTATAATTCACTTTAGAAATCAATTATGTAGTTTCGAAAAGGCCTTACGTGAGGTTTGCTGTCGGTGTTGACCTCGGAGATAAATACGGTGGAAGTGATCGCGATGAACTCTCACTTATTTACTGTCTGTTCCTCTAATAAGATATTACTTGATACTTCCAGGTCTTGTTTTCAGGTCTTGTTCCTTTAATAAGGTGTTGTTATTTGATACTTCCAGGCCTTGTTCCACCAGAAATAATCGATGGTCCAAATTTCCACGAGTTTTTTCAAATCAACAACGACCGAAAAGATCTTCCGTGCTATGCAACAGGAACTCCACCGATTGTGTAAAATAAGCTTTTTTTCTATATAAATCAGTCTAACTGCATAGCAATCAATCAATCGATCGAGTGATCAACCGGTCAGTCAGTCAGTCAGCCAGCCAGCCAGTCAGTCAGTCAGTCAGTCAGCCAGCCAGTCAGTCAGTCAGCCAGTCAGTCAGACAGTCAGACAGTCAGTCAATCAGAATTTATATAGCGCCCCTGCACGGTCCTTACTCAGAGGCGCTCCCGAGGCAGGCCAGGCGGAAAACGTAGTTTTGAGCAGCAAATGCAATTCTTCATCGGATCTAATCTCATCTTCATAATTTTATAGCGCATTTGTGACAACACAGAAAGCGTCAATTGATGTCAAACAGTAATCAGAAATAATAAAACCTATTGTCGCTGGAACCTATCGACACAACTCTGAGTGGCGCTATGGAAATATTCAATATTATACAATTATAATACAAAACCATTTGAGAGGTCAAGCTGAAATCCCAAAGGTCGTGTTCGCCATGCAGCAGCATGCCGTCAAAGACGATATTCGAGTCGGCAAACTTGAAATGACCAAAAACTAACAATAAGCTTAGTTGTAGAATTCCTCCCAGGGAAAGTCTCACTAGTAATATCCGGTTTCAATGGTATATGCGGTAGCGTGCTGGGACTATTCCAACGAGCGCTGCTTATCACCTGCTGGTCGGTCCGCTCGATTGACACTGGACAAGTTGTTCTCGCGTTGTTCTTACTTGTACCACAAATTCGGATTTACTGATATTTCTCGCGTAATAACGGAAATAATTTTTAAAAAATAATGAATGAAATTAAAATTAAATGAACGATGATGTTTCTGTGACTCGATAGGTATAAATGGCTTTTTAACGACGCAGAGCTCCATTCGGGGGATCTAATAAAGATGGTGGAGGGTCGGCTGCACATCAACAACCCAACGAGCGACATGGAAGGCTACTACCAGTGTTTGGCGTCGAACGAGGCGGGCGTTGCCATCTCCAACATCACATTCCTTCAAGCGGCAGGTACTTGAACTTCTAGAAACCTAGGACAATGATACGCTCCATTGATTGATCAATTGGCATCTTTGATTGATCGTCGTTCACTTCAGTTTCAATCAATCAATCAATCAATTTCGTTTATTCACAACACCAAGCTGACAGGTCGCAACTTGTTACAGGTAACAGATAGGAAAAATTGTCTAAGCTCTGACAGTTAGTTATTAAATGGGTTGAGGTAGCAAATATTATCTCTGCTCTAAGTTTATCAAATTGTTCAGCAAGTGCAAAAGGTTACAAACCGTAAGTCACTGCAAATCTCTATAAAATCACTACACTATATACACTAACACTACACTAATCGCTACAGATTATAATTATTAAAATACACCAAAGATCACTATGCAATAAATCACTACACTGAAAATCCATTGCAAGTCACTACAAAATCACTACACTGCGAATCACTATGATACACTACATATCACTGTAAAATCTTTACACTACAAATCACTATGCTACACTACAAAACTATACAAAAATCACCACACTGCAAATCACTACAAATTACTACTGAAATCACCACACTGCAAATCATTACAAATTACTACTAAAATCGTCACACTGCAATTCATTACAAATTGCTACAAAAAAACCCACGCTAAAAATCACTGCAATTTACTACAATAATCACCACAATGCAAATCACTACAGTATCACTAAACTGTAAATCACAACAAAATAACTGCACTGCAAATCACAAAGCTACTATGCTACAAATCACTAAAAGAAATTACTACAGTGCAAATCACTGCACCTACGCTAAACGACGTTGCAATGAAGCGACACCCACCATAGACAGGACTTGATCAGGCTACATGTACATGTATGTTGACATTACATTCCACTTACAGTATACGCTCTTTTTATACGTAGCTGGGACGCACCGAGAGAAGTTGAGCAGCGGCGAGCCCGGTTATTTAGTACCGTCTATATGGGATATCGTTTGTCCCAGCTAAGCATTCCATCCACATGAGGTCCGTAACTGAATAAAAAAGACAAGTTGGATGGTTAAAAAGGTGACTTGTCGATGAACGGTCCTATGTGGCCCTTTGTGTGGAGCCAGATTTCGACCACAGTACCAGAACCAGTACCAGGGAGGATAATCTAGACAAATGTATGTGTAGACAAGTGCGTGGGCGTTTCATGTATACTTACCATTGCTTACCATTATTTACCTGCATATCCGCCGAGTGGTCTAGCCTTACCAAATGATTTGTCGATTGTTATATGTAGAACTCACTTCGGAATTTGCCAGTGGGATTTATACGATCATCAGTCTTGTAGGTTGCGTTAAATTAGAGAAAAGCGAATTTTTAAGCTCTACCCGTCCCATATATGAGGCAGCCGTGGGTATACAATAGTGTAGGCGGCTTCATTTTCTTAGCCTAGGCATTATTCATTCCGAGAATTTATATAGCGCCTCTTCGGGAAACCTACTCAGAGGCGGATGTTATAATATACTTAGTAACATCCTACTTACATGCATACGAGGGCGGTTGTCAATCAACTGCCTTGCCGTCCAATCTTCCTAGCCACAGAGCATGGCCAGTGTACTTGTAAGAGTGGGGCTGAATTTGGGCGCAAGTGGAGCAGAAATCTCGACACCGATTTTTGCCGTGGCTGGGATTTGAACCTCTGACGCCAGCCATGTGACTGGACTATCCTGTACGAAATGACGTTACTGTATTAATAATAATAATAATAATATCTTTTCTTTAATAAGCGCCTGACAAACGCACTGCGCTGTACATTTACATGTTATGCAAATTAAATCTTAACTACTAACAGAACAGACAGCTCAACGTGCAGCCTACAAAGCATATCCGCCCAACGTCCTCGGTACCTCTCGGTCAGATGTTATCAATGCGCCACGGGCCCCCCCCCGTGGGCCCACGTATTTCTCTTCTGTCCATATAGTCCTTCCCACAGCTGCAATGTACTGATTAAACCCATTGTCACGATGACCTTGTTTTCTCTTTTCAAGTGTTCGATCCTCTATCGCATCGAGAGCGCAAGTCGATTCTCCCCATGTCAGTCAAAGAGTTTGATCCCGTGGTGCTTCCGTGCAACCACATCACCAGGAGTGTTCCACCTGCTGAGGTCACGTGGGAGATATCGACAGACGGTGAAAACACCTATTGGAGGTTCCAACTCGGCGACCGAGTAACGCAGGCTCCAAATGGCAAGTACAAAATCTCTTAACCGTTGACAGCATAGTGTTGTTTTCGTTAACGAAAAGCTTCGTTAATGAAAACTAAAGGTTACACTTAACTAAAACTAAAACTAGAGGGAAAACGATTAACGAAATAAAAACTGAAACTAATGCAGTCGAAACAAATAATAACGAAAACACATAACGAAAACCTAAACGAGAACACACAACGAAAACCTAGCGTCTTAAGATATTCAATGTCTTTGGATATACGCGTTCTAATAATAAGTAGTTTTTCGTTAATCTTCCGATCTTTGGAATTTTATCAGATGTCGGAACTAAATTTAGGTGGTAGACCTAAAACTAGTGGAGTATAATGGGGCTATTTTAAGCATCGATTAGGAACAAATTGTAGCAAGTGCATCGTCTTTGGTACGAAAGCTGTGTGCGGGGAAAGAATTGCCGACCACGGCGAAATAACTAAAACTAAAACACCTAGCATGTGAAACTAATAATCACTTAAACTAAAACTTGGCGAAATAACTAAAACTAATAATAACTAAAACGCCTAGCATGTGAAACTAATAACTTTAACTAAAACGTCTAGCATGTGAAACTAATAATCACTTAAATTAAAACTTGCAAATAACTAAAACTAATAATAACTAAAACGCCTAGCATGTGAAACTAATAATAACTTTAACTAAAACGTCTAGCATGTGAAACTAATAATCACTTAAACTAAAACTTGGCGAAGAAACTAAAACTAATAATAACTAAAACGCCTATATATATATATTCGTTTAATGTGAATCAGCCTAGCATGTGAAACTAATAATAACTTTAACTAAAACGCCTAGCATGTGAAACTGATAATAACTGAAACTAAAACTTGGCGAAATAACTAAAACTAATAATAACTAAAACACCTAGCATGTGAAACTAATAATAACTTTAACTAAAACGCCTAGCATGTGAAACTAATAATAACTGAAACTAAAACTTGGCGAAATAACTAAAACTAATATTAACTGAAACGCCTAACATGTGAAACTAATAATAACTGAAACTAAAACTCGAGGCAAAACTAAAACAACACTAATTGATAGTATATTGGTCCATTCCATCATGCAGCACTTGACGTTCCGACCGATTACAGGTTCGATCCTGTTAAGTGGGATAAAAGCAGTGACCGTTCCAGGTGTTTGGAAAGTGGGAAAGCAAGCAAAGTCCCACATTCTGAAGACCAATCTTCTCTGATCGTTTGACCATAGGCAAGACTTTCACAGACGAAACACTCGCTTATAAAACGGACGACACCCCACACTTTCACCTGTTCCTTAACTTTGTTCCAAGCAGCTTTTTAGCGCCATTGGCCAAATATGAAATTCGACTCGCCAAAATTGCTTATTTATTAAAATTACTTCATTACGGAAGCAACCTCTGTGGATGACACTGTGATGATGACGGTGATGATGATGATGATGGTGATGGTGATGATGATGATGACAACGACGACGATGAATAATGTGAACAAATGTTTTGCATATATAATGAGCACAGGTGTTCCTTAGGTTGATATATATATATATATATAATGTGTATTCGATTGTTAAGCGTTTTAGTCTTAGGCCTTTGTTGCGCTGTCGGCTCGTGGGCGCTTGGCCTAAAGTAGCCTAAACTTTGGCTGACGATAGATTCTCTACACGTGCAGTTAGCGCGCCAAACTTAGAAACTGCTGATGACAGTGAATTTGAACATATACAGTGTAGTAGTTGGTTTAATGCAGTAGAGAGCTGTATGTTAGAAGTTACCGTTGAGTGGTATTGATAAGAACTTTGATTGTTACGTTTATGAAATGACTGTGTTTTGAAGAAAGGAGAAACATTCAAAGAACTGTGTCAATTTAATTCTTAAACAGTTAGAAGACGTTGAGCAATTTATATGTAGAGATAAGGAAGTTCTTGAGGTAGGTCACAACTAAGAAAGAAAAGAGTTGGTGACATATTTGGTGGCAGCGGTGGGATTCGAAACAACGTCTGGGATTCGAAACAACGTCTGGGATTCGAAACAACGTCGACTGGTGAATACGCATTCATATCATTGGTAAATCTACGACAACGAAAGCCTCAACGACAAAGGTATAAAAGTTTGTTGTTATCAAACAAAGAACAATCCCCAATACTTCAAACACAAAAGAAAACTCGTGTTTTCAAGAAAGGACAGCACTGAAGTAAAGAAGTAAGATGGAGAAATTAAGTGTCAAAAAACAAGCAGAACTGAAGAAGATGTCTTCTGAAAGATTAAAACAGCGCTTGTTAAAGGCTGGTTTTGAAGAAGAGAAACTGAAAGATATGTCACGTGAGGACATGTTAGAAGCGTTAGCTGAAGTCTGGCTTAAAGAAGAAGCAGAAGAAGAAGGTGCTGTCGGCGGTGTTGTGGAAAAGGTTATTGAAAAACCGCCTGGACTTATGTCTATGGAGATGATGATGCAGTGGATGATGATGAAAGAAGAAAGAGAGGAGAAGAAGAAGAGAAAGAAAGAGAGGAGAAACGAAGAGAAGAAGCAGAGACGTATAAGACAAGAAGAGAAAGAAAGAGAGGGAGAAACGAAGACAAGACGAGAAAGAAAGAGAAAGGAGAAAATGCAAGAGAAGAAGCAGAGCTTCAGACAAGAAGATAAAGAAATGCGACAGGAAGAATTACGTCTTCAAAGAGAGAAAGAAGAATTGCAAAAGCAGCAATTTGAGATTCAATTAGAGCAATTGAGAAAAGATAGAGAAGATGCTGAAAGGAGAAGATTAGAGCAGATGATTGAATTTGAAAGGGCGCGGAAAAGTGACGAAGAGATACGTCAGCAACAGATTGAAGAGAAGAGACTACGTGAAGAAGAAAAGGAAAAAGTGCGAATTTCAGAGTTGGAGCGAGCAGAAGAGGTTAAACAAGAAGAACTGAAATTACAGAAAGAAAGTATGGAGAAGGCGGAAGAGGAAAGACAAGAACGTTTAAAGTTGGAAAAAACAAAAATAGCATTAAAAGAAAGCACAACTCCAAGAGGAGAAGCAAAATAGAGCAGCGCAAGAATTGATTGGACTGATGGACATCAACAGACATTTAATTTAACTTAAAGATGCTGTACGCTCTAAAGTTATTTTATATGTTTTTGATGTTGGAAAACCTTTTAATTTATACTGTGATAGCAGTGATTTTGCAGTAGGAGCAGTTTTAACACAGATGGATGATAAAGGAATAGAGCGCCCCTGTGTCATTTATAAGTCAGAAGTTGACTGATACCCAGAGGAGATGGGCAACTGTGGAGAAAGAAGCCTATGCTATTGTTTGGGCTATAAATAAGTTAAAAGAGATAATCATTGGATCTAAAGTTCACATCTTTACAGATCACAATCCTTTAACTTATCTGACTGAATCTATGTCTAAGTCTGCTAAACTGGTGCGTTGGGCTTTAGCACTGCAAACTTTGATGTAGTTAATTATAAGAAAGGACGATTAAATGTTGTAGCAGATTGTTTATCTAGATTATAAGATTGTTTATTTTACTGTATTATATAGTATTAAGTTTATTGCATAATTTAGTACCTGATGATTTCGCAAATTTTTAAGTTTAATTTGCTCAATCCAAAGAAAGGAAGGGAGGTAATGTGAACAAATGTTTTGCATATATAATGAGCACAGGTGTTCCTTAGGTTGATATATATATATATATAATGTGTATCGATTGTTAAGCGTTTTAGTCTTAGGCCTTAGTTGCGCTGTCGGCTCGTGGGCGCTTGGCCTAAAGTAGCCTAAACTTTGGCTGACGATAGATTCTCTACACGTGCAGTTAGCGCGCCAAACTTAGAAACTGCTGATGACAGTGAATTTGAACATATACAGTGTAGTAGTTGGTTTAATGCAGTAGAGAGCTGTATGTTAGAAGTTACCGTTGAGTGGTATTGATAAGAACTTTGATTGTACGTTTGAAATGACTGTGTTTGAAGAAAGGAGAAACATTCAAAGAACTGTGTCAATTTAATTCTTAAACAGTTAGAAGACGTTGAGCAATTTATATGTAGAGATAAGGAAAGTTCTTGAGGTAGGTCACAACTAAGAAAGAAAAGAGTTGGTGACAAATATGATGTTGGATGGTGTTTGTCGTGGTCGTGTGGGTGAGAGTATATTGGTGTTTAAATTTGAATGAATGCATTTGTTCTTTCGTCAATCAATCGGTTTATGAGCTAGTAATTCGGTCAGCAGGTCATGCTCCTGTCTGTTCAATCAATCAATCGATCAATCGATCGATCGATCGATCGATCGATCAATCAATCAATCGATCGATCGATCAATCAAGCAACCAACCAGCCAATCAATAGGTCACACACGTCATGACTGTTTTTCTTTTGTAGGCAGCCTCGTCTTCAGTTTTGTACGGAAGAACAACAGCGCCATCTATAAGTGCCACGCTCACAATCGGATCATGCTCCAGGGATTCGGAGGCAGCAAGGTCAATCTAAGCATAGGTCAGCCTCCGAAAATCTAATCCCTACATCAACCAATCATCCATCCACCCGTCAATCAATCATTCATTCAATCAATCAATCAATCAATCATTCAGACGGTGATCACTTGGCAATCAGTCAGTCAGTGGATGATTAGTCATTCAGTCATTCATTCAGTCAGTCAGTCACCAGTCAGTCAGTCAGTCGGTCATTCATTCATTCATTCATTCATTCAGTCATTCATTCATTCATTCATTCATTCATTCATTCGGTCGGTCGGTCGGTCGGTGAACAATTCATTCATTCATTCATTCATTCATTCATTCATTCATTAGGTCGTCCGTCTGTCCTTCCGCCAGTCAGTGTCAGTCAGTCTGTCAGTCTGTCTTTCTATGTCTGTGATTGTCTACGTATTTTCTGTCTTCAATTATTCGACTTTTCTCAATTAAAATCAGTTGAAAATTAATTGCATAGAAATCTATAACTTTAATGCGACTCTAAAAGTGACGTCAAGCGTTCTTTCGACGACTACATATACACTGTGTCCCGATGAAAAGTGGACCCCTACAAAAAGTGTCATAACTCGGTCAACATTTCTAACATTTGCCTGACATTTTAAAAACAACAACAGTAGCCATATCACCACCCAATCCTAACGCCGTTTGGATGTTAGCGAATTTGTCACTTTTATGAACGTTTCAGATGCAGCACTGAAAACAGGAAGTTTCAACATACAAGAGTCACAAGAAGGTGAGTTCAGCTACATCGATCTGGTGTTCAAAATGTCCTCCTTGTTCACGGACACACGACCCTAGACGTGTACGCCACTGTTTGATGGCCCGGTCGATGATCAGTATTGATCACGTGGTCAAACAACTGCCACTCTTGAGGAGACGTTCAGCAGGCACCTGTTTCTTGCACGTTCCAGCCGCCGCATAAACGCGATCCCGCATTCGTGACGCCGATCACCTGATCTCGTCTGATTGAAGAGTGACAGTTGTTTGACCACGTGATCATCGACCGGGCCATCAAACAGTGGCGTCCACGTCTATGGTCGTGTGTCCGTGAACAAGTAGGACATTTTGAACACCAGATCGATGTAGCTGAACTTCACCTTCTTGTGGCTCTTGTATGTTGGAAACTTCCTTTTTTCAGTGCTGCATCTCAAACGTTCATACAAGTGACAAATTCGCCAACATTTCCAAACGGCGTTAGGATTTGGTGGTGATATGGCTACTGTTGTTGTTTTTACAATTTCAGTCAAATGCTAAAAGTTTTGACCGAGTTATGACACATTTTCTAGGGGTTCACTTTTTATCGGGACACAGTGTACATATAGATTAAGCTAATGACGATATAAAGACAACTGAGTAATCTAACTAAGATTCCTCTCATCGTATTTAGAAACGCAAGAAGAGACTGAGAGGAAGCTTAAGGAGCCTCCAGTGCCACTTTATGCCTCTCCAGATGTTACGGTGCTCAAGGGAGGAGAGCTGAGGCTCGAGTGCCTATACGGAGCCTGGTTGGTGTTCACACAATTATTATTCTTTGCTGATTGAATTTGGTTTTTTAAAAGCGCTTCTCGACGACACTTAGCTTATTGTTAAAGGTAGCGACGATAATAATAATAATAATTATTATTATTGTTGTTGTTGTTGTTATTATTATTATTATAAATACATTTATTTCTTCATAAAGCCAACAAACAAATATGCAGACTAATTAAAATTAAAATTAAAATTAAGACTAATTAAATTATTTTTTTTCATTTTTATTATTAGTTTTAGTTTTACTATTATTATAATATTGTTTTTGCTATTGGTGTTGTTATTGCTGTTGGTGTTGCTATTGCAGTTATTATTGTTTATATTAAGAATTTATTAAGCGCCACTATCTAATGACCAAGCATCAGTTGATGTCCCCGAGCAATTGTGATTGAAGGAAGTCACTCCTTCAGAGGAGGCTCGTACCCGTACTCTCCGCGTTACAGGGCAAGGGTCAAGCCAATCGGCCACTTGTCCCACATAGATACAATCGTTCTGACATCCCTAGTACCTGTAGGGCAGTGTAGGCCTACGCACACTGGCTGACAATAACGAAATTCAAGCACGGGCTTCAGACTATAACTTGTTTCACGCCGCTTACCAACTGACCGTGTTATGCGATGTTAATCACTGTGTAATTGGCGCACTATAAATGTGAAGGATTTGATTGACTTATATCCAATGACTGTTTTGTTTCTTCGTTTCAAGCTAACATTCGTATAAATCTTCTTAATATATGGCATATGTTATTCAATCATTTACCTCATTAAGCAGTCTAACGCGTGCGGTCAATTATAAGCCACTAAAACTTCTCTGTTCTTCTCTGTTCTCCGTGTTTTTTATGTATATGTTTGAATTGGAATGGTTACATAACGACCTTAGAGCGTGGAGATGTTCTTTGAAGTTTTTAAATGTCTTATGTGTTTCTGAGCACCTCAAAGCACCTCTGAACAGTTTTTCAACTGCACCGCTGAAACTTCCAGAACCAGAGCGAGAAGTCTCGTTCTAAGATCCACCTGGATGGGCGCCATTGAGGACTGGTTTCCAGAACGTTGTTCTAATATATTCCAGATATATCTAGTTAACACGGTCTGGGGTACGGATGGGGTCTCGGTAGTCCGTACCCTTCTTGAACTGGAACGGTGATGAGGCGTAAAAACACGGAGAACAGAGAAGTTTTAGTGGCTTATTGACCGCTGAAGAAACACCTCGAACGAATTTATGTGTATATGTATGTGTGCTTGTATGTGTTGGCCAATACATTATATGTCTATGTATGCGTATATGTATGTGCATGTGTTTTGTACATGTATCTCGCTGCTTAAGACAATGTTTTCCGCGTGCACGCCTGGGTCTGGAGCGCCTCTGATTAAGGAGTTGAAGGGGCGCTATATAAATTCTGATTGATTGATTTATACTAGATGTTTGCCCGTCCTTCATGCTATGTTGTATTACATGTCTTTGGTGCACGTGTGTAACTGTGTATATGTTTATGTATATATTATATGTGTGTAATTATGCATATTTATGTAGATGAAAGACAGGATTGCAATTAATTGGAAAATGCATCATGATAGAATATATTAGTCCCGCCGACCCAACAAATAACAATATGTATCCCGCAATTAATTAATACAACATATTTATCATATACTGTATACTTTACCGTTAAGGTCGTGCTTACTTTCTTACATATAGGCCGGGTCACGAGGTCGAATGGACGACGCCATCTGGCGTGACGAACGTCAGTCATGCGTGGGTCATCCCGAGTGTGACGGTTACTGATGCAGGGGTCTATTCGTGCCGCGGTCGCAAGAGGGCCTACCTTGACAACTACGTTTTCAGCCCGTCTGTGAACATCTCCGTACAAGTTGACGGTAAGAAAGCCATGGCATTACTAACTAGGCAAATATAGAGCCCCGCTGACTAATAACAAGTTATGGACGGCTGCGACTTCGTAAAAACCAGGCCGTTATCATACTAATACTTTGAAGGCATTAGCCTCCCACTAAGACAGACTCACACAGTTCGGTCCACTAGGACGGTGGATAAAGTGAGTGAGTGAGTGAGTGAGTAAGTAAGTAAGTAAGTAAGCAAGTATTGTCTTTATTAACCAGTTGCTAATCGCACCTTAGAGTACAGACTTCTAATAAACAGAGGCAATTAGTATATATAAAGCATCGTATTATTAAATGTTTTTCGAATCAGGCTGTCGGCTGCATGGGCGGATTATGCGGTCATGGTCACGGGGACTATGGAGCTCCTCCCCATTGTTCCATTATGAAACTCCTCCTCTGTGTTCCGCTTTGGAGCTCCTCCCCAATGTTCCACTCTATAGAGCTCCTCTACAATGTTCCACTATGAAACTCCTCCCCTGTGTTCCACTATAGAGCTCCTCCCCAATGTTCCACTATATGGAGCATGAGAGAGAGTTGGTCGGTTTGTTGTTGCTTAACGACGCTTTATCACAGCAAAACCGATCAGCGTCGCCCTCCTCCTTCATAATGACTTTGAACTGGCACTACCAGAGTACGGACAGTGGCGCAGTTCACGGCAGAGCGTTCAGCCATGGTGCTCTTGATATCCAACGCCGCCGTGTATATATATATATATATATATATATATATATATATATATATATATATATATATATATATATACGGTAGTCTATTTATCAGCGAGGGTAGGCTCTCGCCTGTCCCGTCATCGGCGCCAGGTAGGCGTCCGTCCAAAGTAGACTGCCTTCCTATATATACTCAGGCGTTGTTTCTCGCAGTGATCGCGATTATAAGAGCCAGACGAATTATCGCGAAATCTTGTCGATAAGCTATCTCTACTTACGCCCACGCTAATTCGTGTGTATAGGCCCTGTAATATATATTTATGTATGCATATGTATATTTGTATGTATATATATATATATATTTGCATGTATATATATAATATTGCATGTATATATATATATTTTGCAAGTATATATATGCGATATATATAATTATATTTGCATGAATACAAATATATATACATAGCCTATATCTCTGCCTCTTTCTGCCAGACTATTGTGTTCTATCGTGATTTCATTGTATTAGGTCGGAAGCGCCTCTGATGAGCCTCTCTTGAAGTGGCGCTATATAAATTTGCAATTACCATTATAGAGAATTTCGCTGCATTGTTCCTTTGCCGTATCATTTTGTTTTGCCGTTTAAAAAAGGGTGCGTTTTTCAGTGTTTCTTCTGTTTTGTTTCCAGCCATTCCATCGTTCGTCTCTCCCATGTCCAATCAGGAGGTTCCTGATTTCGGACGAGACGTGACCTTCACGTGTCAAGGTCAGGGAAGACCTTCGCCCACGGTCACGTGGTACATTAACGGTATTTCCGTTGAAAGTAAGCATTGAGAACTGAATTAATTCATGAATTGATAGAGGATGTTTCTTTTGATTGCCCTTGTGAATCAGAAGAGTCGATTGATTGAATTCTTGATTGATTGTTTGTTGGTTATCCGATTGACTTGAAGATCAGTCAGTCAGTTCGCCAGTTTGTCTACAATAACCAGTTAGTCGGCCAGTTAGTTATTCAGGTATAGCCAGTCAGTTGTCAGCCAGTTTCGTGAGGCCAGTTACTTAATCAGTCTATCAGACAGAAGATAGTCAGTTGTAAATAATTCAATTACTCTTTCAGTTTACTGTGCATTGTTTTGCTAACTGATGTAATATATTCGTTCGTAATGACATTTAACGTCATACTCTAATTATTATAGGCCAGCGCAGAGAGCGCCTCTGAGTAGATATCTGGAAGGGGCGCTATATAAATGTTCAGTTACATAACAAACTTTCGCTCACAGTTGCAAGTTGGAAAAAGTCGTCGATGGGATTCGAACCTCTGACGCTGTGATTCTATATAATGATTCGTTTTCCTGTTTGCCATAGAACTTGAAGAAGACGCTGTCGACCATTCCATTTCCGGTGACGGACCGACTTCCGTTCTAGTATTACAGAACATTCAGACGACTGCAACCGTAACGTGCAACATCAGCAACGCGCACGGTTACCGTCTCCAGAGCGCCATCGTTACCATAGGCGGTGAGTTTCCATGACAACGGGGATCCACTCAATGATTGTCGTTCCCATGACAACACTGCGTCCATGCCAATCCTTTTTCCTCATCATGTCCAGGGAGCGATTCGTAGGGAAATTAGGGACCTTGACCTTTTAGGTTCATCCATCCGTCCATCCATCCGTCCGTCCGTCCGTCCTTGATCCATTCATTCATTCATTCATTCATTCATTCATTCATTCATTCATTCATTCATTCATCCTCTCCCCTTCAAGATATCCAACCACTACTATCTTGTACTTGGTACCATAGTTGTAAAAAACGTTTTTTCGTTTTTTTTTTTTCAAAAACGTCGTTTTCGTTTTTTATTTCTTGTCTCGTTTTTTTCCGTTTTTTTATTTTTTATATGTAACTTTATTTAGTTATTCACTGTCTGTTACTTTTTGTTTAATTTTATTTTTCTCTGATATCCCTTACGTTGTCTCCGTCCGGATTCATCTAATTTACGTCACTATATTGAGAAATAAACAGCACAGTTCAGTATCAGAGAAACAAAGTACTTTTCAGAAATAAAACAGTCCGTAAGATCTACAATTTTTAATGAAGTACGTTCATTCATTCATTCATTCATTCATTCATTCATTCATTCATTCAAGATATCCAACCACTACTATCTTGTACTTGGTACCAAAGTTCTAGTTTGGCCGCCATCTTCCTAACGATTGTCATTGTCATCGTAACAAACAATTATTATATAAATTAACAAATAATCCAGTAAATTTATTAAACTAAGAATGTGGCTCCTCTGTTGCAGCTCCGGAAAGCTATACCGAGAATATTCCCACTTTATCTAGTCAAAACGTCATCATTACATCACAGATGACGTCTGCAAATAAGCAGCCGAGTACCAAGCCGTACGAAATGACAACGAAACCGTACCAGCCGTACCAACCAAATACCACTTCATACCATAGTAGTACCACACTACATCCGACGAACAATGAAGGCAAAACTAACACAAACGATCCAGCAGGTAAGGTTATACGTCGGTCGCCTAACTAGTTTTTAGCCAACTACAATTAATTTCATTTACATAATTTGAAATTTCTACATAAAGTAGAAATGATCCTTCCTGATTGTAAAAATGTCCGAAGGTAGCAAATATCATCTGGAACGATTATAATTTGAATTAGTTAATTAAATAAGGAAAAATTAATTAAAAGGTTTTGTAATTCTCGAATTTCGAAACACAGATGGAGCTAGTCTCACGATCAATCGCTAGAGGCGCTAGTAATAGTATTCGGCTCCTTCAGAGTTGTGATAGTTGTCATCATGCCATCGCTGTCGTCGTCATCACTGGCCACCACCAACACCAACACTAACACCATCACCACCACCACCGCCACCACCACCACACACCACCACCACCACCACCACCACCACCACCACCACCACCACCACCACCACCAACACCAACACCACCACCACCACCACCACCACCACCACCACCACCACCACCACCACCAACAACAACAACAACAACAACACCACCACCACCACCACCAAGCTGCAACAACAACAACAACACCACCACCACCACCACCACCAACACCACCACCAACAACAACAACAACAAACCACCATCACCACCACCACCACCACCACCACCAACACCACCACCAACAACACAACAACAACAACACCACCACCATCACCACCACCACCACCACCACCACCACCAACACCACCACCAACACAACAACAACAACAGATGTTGTCTTTTTTCTTTAGTCGTGGCTGGGCATACGCTTCTGAGTAGTTTCTTAAGAGGCGCTATATAAATGTTTTGAATGAATGAATGAATGAATGAACACCACCACCATCACCACCACCACCACCAACACCACCACGTTCATCATCACAATAACACTGTCCTCGCCTTCATTAGGCCTATTAGGTATATAGGTTTGTAGCTGTAGTTAGTCTAGTATCTGCTGCTGTTACTAATATTATTGTTATTGCTATTTCTGTATTTATGTCTTATACTGTCTTATTGCTATTGCTTTTTTATTACGCTCATTATTTTATTATTATTATAATCTAGCAGACTATTTCTTTAACTTTGCAATACGAAAAGATAGAGAATTTATGTAGCGCCTCATTAAGAATGAACCCTTTGGATTCGTTGTTATTGCAGAGCCCCATGTCGTTGAGAAATCGTTATCATCTACGACGACAACGATCATCATAGGTGCATCTGTAGCTTTCGTTGTTGTCCTGGTTGTTATCATCGTCGTCGTCGTCATCATCGTCAGACGAGGGCGAAGAGGAAGCTTCCCAGTAACTGACCATGATGAACGTAAGGATCCAGTAAAGTAATTCCATTAGGTATTAGCAATTCCATTTATATAACGCCAATTGTCAGAAACAGCTGTGTATGATTCGCTCCGTACAGAGTCAGGCATAGCATAGTTACAGTACGACAACAGACCAGTATTTCATAACATAGATGACAAGCGTCGCCCTCCTCCTTTCTCCAGGCATGGGTCTAGCACTGCCAGAGTTCGAGCAGTGGCGGAGTTTGTGTGTATGTATGTGTCGAATCACACAGTCTTTTGGTATCTGGCAAAAGCGCCACCTACCTTGCTTAAGTGGTGTCAAACTTCGTTTATGACAAATAGAACACTTGTCACTAGATAATAATCATCAGATAACTCACTGTTAGAGTCACGAACTGAGGCTTTTGTAGTCGGCTTTGAAATGCAATGTATTGTAACGCTAAGACTGTAGTAAATTACATCACAAAATATGTACTACTGCGTGCCATCTATTGATTCCTTGGGCATTAGATACCTGCGTCATCATCATCATCATCAGTTCGTGACATCAGCCATTTGGCGGCGATGGGTACAAAAAATGACCTTCATTGTCCTCGGTCATTTTATCAAGTCCATTGCTCCTCATAGTGTTAGTCTAAGTGATGTTTTGTCCTCATTTATGTTAGCTGTCCAACGTAGTCTTGGTCTGCCTTTATTTCTTTTTCCTTCGAATCTTGCATGTACGTAGTGCATTGTGCGGGATTCTGTCAAGTGGCATTCTCTCTACTTGTCCAAACCATCGGAGTCTTCGTTGAACGACTTTGTCTATAGCAGAGTTGTTTGGATAATACTGACGCCATATAAGTTACTAATTACTTGTTAATTAGGGTTAAGTGTCACATTTGTTGCGATGTACTATAGGCCTAGTTCTCCTGTACTCCGTTGTATTTTCCTGTACTGTAGAATTCTGTACTGCTTTGTGTGCATTGTTTTAGATGCAATGTGTGTGTAAGGACAGTGTATACATCGCATTGCATGAATTGCATTGTTTTGGTATTATGTTGTGCTCAATTTTATTTGTGTGGTACTGTATTGTGCTCTGTGGTATTGGCACTGTGGCCGAATGGTTAGAGCGGTTGACCTGTAACGCCGATAGAAGGGGTTCGATCCTCGTCCGGGACGGTTTAACTGTGTATAGGGACCTTGAGCAAGTCCTTCGCATTGTATGCAATGTATTTTTGGTATTATGTTGTGCTCAGTTTTATTTGTGTGCGATATCAAACGCAGTTGTATTGTAATGCATGTATTGTATTGTGTTAATTGGTCCAATTCTGTACTGTGTTGTATGATATTGTTTTCAGAAGTTCGGCTTCGAAATGAATTCGGATAGCCAATGAGCAGATCTACGATTCAGATGACAGCGGATTGTGAGTAAAACAAAACGTCATCATTGTCATTTTCACAGTCGTCGGCGTAATCGTCATTGATGAATAACGGTCTATGGGTACAAAAGTCAAGTGACGATGAGTCACTTGACTTTTGTCCCCATAGTTATTCACCAGACATTGATAGTTCAAAAGTCGCAGTCAGGGCAGTTTGACACCGGATTATAAAAGTTCCGATGTTGTTCCCTTAGGGTTAGATTATCATAAGGATTTGGTAAAGATTTCTAATAATTCTTCTGTTAATCTTTGATGTCTCCTCCATCAGTTACAATTGAACATTTATAGCTTCATTAATGACTTCCTTCCACCGTAAAGTATCGCCCTACACCTACCTAAGTCCTATACCTTGCACGCTGGCCTCTTGTTACAATTAGAGTAGATTATCTTTTCGTTCTGGTTCTTCCCCGTCCAGCACTGCCACAGTGCAAAATGGAAGCTTCGCTTTGGACAGCTACACGTTTGAAAATTGGCTTCTATGCTATCTACGGCCTGAGTTCTTCCTACCCTACCCTACCCTACCCTACCCTACCCTACCCTACCCTACCCTACCCTACCCTACCCTACCCTACCCTACCCTACCCTACCCTACCCTACCCCTACCCTACCCTAATCCATCCGATCCTCTGCCTTCCAAGCTTTTTCGTCCTTAACGAAACCCGCCGTAACAATTGCTCTGTTTTGTTCTCTATGGCAACCCGACTCGGACCTCCACTGGACATCGATCTCTAGGGTCTATACTCTATGAACGAATCGACAATTAGTTAATTAATTAATAGATTGATACAAAGCAGCGCTCGTGAATAAGCTGGTGCTCTGCGCTAAGCTTTAAAGTAGCGCTTTAGAAATAGTTCACAATTACGATTATTTTCAATTTCGCAGACGCCTGAAGGCATATGCGTAGGGGAAAATTTCAGTGGTGGGCGGGGGCAAAAGCCGGGAGCTTTTACTTCTGCCCGAAACAAAAACAAATCCTCCTTCCCCTTCTCTTTCTCCCGAAAAACATGAACGCCCGAATTTTGGGGGCAAATCCACCAACGCCTGTGCTTGAAGGGCACTCTGCTCTATCGTGGCCTTGTATTGCTGAGTTTTCAATAAGGAGGCAGTAGGGTACAGTGGCGCAAAACGCCCCCTTTGAAGCATTTTGTATTTTATTATTTTTTAAAGTCATCTTTTGGGGAATTTCATAGAACATAATTAAACTCTACTTGGGACATTCAGCACTTGATCTTACAATAATTTCATGCGTAAAATGCTGCTACTCACGCTGTAATTGAGCAAAAACCGTTAACTGGGGCGTTTTGCTCCACTCTACCCTATATAAGTTTGCCCTGACAGGTTATTGTTTATCATATGAGATTGCACTAGTGTTGAACATATCGACAAAACGTGCACACCAGCATCCCGTAGTTTCACGACTCAGACTAAGATTGAATTAGTTAATTAACTGATTTAATTAAATAAGTTAAATGTTTCCACTGAACGCGCTTGTTATATCTTCTTTGATAGTGACGACTTGAAAGGAACACGAGAGGATCACGAGAGGCGTGCCCTTCAAGGTCAACAGCCATCTTGACCTTCTGACGTCACCCGCCAGGTGACCTAAAGAGGGAGAGAAACAAGAAGTGCTTGCTCGTAACCTGAAGGAATTGGCCTTCTCGCCAGAGGGCATTACACCGTCAGACTTGCTTGAGCCATGACGACCACGCGGCTACTGCGCAACTGCTAGACAATGACTTTGCGTCTGACTTGTGTCACGACTGCGACGTACATGCTGCGAGTTAACGTCAGGATAACGTCACACTTTCAACAACGATTGCGTTAGACTCGAGCGTCATGATGACGACACATCTGCTTCAAGTTTGCGCGAACATTGCGTCACACATGCGTCACGAAAACGACAGATAATGATGTCAGATGTACGTCACGATTGCAAGAAATATACACTGAATATACATGAGGCTTTTGTTGCCATTAAAACGGAAATGTCTAGCAAATTTATGTCGAGCTTGCGTAAAATTTCCGACACAGTGTGCAAAAAACTAAGTAAGAACCGCGACCTATAGTCCGAAAAATACGGTATGTTGGAGAACGCATAATCGTTTTATCACGAAATTAACGGCTTAAGATGATATTTACGGATTGGGCTTACAGTGGGACATATCTGTGCGATGCTGTAGGCTACAGTTGTTTTTTGTTGTTAAGCGTGCGGCTGATCAAACAAACTGCAGATTTTTTTACTTTAGTTTTGCTAACATGACAACATTTTGGTGTAACCGCTACGAGTGTAACGCCATAGGTGCACATAATAATATTATACAGACGTAGCCTATGCGACTAATTTTTATATGCCTTAATATGATTCGTAAGTATACATTGTACATAGTCTATGCTTCGCAGACACCATGATATGTAGGCATAATAATAGCCTAACAGTAGGCCTGTATAACAAGAGTTTTATTAGTTATAATACATGACTTAATAATAATTATTGTGATGTTTATTTACGGACTATTGACATCAAAGCTAGACAAGTTTTTGAATTTCATGAAAACCGTTGACCCAGATTTGCTCGCACGTCGTTCGCTGACCTGTCGTGACTTGACCCAGATAAATCCAGAATAGTCTGGTGCACTGCTTGCTCATGAGACGATTGCGTTTGCAATGGACTGAAGGCTTGACGAGATTTTTATATAACGCCTGAATTTTCTGAATGAATTGCATAGCGCCTCGCGGGACAGCTTCTTTAGTATATAGTCTGTATGGACAAAGCATATAACTTTGAATACAGACTTTGAGGCTGTAACATGCGAGTAGGCTTATGCGAGTTCTTGTGATTGCATTTAGATCGTCAACAAACGGAGCCATATTTTAGCGACACCTAGTTTTGTTGCATGAAATACAACAACTCTTTGTATATATTAACAGAGCCCCTAATATATGTACGTCTATACAAATACATGCAAATGCAAACGTGAGTTCATTCCATATGCTTTATGTCATCTTTCCACTGATATGCATGTATGTATGTTTGTATGCACGTCTGTCTGTATGTACGCATGTGTGTATGCTTGTATGTCTGTCTGAGTTTCTATACGCATTTATGCATGTATATATGTTGTATGTACGTCTGTCTGTCTGCCTGTATCTACGTATGTATGTTTGTATGTCTGTCTGGAAGTAAGTAAATAAGTAAGTAAGAAGTATATTCCTTATTATGATACCAATTGCATATCCGCGCTTTGGCGTAGGCCTACATACATCTAGACAGAGTATGACCACACGTATGTGTGTATGTATTTATGTATGTATGTATGTATGGGCGTGTGTGTGCGTGTGTGTGTGTGTACATCTGAATGCATGTACGCATGGAGGTACGTAGGTCTATATGAGTAAAAAGTTCCGTACTTGTACGGGTAAATGAAACGACAACAGAGTTGCGCCTCCCTTTTGTCTATTCACTGGCTTTCCGTCATTTTACGGCTAGTCGCCGTTTTATCAACGGGGCTTCTTCCGGATTTTGCTGAGTTTGTAAATATTCAACGGTGACTCCCATTTATTAACCACAGTTTAAGCGCATTCTTACTACGAATGCCCGATTATTTTGCTATCAATAGAGGCATGACGGCATGACGCTTCTCGAAAGAAAGTAGACTGATGTGTTTTCTTGAGCATGAGAAGTTCCGAAGAAAAGGCGCTATAGAAATGGCCGGAACATCATCATCGGTTCTTGACGGCAGCCATTTGGAGGCGATGGATGCGAATAAATGACCGGAAAGAATAGAGGTCATTTGTCAAATCCAGTGATTTTCAAGTGTTCAGTGCAAGTCAATTGTTGTGTCGTCGTTTATATTGAATTCACAGAATACAATAGCACATTAATGTATTAATTAATACATCGAAATATTAATACATTAATACATTGACGCATTAAGACGTTAATATATTAATAGGCTACGTTAATACATTAACACATTGACACATTAACATGTTTATACATTAAGACATTAACACGTCATCAAAGTCCGCTGATGTTTTCGTTCCTGCAACAAAAACTAAAACGGGTGATCGGGTCTTTCGGGCTCACAGAATACACTAATGCAGTGGGAAGACTGTTCTAGGCCCACGTGCCTGTAACAGTCTTCCCGCAACTATCCAGGAAATCAAAAGCTTTTATGTTTAAACAAAACCGTTAAAGCAGTACTTGCTATCGAGCTCTTAGCATTTGCGCTGACAGTCGACAGTGTGTATGTGTGTAAAGAATCCTAGAAGTACCTTGCTACTGACGATGCTGTAGAAATTGTCGTAACCTACATTAATACATTTATACATTATTACATTACTTCGCCCCTAAACTTTAAATTACTTGATAAGATATAAAAAAGACGATTATTTGGTATCCAAACAACTCAGTTAGACAGGGTCGTTCAGAAAAGACTCCGATGGTTTGGACATGTAGAGTGAATGCCACAGAATCCGACGCAATGCACTACATGCAGGATTCGATGGAAAGAAAAACAAAGGCAGACCAAGACTACGATGGATAGAGAATATAAATGAGGACATAACATCACTTGGACTGACACTAGGGGAGTAATAGACTTGGCAAATGACCGGGACAATGAAGGTCATTTATTCATACTCATCGCCGCCAAATGGCTGGCAACAGGAACCTGATGATGATGATTGTATGCTTGCATACGTACATGCATATATGGTAGCATATATCCCTCCGTCCCTTCCTGTGTGTTTGATTTATACATATCTACATAATAATTATTATCTATACGCATAAATGTATTGATTTCTGATTATATTTTTCAATAATTTATAGGCCTACGTGTACATTGTACATTGGGGTAATTGGTTCTTTTCTTCCTGTGTTGTTTCCGGCCCTTCGCCGCAGAATGACCAAAACCGTTACTATGGACATGTCCTGGTCATCTGTCTTTTATGGCGATTGACCAACTGACGTATAGTTGATCAGTCGAATTGACCCAAACGGTCCGTTCGTCCTTGACTTTGCAAACGATCCACGAGAAGACGTGTCATGGCGGCGATTGATCACGTGACTCGGTCAGCAATTCGGTTAGTAGGGGCGTATGGAGTCCGTTGTACACTGGCTGGTAAAACCGATGATCGAAGGGCTTATGGTGGAATGGATTGGTAATGGTTTTGGGTTGATTTGTACTATTAAGATCACGGATGACGTTTTGACTTGAGTGGGAAAAAGTGTAGACGTTGGGGGAATTTACTAGGTTCAAACATATGAAATGTAAATGTAAAATGAATATTTATGAAGGGCCAAGTAAGTAAGGAGCTAATTTAAGGGTGCTTTATTTAGCCACGAGCTCCGTTGCTAAAAGTGACCCTGCTCAAATAAGCTGTTTTCAGGGCTGTTTCAGGGCTTACACGCAAAAGATAAAAGTTTCGGTCTGCCTAAATTCCTGTCGAACTTGAGATGTCAGATGTTGGAATAGAGCTTGCACATAAATTGTTTACTAAATTGGGGGAACATGAGAGGGTCGTCGTCAAAGTTCGACCGTACGTTACAGAGAAAATAGCGTACGCGTACGGTACGTAATTTACTAAAAATAATAGCGTACGCGTACGGTACGTTCGTATTCCGTACGTATGAGCAGCCTTTAATATTAGTTGCTTCTCGTGACGTCACATTTTGTCTCCTCATTTTCTCGTCGTTTTTTTCTCGTCGTTATTACGTCACTTTACAGTTCTTATTTGTAGTTCCGTTTCAGCGAAGAGGTAAATTATTATTTTGTTTTTATTTTGTATAATTTTCCATTCTTTAATTTGTAATTTTGTTATTCCTTGTTAATTCTATAATAAAAAATATAAAAATTAGCGTACGCTATTTATTAATTTAGCCAAAAAATAGCGTACGCGTACGGTACGCATTTCAGCAGAAAAATAGCGTACGTTCCGTACGTACGGTCGAACTTTGGTCGTCGTAAACTATCGACCCCTTAGGCATAGGCGTAGTTACATTGAGGCAAGAGGATGCAGTTGCCTCCTCTTGCTTTTTTATATACTTGAACTTCTATTGACCAATGACCCCAATTACCAGGATTTTGCCAATGGTCTGTGAAGTTGCTTCCTTTTGAATTTAAGTCTCGCTACGTGCCTGCCTTAGGAAAGTTTACTATGTCAAAA